>CM076573.1:219909821-220396877 GCA_034641835.2 Pinus albicaulis
ACTAAGTTTACTAATTTACTGAGATATGTTCCTTACTTTAGGGAAGAAAAAGCAAAGGTTCAAAGGTTTTTGAATTGCTTACCTACTGTGTACAAAGAGAAAATTGAGTTTGACAACCCAAAGACAATGGATGAAGCTGTTAGAAAAGCAAGATTATGCTATCAGCAGTTTAAAGGTAAAGCTGAACAAGGGAAGAGTTGGCTGAACAAGGGTGAGTTCAAAGGTAAAAGACCAAAACCAGCATATCTAAGAAATTTCGGTAGAGATCATCAGCGGAAAAAATTCAATAAACCAAAAGAAAGTCAAACCGCTCAGTCTCAAGTGGCTTCAAAACCAGTAGAAGGGAACAATAAAAAGGAAGGGACAATCAGAATGAAGGAACCTCTGAAATGCTGGGGCTGTGGAGAACCCCATATGATGAGGGACTGCCCCCATCGAAATATACATATGATCAGCAGAGAGTGAGAGGCAACAACAGTAAATGACATAGCCAGAAATATACCAACTATCAGTGCAGCCTTGGAAAATTGGCAAGCAGAACATCAAGCAACTATGGTAGAAATGGAGGGTAAGATTTCTGACTTACCTGTTACTGTTTTGATTGATCCAGGTGCTTCCTTAAGTTACATTAGTCCTGGAATTGTAGAAAAATGTAAAATTAAACCTAAAAAATTTCAGCAGTCATGGTTGGTACAGCTGGCCACTGGAACTAAGAGAAAAGTCACACATAAATTGCCCAAAACAGCAATACAATTAAATGGCTTTACAACAGAAGTAAATTTGAACATATTGCCATTAGGATCCTATGATCTGCTGATAGGAATGGATTGGTTGGAAAAGAGGAAAGCTTTGATGAACTGCTGGGATAAAACTCTGCATTGTATGGATGAGGAAGGGAAACCTTTTACACTAAAAGGGAAACCAAAATCCATTTCAGTAAGACAAATATCAACCTTACAATTGAAAAGAACAGCTAGAAAAGGATACCAAGTCTATGCAGTGCATGTAGAAGAAATAGAACAGAAAACTGAGGAAGAATTACTGGATGCTATACCAGTCATCAGAGAGTTTAAGGAAGTCTTTCCCAAGGAAATCCCTCATCTTCCCCCCAAAAGAGAGATTGACTTTTCTATAGATTTAGTGCCGGGAGCCACACCTGTTTCCCGAGCCCCCTATCGAATGAGTCCACCTGAACTCATGGAGCTGAAGATGCAATTGCAAGAATTATTAGATAAAGGATACATTAGACCAAGTGTGTCTCCATGGGGAGCACCGGTCTTATTTGTGAAAAAGAAGGATGGAACTTTTAGGATGTGCATTGATTATCGTCAACTGAACAAGTTGACCATTAAGAATAGATATCCACTTCCTAGAATTGATGATCTTTTTGATCAAGTGAGAGGGGCCTCAGTCTTTTCAAAGATTGACTTAAGAACTGGTTATCATCAGCTCGGAATCAAAGAATAAGACATCAGCAAAACAACCTTTCGAACCAGGTATGGACACTACGAATTTGTAGTCCTACCTTTTGGTCTGACAAATGCCCCTGCCACCTTTATGTGCCTGATGAATAGTGTGTTAAATAAGTATTTGGATAAATTTGTTCTGGTGTTCATAGATGATATTTTGGTCTACTCCAAAAACAAAGAGGAACATCAAGAACATTTATGGATAGTGTTACAAACTCTGAAAGAAAATCAGCTATATGCTAAGTTCAGTAAATGTGAATTTTACAAGGATAAGATTCAATATTTGGGTCATATTATTCCGAAAAAGGCCTTGCAGTTGACCCTGAAAAGATAAAAGCAATTAAAGAATGGCCAGTCCCAACTGATGTTTCAGTAGTAAGGTCATTCATGGGCATAGCAGGCTACTATCGTAGATTTGTGGAGAGATTTTCTGCCATAGCACATCCTATCACTTCATTGCAAAGAAAGGGTGTCAAGTTCGTGTGGACTGAAAAATGTCAAAACAGTTTCGAACAATTAAAACAAAGACTTATTTCAGCCCCTATATTAAAAATTGCTGATCCGGATAAAGAGTTTGTTGTATGTACAGATGCTTGCAGAGAAGGGCTGGGAGGAGTCTTGTTGCAGGAAAATTCAGTTATTGCATATGAATCTAGGAAACTGAAAATACATGAACAAAATTATAGTGCTTATGATTTAGAATTTGCAGCTGTTATCCATGCTCTGAAAATGTGGCGGCACTATCTTCTGGGAAAAAAGTTCACATTGATGACTGATCATATTAGCCTTAAATATTTCTTTTCCCAAACTGACCTGAATGCAAGACAAGCCAGATGGCTGTCCTTTTTAAGTGAATTTGATATGGACATCAAGCATATCAAGGGGAAAGAAAATAAAGTTGCTGATGCATTAAGTAGAAATGCTTGTCAACATTTAAACAGCATTGGGAGTAGTGCCCAGATGGAGATAGAGGAATTGGTAGGAAAAGCAGCAAATCAAGATCCCAACTATGAAGCACTCTTGGTGAAACTACAGAAAAAGGATAAAACTGATTTCACAAAAAACCAAAGAGGGCTACTCTATTACAAAAACAGGTTGTATATTCCAGATATAGAGTCATTGAAAAGAGAAATTCTAGATGAATATCACAAACAGCCCTATGCAGGACATCCAGGATATCAAAAGATGTTAACAGCCTTGAAGAAGAAGTTGTTCTGGCCAGGAATGAAAAGAGATGTGGCAAAGTATTTAAGTAGATGTATGGAATGTCAGCTAGTCAAAGTTGAGCATCAACACCCAGCAGGGCTTTTAAACCCTTTACCAATTGCCGAATGGAAATGGGACACAGTTTCCCTGGATTTTATAACAGGATTACCTAAGACTAAATATCAACATGATTCTATAATGGTAGTAGTAGACACTCTCACAAAAGCTGCTCACTTCATACCAGTGAAATCTACTTTTGGAACAGCCCAAGTAGCCAATGTGTTCCTGAAGGAGATAGTAAGGCTTCATGGAGTTCCCAAAGTAATTGTCTCAGATAGAGATGCTAAGTTTACAGCAGCGTTTTGGAAGGGATTGTTTGGAGGGATGGGCACTAAACTGAACATTAGTACTGCCTATCACCCTCAAACAGATGGGAAGACAGAAAGGACGAATCAAGTCTTGGAGGATATGCTGCGAATGTATGTGATGGATAGACCATCAAAGTGGGAAGAGTATCTGCATTTAGCTGAGTTTGCTTATAATAATAGCTACCAATCTTCTATTAAGATGAGTCCGTTTGAGGCACTCTATGGGAGAAAGTGTCGTACTCCCTTGAGCTGGAGTCAACCAGAGGATAAACTGGTGTTGGGACCAGATGCACTACAAGAGATGGAAAGAATTGTCAAACAAATACAAAGAAATATCAAGACAGCACAAGATCGCCAGAAAAGCTATGCTGATAGGAAAAGAGTGCACCGAGAATTTAAGGAAGGGGATCATGTGTATTTACGCATCAAACCCAAAAAGAGCACACTTTATGCTGGAAGTTGTGCAAAACTTGCTCCTAGATATTGTGGTCCTTTTGAAGTATTAGAAAGGGTGGGACCAGTGGCTTACAAGCTGGCCTTACCACCCCATGTTAAAGTGAATAATGTGTTTCATGTTTCATTATTAAAAAGATATGTGCATGATGCTTCTCACATAGTTGATTGGAATGTTGTACAGGTGGAACCAGAAGGGGAGTTTCTGCTAGAACCGCTTCAAATATTGGAGCGGGAAGAAATTGAATTGAGAAACAGAACAGTGGCCAGAGTAAAAGTGCAGTGGAAGCACTTTACTGCTGAAGAAGATACCTGGGAAAGGGAAGCTGAAATGATGGAGAAATATCCATTTTTGTTTAAGTGAACTCTAGTAGTTAAATAATAACACCGAGGATGGTGTTTATTTTCAGAGGGGGAATATGTAATACCCCCAATTTGTGTGCTGAATTTTTAAAGTTAGACAGTTGAACTTTAATCTAAGGGGGTGGACCCCAAGGGATAAGTATGGTGTGAATGTAATTGCATATTTTATTTGAGGAAATAAATAAAATGATTGTGCATTTTGACCAAGATGAGAATTAGAGATCACTTGCCAAATCCATGAGGATGTATAAGGCAACAAATCCCCAAAATCTTTCAAAAATCCTTGAAAGAAATTAATTTAGATTTGAGGAGGAATCTAAATTTCCCCAATGAAGAGGAGTAGTTGTGAAGAGGTGAGAAAAAGCTGGAAAAGCTGAGGAAAAGCTTAAAGCAGCTTTAAAGAGTCCCAAAATGGGAAGCCTAGGCTAAACAGGAAAGAAAGCATCCTGCTATTCTGGATGCAGAATTAGAAACATGCTTTGGGGAAATATGAGCTTAAATAAGCTGCTCCTAGGAAGATCAGGGGTTGATCTATGCTAGGAGGTGATCTCAGCTCGGGGGTGAGTCCTAGGAGGCAAAGAGGATTCTAAGGTTGGGAGGTTGGTCATTTGCAGATTGTGGTATGTTCTGAAAGTCTTGTTATTCTATTTTATGATGGTATGAATTGGCTACATAAAAAAAATCCAACTGTCGGTATGATTGATTTCAAGATTATTACTTCACTTAATCCATCCTAAGGCTTTCACCTTCCAGATTCTGGTTAGTTGTAGACCATAAATTCATAGAGTAGAAACCCCAGAAACTCTAAACCAAGGTCGGTTTAGATCTGGAGTTACTTAATCTCCACAGATAATTCTATAATTTCTGAGTTCATGTAGATACAAAGCGATGTTATATGCTCATAAGTATATTAGAACAATATTGTAGCATAACTGAGGGAAAAAAAATAGATTAAAGACATTAGAGAATAACATCTGAAATTCTTCTAGATAAAGAAGTACTTCTACTCTATAAGAGTCTTATAGCATTCACAACAATTATAGGGTATAGTGCATTTTAAATTTCATCTCTAACCATTGAATTAAGTATTATGGTAAGGGATGTAATTTCTGCTGAATGTACACCATCACATGAACTATCGAATATATGTATATGCATTTAATAAAATTATATATATGTAACATAAAAAAAAAAGATCAAAAACTAATCACAAATAGGTCCTTTGAACATTGACAAAAAACCGAGTTATACATATATAGGAAGTATATATGCCAAGAAAGGGATATAAACACGAATCATATATATATGATCCATATAGGTCAAGGAGGAAATATAAATACGAGTCCGTCATGTGGTAATGAATTACATATATGATTCCTACAGCTATTGGAACAAGTGTACAGTCAAATTTTATTAATGTGGGTAGGTCATCGCAAAACCAACTGTATAAATGTCGAGAGCTAAACAAATATCTCGTTCCCATATTTCATATAAATGCCGAGAGCTAATGATAACTTGTTTCACTATTTCTTGCAATATATATATATGTGAGTAAAACAAGGAAAAAATCTAAGTACCGAGAGATAACATAACAGCTTATGTTAATAGCAAGTTCAGAGAGAAGTGTTAAATGAAAAGATTGTTATGCAAATCATATAGGGCTTTATTGGGTTATGGTCTAATTAGATTTATGATGATGACACATAAAGTAAGTCAACCAAACGTAATTCTTCTGTCGAAACACCATAAACAAGGCCGCGGTATTGACGAGCCTGTTATACATTAGATGAACCGAGACGAAACTGTGAACTAATGCGTCCAAAGCAATGGCCGACAACAACACTCCTTGCTGTGTATGAGCTGCATGCAAACGACTTCAACAAGTTTTATATGTCAAAGGTATTATTTTAAAACCTCCAGGGGCAGCGTGACCCACGCTGGGGAGGTATTCTATCCGCATAAAAACAATAGGATTAAAAGTGTTGAAATTGGATGACTGGTATAATATTGCGGTACCCTTTCCTCGTATTATGCATTAACAATACTGCTAGTAAATCTGAATGAAAACTATTGACGTAGTTAGAACACATTTGACTCTCGCATACCTTTGATTGTGGGTAAAGATCCCACCCCTGCGTCGTGCTGACAGTAACCACATCAAAATGTGAAAACATATGAGGTGCAAGGGTTTTGAACACTGGCTGTGTATCGACCGGCAAATCTGGGTGCGGAGCAACCTAAGATCCCGCACTCGGACGTTAGCCATCGGGAATGCCTGCAAAGGTTCATCACATGTAATACGTATTAAACGCAGAAACAATAACTTCAGGAACCAAAACATTCACAAGTTTCACGACTAGGGTACTTCCGAACGAATTTACAAAACTGTGGTAAGAATAGAATAAAGATTAAAATGCGCCAAGGAGGACAGGTTAGAGCTCTGCCCCAGTGAACAGACGGAGACGCCGATCTCCTGCCCTCTCTGCGCAACAAACAATAGATGATTAGACACTGTATCGTCCCAAAAGAAACAAAGTGAGGATCTACAGGCGTAAGAAAACATAAGACGCGGGGATTAAGCGATACCAAACCTTAAACCTCCCTGCACATGATTCACCTCGCCCCTTAGCTGAAGGAGCCGAAGGGAGACAAGCAAAATCTCAGAAAGAAAAAAAACAAGAAAGGACCTGGTAAATAGATCAACACAAGTGTCTCTAGTTAAAAGCACACTCGAAACCCTAAATTCATCTGGCCGAAAAACTTCAGGAAATCCCGAGGTGGATTGAGCCAACACAGCACGTCAGCCGGAGGGTACCAAGTGGTGTTAAGGGGCGCAGAGGAGGTAAGGCATCGTAGGCACGTCGGTGCAGAATTAAACCTAGATCGAACAACTTCCAGTGGCAGTGCTCAGTACCCCAGTACTCGCACCAGCCGAACTGACAGTTGCAATCCACCCGTCGAGTTCTTGCTGGACAAGGTTCGATGTACGCCGCCGCTGGCTACCTTCCTCTCACGATCGAGACACTGCTCCTGCACACAAAAACCAGCGAAATATTTTAACCCAACTCACACGTCAAACTAGCTGAACCGAACCCTGTGTAGGCGGCTCATGCAATCCATACCCCGTACGAGTATGGAGTACTCTGCGTATGGGATCACGATGCGTGTGTGTGCCGGTCTCAAATCAGAAACAAATATAGTGAAAATCTGTCGCGAGGTGAATTGAGTTCAGAGTTCATAGGGTTACGCCAACGCCGCGGCCAATCCGAAAACAAAATGGAATGGGAATACCTGCATAACAAATGACGATTAGGGTTAGACCCGAGTTACGAAGATTCCAAATTACCGGCGAAAAATCGAACTCCAGACCACACCTATATACATATCAGAGATTCGACCGCTGAAACCATACAACAGTCAACCTCCACGTGTATATATATATAGCGTTAAATTGATCAGTCACTATGTATTACAGGCCAATGGATGATTCCCTTTATTCACCATTAACACTAACCTAAATATAACTGCTAGCCTGGAAAGATATAATCGGTTTCCAAAGGATAGAGACATGCGTGGTGTATAGGAAATGTATGCAGGGTTTTATATATACGAGCGCGCGCCCTCCAGTTAGTGTTAACACGGTAAATGTATACATATGGGGTATATGTATATATGGTTTAAGAATTGGGGTATGCGCATTCAAAAATCATTTTATCCAAAGAAAAATATAGATGTGGTATATATAATTATACACATGATATTTACTCTATATAAGTGGTTGATATAAATTGTATATCGGTATATGTATTGACCTTTATGTGAGATAGATGGTATAAGGATTGAATGTATATAGGGGTCTTAAGAGAGGCATAGGATTTTATATTCATGGGGGTACTGTCAGCATTGAAAATATTAAATGTTGTTAAAAATGTGATAGTGGAAAAGAAAAAAATAAATAAATGAGAAATTGAAGTGGTAGCAGAAAATACATAATAGATGGAAATAAGTATCAAAACTCTGAACCTAGTACTCGGATAACTAGGAATTCAGGTATAAAAAAAAAAAAATATGTGTTCTTAAACTGGAGGTGCTACAAATGGTATCAGAGCCGAAGTGCAAAAACTGGGCTGTTGTTATTGTGCTCACTAAATTCTGAATGTATTGAACATTGTAGAGCTTGTTTTTTTTGTATTACTAATCAAATGTATGAGTGTGCACAGTGTGGTGATAAAATGGCTGAAGAAGGAGGAATTTATGTGGATCTGCGTGATGAGTTTGCTACTCCAAATCCCAATGCCCCGGTAATGGCTATGTTGCACTGGCTGCAACGCGAATTGGCTGAACTAAGAAGCCAAAATGACATGTTGTCATCAGCCAGTAAGGAGCAGGAAAAGCTCATCAGAGAGCTCACTTCCCGGAACAGCCAGGAAGGCGAAGGTTCTGGAAAAAGAAAGATGGATGAATCTAATGATGATGATGCAGCTAGACATCAACACAAGCAGAAAAGAGAATTGCAGGGAGAATTTCAAAAGATTAAACCTCCCTCCTATGATGGGGAGAAGGAAGAAGATGCTGAAGCTTGGTTGCTGAACATGATCAAGTATTTCCAAGTATATGAATATGAGAGCAATATGAAAGCCATATTAGCTGTGTATCAGCTACAAGGAAAGGCTACACTGTGGTGGGAAGAGACAAAAATGGTGCATGCCATTGATGAAAAGACAGTTACTTGGGAAGACTTTCAGGCTAAGTTCAAGAATCATTATTTGAACGAACAATATTATGATGATAAAGCAAAAGAATTTCAAGAACTTAGACTAGGACATCTCACTATTGATGAGTTTGTCACTAAGTTTACCAATTTACTGAGATATGTTCCTTACATTAGGGAAGAAAAAGCAAAGGTTCAAAGGTTTTTGAATTGCTTACCTACGGTGTACAAAGAGAAAATTGAGTTTGACAACCCAAAGACAATGGATGAAGCTGTTAGAAAAGCATGATTATGCTATCAGCAGTTTAAAGGTAAAGATGAACAAGGGAAGAGCTGGCTGAAGAAGGGTGAGTTCAAAGGTAAAAGACCAAAACCAGCATATCTAAGAAATTTCGGTAGAGATCATCAGCGGAAAAAATTCAATAAACCAAAAGAAAGTCAAATCACTCAGTCCCAAGTGGCTTCAAAACCAGTAGAAGGGAACAATAAAAAGGAAGGGACAATCAGAATGAAGGAACCTCTGAAATGCTGGGGCTGTGGAGAACCCCATATGATGAGGGACTGCCCCCATCGAAATATACATATGATCAGCAGGGAGCGAGAGGCAACAACGGTAAATGACATAGCCAGAAATATACCAACTATTAGTGCAGCCTTGGAAAATCGGCAAGCAGAACATCAAGCAACCATGGTGGAAATGGAGGGTAAGATTTTTGACCTACCTGTTACTGTTTTGATTGATCCAGGTGCTTCCTTAAGTTACATTAGTCCTGGAATTGTAGAAAAATGTAAAATTAAACCTGAAAATTTTCAGCAGTCATGGTTGGTACAGCTGGCCACTGGAACTAAGAGAAAAGTCACACATAAGTTGCCCAAAACATCAATACAATTAAATGGGTTCCCAACCGAAGTAAATCTGAACATATTTCCATTAGGATCCTATGATCTACTGATAGGAATGGATTGGCTAGAAAAGAAGAAAGCTCTGTTGAACTGCTGGGATAAAACCTTGCATTGTGTGGATGAGGAAGGGAAGCCTTTTTCACTAAAGGGGAAACCAAAACCCATTGTAGTAAGACAAATATTAGCCTTACAATTGATAAGAACAACTAGAAAAGGATACCAAGTCTATGCAGTGCATGTAGAAGAAATATAACAGAAAACTGAGGAAGAGTTACTGGATGCTATACCAGTCATCAGAGAGTTTAAGGAAGTCTTTCCCAAGGAAATCCCTCATCTTCCCCCCAAAAGAGAGATTGACTTTTCTATAGATCTGGTGCCGGGAGCCACACCTATTTCCTGAGCCCCCTATCGAATGAGTCCACCTGAACTCATGCAGCTGAAGATGCAACTGCAATAATTATTAGATAAAGGATACATCAGACCGAGTGTGTCTCCATGGGAAGCACCGGTCTTATTTGTGAAAAAGAAGGATGGAACTTTTAGGATGTGCATTGACTATCGTCAACTGAACAAGTTGACCATTAAAAATATATATCCACTTCCTAGAATTGATGATCTTTTTGACCAAGTGAGAGGGGCCCCAGTTTTTTCAAAGATTGACTTAAGGACTGGGTATCACCAGCTCAGAATTAAAGAAGAAGACGTTAGCAAAACATCCTTTCGAACCAGGTATGGACACTACGAATTTGTAGTCCTACCTTTTGGTTTGACAAATGCTCCTACCACATTTATGTGCCTGATGAATAGTGTGTTGAACAAATATTTGGATAAATTTGTTCTCGTGTTCATAGATGATATTTTGGTCTACTCCAAAACCAAGGAGCAACATCAGGAACATTTCCAGATAGTGTTGAAAACTCTGAAAGAAAATCAGTTATATGCTAAATTCAGTAAATGTGAATTTTACAAGGATAAGATTCAATATTTGGGTCATATTATTTCTGAAAAAGGCCTTGCAGTTGACCCTGAAAAGATAAAAGCAATTAAAGAATGGCCAGTCCCAAGTGATGTTTCAGCAGTAAGGTCATTCATGGGGATGGCAGGCTACTATCGTAGATTTTTGGAAAGATTTTCGGCCATAGCACATCCCATCACTTCATTACAAAGAAAGGGTGTCAAGTTTGTGTGGACCGAAAAATGTCAAAACAGTTTCGAGCAGTTAAAACAAAAACTTATTTCAGCTCCTATATTAAAAATTGTTGATCCTGATAAAGAGTTTGTTGTATGTATAGATGCTTGCAGAGAAGGGCTGGGAGGAGTCCTGTTGCAGGAAAATTCAGTCATTGCCTATGAATCTAGGAAACTGAAAATACATGAACAGAATTATAGTGCATATGATTTGGAATTTGCAGCTGTTATCCATGCTTTAAAAATGTGGAGACACTATCTGCTGGGGAAGAAGTTCACATTGATGACTGATCATATTAGCCTCAAATATTTCTTTTCCCAAACTGATCTGAATGCAAGACAAGCCAGATGGCTGTCCTTTCTAAGTGAATTTGATATGGATATAAAGCATATCAAGGGAAAAGAAAATAAAGTTGCGGATGCACTTAGTAGGAATGCTTGTCAACATCTAAACAACATTGGGAGTAGTGCCCAGATGGAGGTAGAGGAATTGGTAGGCAATGATCAGATCTAACTAATGGTACTCTTAGTGAAACCTCTTGAAAAAGGATAAAGCGGTTTCACTAAAAACCAAGAGGGGCTGTACTCTATTACAAAAACCGGGTGTAATATTCTAGATATAAGAGTCATTTAAAAGAGAAAGTACAGATGAATATCTCAACGACCCTGCCACCCTATGCGGGACATCCGGGATACCAAAAGATGCCGACCTTGAAGAAAAAGTTGTTACGGCCGGGAATGAAAGAGATGTGGCGATATTTAAGTAGATGTATGGAATCGAGTTAGTCAAAGTTGAGCATATTTTGTGGGACTTTTAAACCCTTTGCCAATTGCGAGAATGGAAATGGGACACGGTTTTCCATGGATTTTATAATAGGATTTCACAAGACTAAATATCAACATGATTACGTAATGGTAGTAGTACACACTCTCACAAAAGCTGCCCCACTTTATACCCGGTAAATTCTTGCCCTGCCCACACCCCTTTGGTACGAGATCAAGTAGCAAATGTATCCTGAAGGAGATAGTAGGCTTCATGGAGTTCCCAAAGTAATTGTTTCGAATCGAGATGCTAGTTTCTGGCGGCATTTTGGAAATTACTGAAAGGATTGTTTGCAGGAATGGGCACTAAGCTGAATTTTAGTACTGCCTATCACCCTCAAACTGATGGGCAAACAGAAAGGACAAATCAAATTTTAGAGGATATGCTGAGAATGTATGTGATGGATAGGCCATCAAAATGGGAAGAGTACCTACATTTAGCTGAGTTTTCCTATAATAATAGTTACCAATCCTCTATTAAAATGAGTCCGTTTGAGGCACTCTATGGGAGGAAGTGTCGTACTCCCTTGAGCTGGAGTCAACCAGAGGATAAATTGGTGTTGGGACCAGATGCACTACAAGAGATGGAAAGAATTGTCAAACAGATACAAAGAAATATTAAGACAGCACAAGATCGCCAGAAAAGCTATGCTGATAAGAAAAGAGTGCACCGAGAATTCAAAGTGGTGGATCATGTGTATTTACGCATCAAACCCAAAAAGAGCACACTTTATTCTGGAATTTGTGCAAAACTTGCACCTAGATATTGTGGGCCGTTTGAAATTTTAGAAAGGGTGGGACCAGTGGCTTACAAGCTGGCCTTACCACCCCATGTTAGAGTGCATAATGTGTTTCATGTTTCATTATTAAAAAGATATGTGCATGATGCTTCTCACATAGTTGATTGGAATGTTGTACAGGTGGAACCAGAAGGGGAGTTTCTGCCAGAGCCGCTTCAAATATTGGAGCGGGAAGAAATTGAATTGAGAAACAGAACAGTGGCCAGAGTAAAAGTGCAGTGGAAGCACTTTACTGCTGAAGAAGCTACCTGGGAAAGGGAAGCTGAAATGATGGAGAAATATCCATTTTTGTTTAAGTGAACTCTAGTAGTTAAATAACAACACCGAGGACGGTGTTTATTTTCAGAGGGGGAATATGTAACACCCCCAATTTGTGTGTTGAATTTTTAAAGTTAGACATTGAACTTTAATCCTAAAGGGGGTGGACCCCAAGGGATAAGTATGGTGTGAATGTAATTGCATATTTTATTTGAGGAAATAAATAAAATGATTGTGCATTTTGACCAAGATGAGAATTAGAGATCACTTGCCAAATCCATGAGGATGGATAAGGCAAAAAATCCCCAAAATCTTTCAAAAATCCTTGAAAGAAATTAATTTAGATTTGAGGAGGAATCTAAATTTCCCCAATGAAGAGGAGTAGTTGGGAAGAGGTAAGAAAAGCTGGAAAAGCTGAGGAAAAGCATAAAACAGCTTTAAAGATTTCCAAAATGGGAAGCCTAGGCTAAACAGGAAAGAAAGCATCCTGCTATTCTGGACGCAGAATTAGAAACATGCTTTGGGGAAATATGAGCTTAAATAAGTTGCTCCTAGGAAGATCAGGGGTTGATCTGTGCTAGGAGGTGATCTCAGCTCGGGGGTGAGTCCTGGGAGGCAAAGAGTATTCTAAGGTTGGGAGGTTGGTCATTTGAAGATTGTGGTATGTTCTGAAAGTCTTGTTATTCTATTTTATGATGGTATGAATTGGCTACATAAAAAAAAAATCAAATTTAATGGTATGATTGATTTCAGTACTACATTTACCAGAATCCATCCTAAGGCTTTCACCTTCCAGATTCTGGTTAGTTGTAGACCATAAATCCATAGAGCAGAAACCCCATAAACTCTAAACCAAGGTCGGTTTAAATCTGGAGTTACTTAATCTCCACGGATAATTCTATAATTTCTGAGTTCATGTAGATACAAAGCGATGTTATATGCTCATAAGTATATTAGAAAAATATTGTAGCAGAACTGAGGGAAAAAAAATAGAGTAAAGACATTAGAGAATAACATCTGAAATTCTTCTAGATAAAGAAGTACTTCTACTCTATAAGAGTCTTATAGCATTCACAGCAATTATAGGGTATAGTGCATTTTAAATTTCATCTATAACCCTTGAATTAAGTATTATGGTAAGGAATGTAATTTCTGCTGAATGTACACCATCACATGAGCTATCGAATATATGTATATGCATTTAATAAAATTATATATATGTAACAAAAAAAAAAAGATCAAAAACTAATCACAAATAGGTCCTTTGAACATTGACAAAAAACCGAGTTATACATATATATGAAGTATATATGCCAAGAAAGGGATATAAACACGAATCATATATATATGAACCATATAGGTCAAGGAGGAAATATAAATACGAGTCCGTCATGTGATAATGAATTACATATATGATTCCTACAGCTATCGGAACAAGTGTACAGTCAAATTTTATTAATGCGGGTAGGTCATCGCAAAACCAACTGTATAAATGCCGAGAGCTAAACAAATATCTCGTTTCCATATTTCATATAAATGCCGAGAGCTAATGATAACTTGTTTCACTATTTCTTGCAATATATATATATGTGAGTAAAACAAGGAAAAAATCTAAGTACCGAAAGATAACATAACAGCTTATGTTAATAGCAAGTTCAGAGAGAAGTGTTAAATGAAAAGATTGTTATGCAAATCATATAGGGCTTTATTGGGTTATGGTCTAATTAGATTTATGATGACGACGCATAAAGTAAGTCAACCAAACGTAATTCTTTTGTCAAAACACCATAAACAAGGCCCTTGTATTGACGAGCCTGTTATACATTAGTTGAACCGAGACCAAACTGTGAACTAATGCGTCCAAAGAAATGGCCGACAACAGCACTCCTTGCTGTGTATGAGCTGCATGAAAACGACTTCAACAAGTTTTATATGTCAAAGGTATTATGTTAAAACCTCCAGGGGCAGCGTGACCCACGCTGGGGAGGTATTCTATCTGCATAAAAACAATAGGATTAAAAGTGTTGAACTTGGACGACTGATAGAATATTGCGGTACCCTTTCCTCGTATTATGCATTAACAATACCGGCAGTAAATCTAAATGAAAACTATTGACGTAGTTAGAACACATTTGACTCTTGCATACCTTTGATTGTGGGTAAAGATCCCACCCCTGCGTCGTGCTGATAGTAACCACATCAAAATGTGAAAACATACGAGGTGCGAGGGTTTTGAACGCTGGCTGTGTATCGACCGGCAAATCTGGGTGCGGAGCAACCTAAGATCCCGCACTCGGACGTTAGCCATCGGGAATGCCTGCAAAGGTTCGTCACATGTAATACGTATTAAACGCAGAAACAATAACTTCAGGAACCAAAACATTCATAAGTTTCACGACTAGGGTACTTCCAAATGAATTTACAAAACTGTGGTAAGAATAGAATAAAGATTAAAACGCGCCAAGGAGGACAGGTTAGAGCTCTGCCCGAGTGAACAGACGGAGACGCCGATCTCCTGCCCTCTCTGCGCAACAAACAATAGATGATTAGACACTGTATCGTCCCAAAAGAAACAAAGTGAGGATCTACAGGCGTAAGGAAACATAAGACGCGGGGATTAAGCGATACCAAACCTTAAAACTCCCTGCACATGATTCACCTCGCCCCTTAGCTGAAGGAGCAGAAGGGAGACAAGCAAAATATCAGAAAGAAAAAAAACAAGAAAGGACCTGGTAAATATATCGACACAAGTGTCTCTAGTTAAAAGCACACTCGAAACCCTAAATTCATCTGGCCGAAAAACTTCAGGAAATCCCGAGGTGGATTGAGCCAACACAACACGTCAGCCGGAGGGTACCAAGTGGTGTTAAGGGGCGCAGAGGAGGTAAGGCATCGTAGGCACGTCGGTGCAGAATTAAACCTAGATCGAACAACTGCCAGAGGGAGCGCTCAGTACCCCAGTACTCGCACCAGCCAAACTGACAGTTGCAATCCACCCGTCGAGTTCTTGCTGGACAAGGTTCGAGGTACGCCACCGCTGGCTACCTTCCTCTCACGATCGAGACACTGCTCCTGCACACAAAAACCAGCGAAATAATTTAACCCAACTCACACGTCAAACTAGCTGAACCAAACCCTTTGTAGGCGGCTCATGCAATCCATACCCCGTATGAGTATGGAGTACTCTGCGTATGGGATCACGACGCATGTGTGTGCCGGTTTCAAATCAGAAACAAATATAGTGCAAATCTGTCGTGAGGTGAACTGAGTCCAGAGTTCATAGGGTTACGCCAATGCCGCGGCCAATCCGAAAACAAAATGGAACGGGAATACCTGCATAACAAATGACGATTAGGGTTAGACCCGGGTTACGAAGATTCCAAATTACCGGCGAAAAATCGAACTCCAGACCACACCTATATACATATCAGAGATTCGAACGCTGAAACCATACAACAATCAACCTACACATGTATATATATATAGCGTTAAATTGATCATTCACTATGTATTACAGGCCAATGGATGATTCACTTTATTCACCATTAACACTAACCTAAATATAACTGCCAGCCTGGAAAGATATAATTGGTTTCCAAAGGATAGAGACATGCGTGGGGTATAGGAAATGTATGCAGGGTTTTATATATACGAGTGCGCGCCCTGCAATTAGTGTTAACAAGGTAAATGTATACATATGGGGTATATGTATATATGGTTTAAGAATTGGGGTATGCGCATTCAAAAATCATTTTATCCAAAGAAAAATATAGATGTGGTATATATAATTATACACATGATATTTACTCTATATAAGTGGTTGATATAAATTGTATATCGATATATGTATTGACCTTTATGTGAGATAGATGGTATAAGGATTGAATGTATATAGGGGCCTTAAGAGAGGCATAGGATTTTATATTCATGGGGGTACTGTCAGCATTGAAAATATTAAATTTTGTTAAACATGTGATAGTGGAAAAGAAAAAAAAAAAAATGAGAAATTGAAGTGGTAGCGGAAAATACATAATAGATGGAAATAAGTATCAAAACTCTGAACCTAGTACTCGGATAACTAGGAATTCAGGTATAAAAAAATATATATATATATATATAAAAATGTGTTCTTAAACTGGAGCTGTTACAGATTTAATTTTGTGAATTGAAATCTATACACAGGTTTTGTTCCTGAATAACGTGTACAAATGTGGTTGTTCCTTATAAGAGTTGCATATATTATTCAAATATATGTGGTTTTATTAATATTGCTACTTCTTAATAAGAATGGTCATGTCTACTATTGGTTAATGATTAATAGAAGTTGATGAAGTTTTAGTAATATATTTTTTTCTTTGAGGGACTGGTGAAAATATGTCTTGAGATCTATATGTAGGTTTCATCAATAGGAAGTTTGTATATTCACATATATATTTAATGTTAGATGCATACATGTTTTGATTGGATAAGGGTTTGTTGTGCTACTCTAGCTAGGACCGTGAAAGAATCATTTGTTTTTTTATTGTTGTTCATGAGGGATTTCCTTATGATAGTTTTTTATCATAATTTGGTTCTTGATCTAGTCTATCTATTATTGGTTTATTATTCCTATATGATGATGAGATTGTATGAGTATTAACTTTGTTCTATACATATTAGCTTTGCCTGGTTATGACAACATTTTCCTTATGAGTGTTTGAGTTAGTTCAACATCTCACAAAGTTTTATGATACAATATTGTGCTAAGTGTTTTTGTGTCTTTGTATATTAGTATGATTTTGGTTGTATTGATCTAATGGTATATTACATCCATGAACGGATATTACATCATGTTTCTAGATGAAAAATGTGTCGTCAACAACTCAAAACCAACACTTAGGTTTGAGATGCCATGAGTTCAGATCCCTAGCTTTAAATTGTTCCATAATTATGTTAGCAACTACCAGGGAAATAGGGGATCCCATAGATGTACTTTCTATTTTCTCATAGATGGAACATTTAAAGGAGAAAAAGGTGGAGGTGAGGGAGATTTTGAAAAGGTTTAATGTTCTGACATCTACTCAATGTGTAATCAGGTTTAAGGCTTCACGAACCGATATCTTAGTGAAAACAGAAACAATGTCAAAGATGAACGTCAAGTCATTCTCATCAATTTGGATTTTTTTTTTTTTTTTGAATGAAATCAGTCGAATCTTTCATTTTAATAACAATAATTTTAATAAAAATAATGAATATAGACTTAGCCAATCATGGAAGCCTATCATCCACAATATTTCCCACTTATAATTCCTATTAATTTATTCAATTATCAACATTTTAATGAACCCCATGTTGTTGTTGAAACAATAAAATAATTAAATTATTTGATCACTATTTATCACTATTTTAATTTTTATTAGCTTATTAAAATTTTTAATTCATTTATTACACTGAATGGATAATTTGTAATTCTAACATCTAATTAATTCTTATTTTATATTGTTTTATTTTAATTATCCCAAATTTTATCATTAACATTTGTTTTAATTTATTATTTCAAATTATTGAGTTTTTTTAGCTAGCCCTCTATGTTTAAATACCATGAATTTTTTTTTAATATTATTAATTATTGTTTTCCATTAATTCTTATATTTTTAATTCCTATTTTTTTACTCACTCTCAATGTTTCAATGTTTCAATTCTGAATTAATTATTTAGTAATTTTATATTTTAATTTTCAACCAATTTCTTATTTTATATATTAAATTATTTAATTAGAAATGATGATTGCACCAAGAGGTTCATTCTACAACTCAATATAATAAAATTATTATAACTGTACAGATGTTTGGATATTTTTTACTATTAAAAGTATTATAGCCCAATATGAAAGACATATAAAAATATTCCACATTCCATTTAATATTATTAATATTACAACTCCATTATAAATAAAATATTTCAAAGTCTATGTCAAATAATTTAATTTTATAAGTGTGAATACTTTCGCAATCCATAATCATAATGGAAAATGATTTTTGGAGATCTTTATTGTACCTCAACTTTAGAGAAAGATAAAGTAAGTACAAAAAAGACAAAAAATTATATTTTCACTTTAATGTGAGAAAGATGCTTAATTCTTCTATTTTTCTTAAAATATTTAGATATGAATGTATATGAACTATTTGAATGTTAGTCAATTAATTTATTTCAATATCAACCTAATAAATATGTATGGATATATAGAAATTCAAATTAAAAATAAAATAAAATCAATAATTTTGAATAAAAGAGGTTGAGTATTCCATTTAAGTCTTAATATAAAATTAATATGTGGTATTTAAAATTATGAATAAGTTTAATAATAATAAAATTCAATGTGGGTTATAAATAAAAAAATTTATTATGCAAAATAAAGTAAAATTATATGCACTTAGAATATATTAATAACAAAAAAAACATGCCCAACATTCATAAATAGAATATAGAATATTTCAATGGTTCTATTAATAATCTCAATATATTTATATGGTTTAAGAAAAATAACCAAAAAATCTAATGATTTATAATTTATAATTTTATATCATTTTTGTTTTGATTAATTTTGTCAAAAATACTACGCATATATAGTAAAGTTGTAAATTTAAATGATATAGCCTCCTTAATGCAAATATTCAATAAAATTTTCAAGTTACTTAATTCATATATATATATATAAAACTAACTTTGAGAGTTTAACCAATATGATTCCTCTCTAAGCCACGTGCTACATGGTTAAGATAGATTTTATGAAATCACCAATTCAAAATTCCAATGAGAATAGTTACAAAGAAAATGGTTTTCATATAAAATAAAATACATCAGTTCTACTGCATCAAACAATATTGAAATACTGAGATCCCATAGGGTTGAGTATTTGTTAGTTTGTGCGACTCAAAACGGCCGTCATCGTCGACGTCACGGAGGTTATCCTCCCACGAAGTCATGTGACGTCACGGAGGTAATACTACCCACAGAAGAAGCATGTACCGTGAGGGCTATAAAACCATCTCTTGTCTTCATAACGTTTGACATTTGAAGCGATAATGTAACCCTCACCACTACAACAATCTAACGTTTGACATTTGAAGGGATTAGAATTTTTGAAAGGAACATGCTTAGGAATGTAATATACACGTTCATAGGACTTAAATAAAATTTTCATAATATTTATTTTTAATTTCATGTTATCAATTCTTTATACGTGAAAATTAGTATGATTTTTGGTTTTTGTCGCAACTTGGACCTCTCACCCACACCTAAATTTAATTTAATGTTACTTTATTGGCAATTTATAGTTAATTTCGTATTCTTAGAATTGTTTTTTTTTTTTTCTCGTTTAGACTAATCTTAATCTTTCCATTTTTTCTCCTCCCATCCCACCCACGGGTTTCGAACCGGTGACCTTACAGAACGGAGTGCCTTAACAGTGCACCCCATCACCAACTGTTCTACACCACGTGGGCGTATTCTTAGAATTGTTATTTTTCATTTCTCAAAATTTTAATTTAATTGATCATATAGTGACATAGAACGATAGTATTTAGAACGATAGTATTTCGAAGTATGTGAAATTTTCACTATCCAAACAAATTTAAATTTATAAATAATTAAAATTCTTAACCTAATTCCAATGCACATCACGTTTATCTATTTAAATATAGAATGTATATAACGTATTTGAATACTCAGGTTAAGTAATTATTTTTTTAAATATCCATTTTTTATATATAAATAAAAATTTAATTAAAATAAAAGAAAATAATCACTTAATAGTAATAAGAGTAATATGGTAACTTAATAGTAATAAGAGTAATATGGTAATAAGAGTAATAAGAGATTTCATTGGATTTTTAATATAAAATTAATAAATTGAATTTAAAATTATGAATAATTTTAGTAATGTTAGATCTAAGATTTTTTTATTCATAATTTAGATAAATGTCTTTGGGATTAATCACATCATTAGGATTAGGTTGACGTTTCTAACCATCTAATGTGATTCATCCTCGGGATAAGGTGGAAAAAGATGATTGATCTCAATGAATAAATAGTTAGGATGCATCATTGCCCGAAGATTTCATCATAACATATAAAAATTTAAAAATTTAAAACAAAATTTAATTAATAAATTATTATTATCAATTAAAATATTTATACACTTATTATAATAGGGTTAATATGGTTAATAGTTAAAATCTTTTGAAATGTAAAAAATCAATTTCATAAGAAAATATAAAAGTTAAAACATAATTTAATAATATCTTAAATAGAAAATAGTATTATAATAGGTTAATGTAGATTATTATATTAATCTATATAATGATTATTTCTCACAATGATGCATCCTAACTATTTATTCATTGAGATCAATTATCTTTTTTCACCTTGTTCTGAGGATGAACCACATTAGATAGTTCGAAACGTGACCTAATCCTAATGATGTGATTAATCCAAAAGACATTTCTCTAAATTTCAGTAATAATAAAACAAATATAGTAGTATGTCAAATTAAGTGAAATTAACATGTATTTAAAATCTATCAATAATAATAATAATAATTAACATTACAATATCTATAAATAAATGATTTTAATGGTTATAAGTAGAATGGCTTAATTAAAAAATGAAAGAAATCTAAAAAAAAAGGATTATAATATTTAATACAATTTAATTGTTCAACTTTTTGTTGCATTTTCACTTATATTATATTTTTCAGTCAATTCTAATAAAATTCTAGAAATTTTTGTTAGAGTTGTAAGTTTAAGTTGTGTAGTATGAGGAATCAAAATAGGAAATGACATTTTCAAATTAGTGAATCTATTTATATGTGAAAAATTACCATATATATACATACATATACACAAAAGTTCAATTTTCTAGAAATATAAATACTTTTTTTCACTTAAAATAAATTAACATAAAATAAATTTGATTCTTCAGCATCTCTATTAGATTAATGATTAAGATGATTTTATTAAATTACTTATATCCACCCATGCTCAAATGCTAATTCCAAATATAAAAAAAGAAAAATTGACATAAAATAATTATTTTTTATAATATAATTGAAATATATTTTAATATTCTAACTTTATTTTTAAATAAAATCATTCTAAAATATTTTTAAAATTTAAAATTATTTAAGAAAAGATATTAAAGAAAGAAAATAGTAGAGTACACGGATGGATTTTGAGGGGAGTCATAAACCATTTTGACCGTATTTAACGTCTACAAATTTTCAATTCCCGTTTGTCTCGATGGATTTGGGAGTGGAAAACGTATTTTTGACGTGCCAGTTCTGCAGGTACTTTGCCTACGTGACGTGGCATTAATGATATTGCAAAAAAACTACTTTTTGTTTTATTTACGCGCATTATTGGTCTGAATAACGTCACGAATTCAAATATTATTTTAAGTTTTATTGTAACGTGGCATGAATGGGATTGCAAAAAAAAATCTACGTTATGTTTTCGCATTCTTTGTATGAATGGCATGGCATGGCATGGCATGGAAGAGATATATGAATTCATACCTGGCATCCGTGCAACTTGCAAGGCATAGATTGTATGCAATATGGTTCCACCGGATATTCTAGAGAATTATTGTGGGAAATTCTACATCTTTATACTTCCAATTTTCAGGTGATTTTTAAAAGCCTCCCCGAGTTGCAAAATTAATGAACAATCCATTGATTAAGTTTTAGAAATTGAAACTCTCTAAGTTTAAGGGATAGAAAATTGAGTGACCACCTTAGCCATCCATAAATTATTTTTAATTTCATATCAAGATTTTGAAAATATAAATAATTTAGTAATTTCATCTTCTTGAGAATTAGTATATGTTCAGGATAATGACGCATAATAAACTTAATTCTCCTTCATTAATGCACATTAATGCAGAAGAAAATATAATATATATACGTATGTGGTTGCGTGGGTGGCTCGGTTAGTTGAATTATTTTAAATGTTTCCTGCTTGTATGTGGGTGGCTGGGTGGGTTAGTTGAATTATTTTAAATGTTTTTTTAATGTGACTTGAATTTAATATGGAAATAAAAAGAAGAGCAGATGTTAATAATGTTATTTATGGAAAATAAGAAATGTGATGATTATGTAAAAAATTATATGAATAATGAGTGATTGGGATGGAATTTTTTAAAAATAATAGTAATGTGATTGTTGTAACAAATTGTTTTTATAAAAGATAATGAAATTTGCTTTATTTTCTTCACGTCCGGATTCAATAATTCAATCAATTTGTTTTTATTTACATAGTTGAAATAACAATAGTCCTTAGTTTATTGGGTGAAATACTAATAAAATAAATTTCAGTGTCGTTATGTATAACACTTAATTTTACTATATAAAAAAATTATAATTTTTTTTTTATTATGAAAATTGTGAAATCATTTTATAAAAAAAATATTTTTACTTATGTTGATAGGCAATTTTTATGGAAGATTCTTATATTTATTTATATTTTAATCTAAATCTTAATCTTTATTGTGAGTGTTTCATGCAATTTCAAACTAAGATTCAAGACTTAATAAGTCATTTGTGCGTGATGTTAATTTCTTTTTCCTTGTGATATATATGTGAAATTTTTTAATATAATTTTGTTATTGACGATAAGCATAATGACCCAAAACATCAAAAATATATATATATATATATATATGACGGGTAAATAGAAATCCAAATTGTAACCCTCGTTGCATGTACAACACGAAATACTTCATGATACCAAAGTCTTGTGCCGTTGGTAAAGATGGTATTAAGGGCTGGGGGGTGTGGTTCATGTGCACGAAGGAATGAATGGTGACACGAAAGCACCATCATCATTGACCTCATGGAGGTTATCTGCGAGGACTATAAAATGATGGCATCTGAGAAGGATCACAATAACCATGGGCATTCGAAGGGGATTATTAGAGGCGATACAGTTTTATGTGCTATAATTTTCCTAGGATTTACCTCTAATGTTACTACTTGAAGTGGTGGGTGTGTAGGCTATATCCATAATGCGAGTTTGTAACCCACGACGAATCCCAAGAGGATTTCCATTCTTCATTACAGTCAGGAAGCTTCTCATACAACTTGGAAAAGACACACCCTTCGATGCTTACAACTAGAAGGTAACGTACATAGATTCAGCCATAAGCACAGCTGCCTACAGGCAAGCAATCTGCAATGTATCATACATTCTGCTGAGAGCCTGATACACTCCGCTGATAGACCCTCGGGATCTCTGGACCGCGTCCCTTACTCACATGGGTAGCTCCACCTGGCACTTTTGCATCAATGTCGTCGCTACTGAGTTTGAATACGGAGACTGTTGTTCCATCCTCTACATTATTATTCAATCCTCTATTGGAAATATTGTCATTGATAACAAAGGAGTAGAAAGGAGCAACACCAAAATTATCATTAAGGAAAAAGGAGCAAATCAGGATGAACTGGATTATAAAGGAGAAATAAGGAAAAGAAGGAAAAAGTATAGTGGAGGAGCAGAAAAGAGGCAATGAACAACAAAGAGGCAAGGAGCAGCATTAGAATGATCAAATAATAAAATTGTGCAATGCAGGGTCAAGTCGAGCTATTGACGTTCAGAACAATAAGAAAAATAAAAGTCTGCAACAAAGGTCAAGTCGGGTGTATGCGTACAAAATGCGTGCAACAAAGAAAAATAATGAACGATCGAGCTAGGTTGGGTTGGTTGTAAAAAAAATTCAGAATAGTGGTTATGCATTAAGAAGATCATGAACGAGTCGAGTGTTCTACGTGTAACAAATAAGAAATGAATGGGCGCAACCAAAGAAGCAAAGGCATCAAGTCGTGAATGTATTGGATAAAGTCGTGGACGCACAAGAAGAGTTGGGCTATTTTGCGTTCAAAATAGTAAACAAAAGCACGGGTAGTTCTGTGGGAAGAGTCAGGTAAATTTCCAGAATTTCACGTTCATAATAGTGATGGTGGAGATATCAAAAATCACAACAGAAGGAGTATCGTAAAACAACGGAGATAGAGAAATCATGAAATGTGAAGTGTGAGATGGTCACGTGGCTAGATGATGTGGCATTGACGTGGAAAGATGACTTGGCAGGTGACATGGCCCAAACCCCACTTATCGCAATAAAAGTTTGATGACATGGTAGACGATGTGGCAGTGTCGTGGCACCCCGGTGGGACCCCAACCTTTTATCAAATATTACAAGTCACAAAACTAAGAAGGGATAGTGCTTATGTACCACGTTGAGACGTCGAAATGCAAAGAGAGACGAGAGGCCGAATGTGATATGCTTCAAAGCTAAAGTATAAAGGATTTAAAGTCTGGTGTGGGACCCATTTTGATATCGCAATTCACAAGATCGGAAGGGTGAAGATCATAAGAACAAGGTTGAATCGCTGAAATGTGAAATTCAATAAGAGTACTGGATACGATGTAGTTTCAAAGAAAAATTCTAAAGGATTTAAAATCTGGAGGTATAAGGTTTTCCTTTAAGAAATCGATTCAAGAGGATGGTTAAGAAATGAGTAAAAAATTACAAAGGAAGGTGCCGAAATGCGATAAGAGCCCAGGCATGATACATTTCAAAAGTAAAAGAAAATATATTTGAAATTCGGGTGTATATGAAAGTCCTTTAAGAAACTGCATCGGGGTTTGGAAGAGCTATGCATAACAAGAAACACATGAGAGCGTTGAAGTGCGAAGTGCGATAATGAAGTGGACACAATGTAGGTCAACGCTGAAGCCTAAAGGATTTCAAGTTCGCGTGTATGCAGTTTTCCTTTGTTAAATCACATCGGAAAATAGAGGAGGCTTATAATGTAGAGAGATTGGATCGCTAAAATGCGATAAAGGGACTTGACGCGAGGTTTCTCAAATGCTAATTGAAATTTATTTAAGGTCTAGGGTTCTTTGTAGTTACGGTGTTCTATGAAGAAAAGTGAACGCAAGCAGTAGAGTCTCGTAAGACCTGACACTCATGCAGAACAATGGTTGATGCGGTAATGACGGTTTATGAAGAAAAAGTTGAACGCAGCATAAGGAGTCAGATAGAATAATACTCGACACTATGTGCAGAGGGTAAAGAAATTACGCCTTGATAATGGAATAAAGTCTGAACGCGGACAGAAAGGCTCGGGCAAGGGACCCGACATAGAGAAAAGGGATGATTAAGCTAAACGTTGCAGTAATGAGGAGATAGACACCATGGGTCGGGTCAGGAAAAAGGCGTTTGTACCAAAATTATTATAATATAATAGCAGAAACATAAAAGATAGTGACAACAATAGAATGGACAAATTCATAGCCAGCTAAGAGCTAAAAGTGTTGAGTGAAATATATTTCTTGTAATTGTAAATGTAAATGAATTAGTTATTTTTTATGGTATGTGATGCAAAGGAAAGTCTCCGTAGGCATAGAGAAAACTCCAATGAGTGTTGAAATAGTTATTTTTGTATTTTTGTTGATGTATACACCTGAACTGAAGTGTAAGAAATTGAATGGTGGAAGGCATAGGGTTAGGCCTGTTCACTTCGAATTCTGTGTAGAATTCAAACACTCATGTAGCTATCTTTATAAAACATAACATTGTTACCAATGAAATAGGTCACCTGACCTCAAAACGGGAACTCTAGCCCAAAAAGACTCAAAAAAACATGAAGAAGCACCCCAAAAACAAAAAAAGTGTATTCCAGAACACACTTGGTTTTTTTTTAAGGTCAAATTTCAACATTTTATAAAATTATGCTAAAAACAAAATTGCTCTTGAAAAAGGGATTGAAAAAACACGATCAAAACAAAATCAATTGATACTGGAATAACAAAGAAAAAAAAATTGTGTCATATTTTTGACATTTTTAAAAATAGAAATAACATTTTTTAATTTTTAAAATTCAAACATTAAAAAAAAAAAAAATTTAAGAAAAAAATAAATTTAAAAAATAAAAACATTTTAAAGCTTAAAATTTAAAAATATATAGGAATAAAAAAATAAAAATAAAAATAAAATAAAAAATTTAATTCAGACATTAAAAAACAACCTAAAATTTAAGGAAAAATAAAAAAAATTCAAGATTGAAATTTCAAAATATATAGAAATAAAAAAATAAAAATAAAAACAAAATAAAAATATTAAATAAAAAAAAAAACAAGTTAAAAAAGAAAGAAATTATAAAAAATAAAATATAGAAATTAAATTTAAAAAAGAAAAAGAAAATGTTTATTAAATTAAAACAAAAAAAATTAATTTTAAAATAAAAAATTAAATTTAAAAAATTATATTAAATTTTAATAAATTTAAAACTTTAAAATAAAAATTAAAAAAAAAAAACATTATTTAAATTAAAAGTAAAAAATGAAAAATTAATTAAAAATAAAAAATGAAAAATACAATACAATAAAAATATTAAATTTAAAAAAATATATACTAAAAAACAAATATATATATATATATATATATATATATATATATATATATATATATATAACCAATTGAGAGATATATATATTAGATTTTATTAAATTAAAAAAAAAATTGTTAATATTAAAATAACAAATTAAATTAAAAAAAAAATATAAAAATTTAATAAATAAATGAATAAACAAATAAATTTTGAAATAAAAATTAAATTTTAAGTGCAAAGGAAAAAAAAAAAAAACATTGTTAAAATAAAAGTTAGAAAACTTTAAAAATCAATTAAAAATGAAAAATTTCACAAAAAAAATTAAAAAATATATATTAAATAAAAATAAAATAAAAAACAAATTAATTTGAAAGTACTAAGTTTAATTAAAAAAAAATCTAATTTTAAATATACAATTTTAATTGAAATAAAAAAAAATATAAAAATTTTATGTAATTAAAAAAATAATAATAAAAAATTAAAAAATTAAAAAAAATATTAAATTCAAATAAATAAATAAATAAATCCAAAATTTATTAAATTTTAAAAAATTAAATGAAAAAACTAAACATAAAATTTAATAATTAAAAAAAAATGAAATTTAAAAAAAAAAAAATTCAATTAAATAAAAAAAATACAAAATTTAATAAAAATTATTAACAAAATTTAGAAAAAAAAAAAAATTAAAAACAAAAAAAATGAAAAAAAAAAAATACCAAAAAAATTAAAACAAATTAAATCTCAAATATAAAAATTAAATAAAAATAATAATAATTTTAAATTTTTTGAATTAAAAAAAAAATTAAAAAAAGTCAAATTAAAAAAAATAATATTAAAAATTTTAAAAAATTATAAAAAAAAAGAATTTTTTTATCGTGGTGGCGCCGCCAATTGGCCTCCCGCCAGTGTGAAAAGAAAGGCACAACTCATTACCGAGGCCGAGGAAATTGCATGTAGCCCCTCGCCCGCCCAGCGGCCAGCCTCCACTACCACCTGGGTGAGAGGCCGATTCTGGGAATCGCCCTCCCACTGGAATGAACCTGTCGCCGCAAGAGGGCGATTCCTGGAATCGCCCTCCCGCCGCGAGAGGGCGATTCCCGGAATCGCCCTCCCGCTGACGGAGGGAAATTCCCGAAATCGGCCTCCAGCCGCCGGAGCGCGATTCCCAGAATCGACCTCCCGCCTAGGTGGCGACAAAGGCCGGCTGCTGGGCGGGCGGGGGGCTGCATGCAGCCTCCTCGCCCGCCAAGCAGCCGACCTCCACCGCCACCTGGGCGGGAGGCCGATTGACGGTGCCACCACAATCAAAAATTTCATTTTTTTTTTTTTTTTAAATTTTAATTTTTTTTTTTTTAATTTGGTTTTTTTTTAATTTTTTTTTAAATTCAAAAAATTTAAAATTATTTTTTTTAATTCAATTTTTTTATTTTAAATTTAATTTGTTTTAATTATTATTGTTATTATTATTTTTTTTTCATTTAATATTTTAGATTAATTATTTTTTAAAATTTAAAATTTATTTATTAAATTTATTAAATTTTAATATAATTTTTTTTTTTTAATCTTTTAGTTTATTTAGTTTTTCATTTTTAAAATGTATAAATTGCTTCATTTAAAAAAAAAACAGTAAATTTATGGATATTTGTTTTTTAATTATTTGCACGTGGTTTTTTTCATTTTTTTTTGTTTTTTAATGATAGTTTTTTTTATTTTAATTTTCGTTTTCAATTTTAAATTTTGTTTTTTTTTTTTTTTTTAATTTGGTTTTTTAGTTAATTTTAAAATTTGTATTTGTTTTCTTCTTATTATTATTTTTTTAATTTAAATTTTTAAATTTAATTTTTTCTTTTTTGTATTTTATTTTTTTTATCTAAATTTTAATTTTGTAATTTTTTTTTTTTTTAATTTTCTATTTAATTTTTTTTTTAATTATATGGTTTTTTTTAATAACTTAGAAAAAAATGTTTTTTTATGTTTCTTTTTTTCTTTTTTCTTCTTTTTTGTTAATTTTTGTTTTTTTTTCCTTTAAATTATGTGTTTTTTTTCAAATTTGGTCATTTCTTTTGATATAATTTTCGAATATTTTTGGTTTTTCTTTTTTTTTTTTCTTATTTTTGTTTAAATTTTTTATTTTTATGAGTTAATTTTTTTTCTTTTTACATTTTTATTGGGTTTTTTATTGTTTATATATATATATATATATATATATATATATATATATATATATATATATATATATATATATATATATATATATATATATATATATATAATCTAAGTTTTGTGTTTTATTACCAACATGAAAATCACCACTTTAAAAAAAAAAGGTTGATGTCGCATCAATACGTTTCAAAATTAGCATGAAAATCATCGCTCTAAGAAAAAAAAGTTGATGCTGCATCAATACATTTCAAAATTAGCATGAAAATCACTAACATTTTAAAACAAATATTCATACTTAATAAATAAAAATATTAGAATGTAAAATGTGCACCAAAAAAAAAGGGGTGATTTTGCATCACCACTTTTCAAAATCGGGTGCTTTTTATCCTACCAAAAAAAAGTAGGTAACAGTGCGGTTACCTATTTCATCGATAACAGTTTTACATGTAATATCAGTGTGAAAAGAGGCCAGAGAGATAAAGAATCAAAGAAAGCTAATAGAGATGATGCGCACATCAAGAGCTGATATGAAGCAGAAATGAAGGCAAAAAAGGCAGCAGTGAAGAAGGAGGATAACATAGCTAATATCCAAGTAAATCAACATATTACTTTCATGTTGAGTGACGGGATTGTAGTCTCGTTTCGAGTTGTATCTTGATAAAAACCCAGTTGGATTTGGGTGAGGTAGGAGCCTCTTATAGGTTGTAGCCTGCATAAAATATTTAGGAGTTGGAGCTTCCTTGCAAGTTGTATCTTGCAGAATTTGAGGTAGTAGCCTTCTGTAGGTTGGATCCTACTGAAAATCAGTTGTGAGAGGGAGTTGGAGTTTTCCTTTGCATTAATACAATAATACGATGTGGTTTTATCCCTTATGGGTATCCACTTATATCTATTTTCTATGTGCTTGATGATTATGTGGTGATGTTATGTTTTAATCTGCTTAATTACAAGTTGTCAACACATTCAATTTGTTGATTCATTATGTATTATGTTTCTCATAAAATGGAGTAGTTAATGGGTGTAAAGAAAAGAGTTTTAATGTCCATGAATGTACTAAATTGTTTCACCCCCCTCTCAGTTTAGGTAAGGGTTCATTAATTGGTATCAGAGCGAGTTCCTATTGTATTAGTTTAACCACTGGAAGGAGGTCCTTAGTCCCAAAAATGGCTAGCCTAGAAGGAAGCTCTACAAATAAATCCCCTCTATTTACTGGCACAAACTATGCTTTCTGGAAAATAAGAATGAGGACATACTTAGTGTCTCTTAGAGTAGGAGTCTGGGTTGTTGTGGAAGAAAAATATGCACCAAAGGATACAGACATGGAGGAAGAAGCCAAACAAAATTTTGTAGCTAATGCAAAAGAAATAAATGCACTCTTGAGTAGTCTAACTAAGTTAGAATTTATCAAATTAATTCATAGTAATAATCCCAAAGAAATCTAGGATACATTAGAAAATATTCATGAGGGAGATACAAAGGTGAAGATGGACAGACTACAAGTACATAAAACTAATTTTGAAAACTTAAAAATGAATGAAGATGAAGATATAACTGGATTGTTCTAAAGAGTTTCAGAAGTTTTGAATATCACGATAGGCCTAGGAAAAGAAATTAAAGAAAGTGATGCAGTACAAAACTATTGAGATCACTACCACCCAGGTTTAATCCTATGGTTTCTGCCATTGAAGAAACAACAAACTAGGAAACCTTGACTAGGAACCAATTACTTGGTAACCTAATATCATATGAGATGAGACCTCCTAAAGGGAAGTCAAACATGAGGGAGCTTGCCTTTAAAGCATACAAGTGCATAGAAGAGAATGAAGGTACATGCTCATGATCTGATGAAGAAGAAGCCAAATTTGTCAAAATATTGGATAGTCGCACAGGTAAGTACAAAGGTAAACTTACATTTAAGTGTTTTAATTGTGGAAGAGTGGGGCACTATGCTTCAAAATTTCCTCATAATAAAATAGAGAATTAGTCAAAAGGGAAAGAGAAATGAAATTTCAGGAATAGGCAGAAAGTGAAAATATTTAATAAAAGAACATTCTACACTCCATAAGACAACAGTGCATTTGAGAGCTCATATGAATCCCCCAATGAAGAAGGAACATCAAAATTCATTTTGATGGCCATGGAAGAGCTTGAGGAAGATTTCCTGGAATTTGAAGAAGAAGGTGAGGTAAATATTGCGGGGGAGTTGGTGAGTTCCCTAGAGAAAGTGGATAGACGCAAGATCAAGATCAGAAAACAAAAGGAAATCCTTCTTAAATATGTAAAGGAAGAACGAATGTCTGAAGATTTTATTAACTTGAAAATTTAACTAGAAGAAACAAAGAAACTAGAAGACATTTTGCTGCAGAAAATAAGAGAGAAAAGTCAGGAATGTGGAAGATTGGAAGAAGAAGTGGTGAGTGTGAGGAAGAAATTGGAAAAGGCTCAAACTAATTTAAAAATGGACATTCAACGATTAAAAGGTGTTGAACAATTGGACATGATATTAAATGCACAAATATCTCCTCTATTAAAGGCTGGGATTGGATATGAAGGATAATCCAACAAGTCAAAGTCAAAGGATAAGAAAGCTATCACTTTTGCAAATGTTGTCATAGGAGACAATGATAATTCTCGTCAAGCTGAGAAGCAAAATTTGGGCAACACTTCAACATCAGATGAACAACTGCAAAGAAACACTACTATGAAAAACCAAGAGACAAAAGGAGTAAACAATAAAACAAAAAACGAGCATAGATCCTATTTCTTCACAAGATAGAATTTTCAAATATCTAGATGGCTACATCCCAAAACACCACTCTCTACCAGATATAGATATTTCTTGTGCAGGTATTGTTACTGCTGTAAGAAATTTGGACATAAATCCATGAACTATAGAGCTTGTGTAAAAAGATTTGATTTTGGGAATTCAAAAATAATTAAGGATAATAATGGATTCACTCATGCATATACTCCTCTCCATAACTCTATCAGATGTTTTTATTGTCACAAGATTGGACACAAGTCATACGAATGTCATTTTACGGACAATAAAAATTCATTTGAGAATAGTTATAGAACAAACAGATGCATGTAATGGAGAAAGAAGATTAATATGTGTGATCTAGTTCTATATGCTCAAGATCAAAACAGTCAATGGTATGTGGATAGTGCCTTCTCTAGACATATGACCAGGGACATAAGAAATTTTGTAACTTTGGATGAACAAAAAACTGGTAATGTCACATTTGGTAATGATAAAGCAAGAAGAATTAAAGGAAAAGGAGCAGATAATATGAATAATGGAAGTGGAAAGGATCAAGACGTATTTTTTGTAGATGGTCAAAAACACAATCTGCTAAGTGTAAGTCAAATGTGTGATAAATGTTGTGAGGTCCTCTTCATAGCTCAAGATTGCGAAGTTAGGCCAATCACTACCGGAAAAAATTTGGTTAAGGGGGTTTGAACAAAGAGTAATGTATATATCATGAAATATGAGAGTGAAGGGTGCTACATCAACAAACTTGATGAATCTTGGCTATGGCATAGAAGATTGGGACATCTCAATTTTGACCACATCATTAAACTGAGAAAAAATAAAGATGTCAGAGATTTTCCTGGAAAAAAGAAGCCACAAAATACAACATGTAAGTCCTGCCAATTGGGAAAACAAACTAACACATTATTCAAAGCCAAAGACCAATTGTCTACTAGTAAACCTCTCCAACTTGTATACATGGACTTGTGCAGGCCTTCGAGAACAAATGCACCAGGTGGAGAATCGTATTTCATGCTGATAATGAATGATTTTTCTAGATTAACATGGGTGGAATTTCTCATATAAAAAACTAAAGAATTTGAGAAATTTAAGTTATTCAAGGCACTTGCAGAAAATAAAATTGGATGTAAACAAAAATGCATAAGATCAAACATACGAGGTAAATTTAAAGGCGATGAGTTTTAGAACCTATGAAATGAATGTGGAATACAACAACAGTTTACTGCTACAGATACATCTCAACATAATGGAGTGGTAGAGAGGAAAAACAGGTTTGTACAACATATTTCCAGAACCATGATGCAAGGAAGAAACATTCCCCAAACCTATTAGGAAGAAGAATTACACACAATTGTTCATATTCATAACAAAGCTCATCTCATAAAAAATTGTGGTAAGACTCCATATGAACTGCGACATGGGAAACTGGGATCAATTAAGCACTTTAGAGTCTTTGGCATCAAATGTTTCATAAAGAATAATGATGAAAAATTGGGGAAGTATGATGCAAGAGTTGATGGAGGAATATTTTTGGGATATGAATCAAAGGGTAAAGGTTACAGGTGCTACAATAAAATACTGCATACAATTTTGAAAAGCATTGATGTGATATTCGATGAAGAACCACTAGACATAACCAGAAGTACAAAATGTGTCAATCCTATAGATCATCATCATGATGAGAATTAAGAAAATAAAGAACAGAATAAGAAAACAGAAGATACATAAATAAACTCAAAAGGACCCTCGAAACACACTCAAAAGAACCATCCAGAAGATCAAATCATTGGATACAAGAGTGCATGAGTCCAAACAAAAAGACAAATAGCGTAATAGGCCTAGGAAGTGTGTCTATTCATGATTTCAATGAAGATAGCAAACACAAAAATTGCATAAATGTTACGAATGAATAATTAGACCAGATTGATAAGAACAAGAACTGAGTGTTAATACCAAGACTTAATGGGGAAAATTTCATTAGCAGAAAGTGGATATTCAAGAATAAGATGAATGAGCAAGGTGAGGTAATCAAATATAAAGCTTGACTTGTATGTAAGGGATACTCTCAAATCGAATGACTTGACTATGATGAAACTTTTTCCCCTATAGCAATAATGAAATAAATTAGAATGTTTCTGCCTTTTCAATGCTATCATACTTTCAAGGTATATCGAATGGATGTGAAATATGCCTTCTTAAATGGATATCTAGAGGAGGAATTCTACATGGAACAACCTGAAGTTTTTCCTTAACATATAAGCACAACTATGTTTGCCGATTAAAGAAAGCCCTATATGGTCTCAAACAAGCGCCACGTGCATGGTATTCTAGGCTGGACAAGTACTTTCAAAGACAAGGATTCAGGAAGGGTGGAGTAGACAACAATATATATATATATATATATATATATATATATATATAAAGGCTAATGAAAATGAACTTTTAATTGTAGTGGTATATGTAGATGAGATCATGTTTCGCATCAACAAGTATGAGTTAGTAAAAGGATTTGCAGAATAGATGAAGTCAGAATTTTACATGTCTATGATTGAAGAGCTTACCTTATACCTAGGATGTGAAATTCCACAGAAGAACAAAGGAATATTTATTTCACAAGAAATATACTTAATAGACATGTTAAAATATTCCAAATGGAAGACTGCAAACCTGTGTCAACTCCCATGATCACTGGATGCAAGTTATGTGCTAAATATGGATATGTAGATGTAGATCAAAGACTTTATAGATTTATGATGGGAAGTATTCTATACCTAACAACCTCTAGACAAAACATTATGTTTCCAATAGGACTTGTGGCAAGATGTCAAGCAACACCAAAACAAAAGGATATTTAGATATTTAGATACCTGTAAGGAACTGCACATTATGGCCTATGGTATCCGAAAGGCAAATATTTCACATTGAAAACATATACAGATGCATATTGGGTCAGCTGTGTGGATGACAGGAAAAGCACAAGTGGAGGTGCATTCTATTTGGGAGAAATTCTGGTGGCAGGGTTAAGCGAGAAGAAAACATTTGTCTCTCTGTCTACAGCAGAATCATAATACATAGAAGCACCATCTTGTTGCACACAAGTGATGTGGATGAAACAAAATCTTATAGACATGAAGGTAAGCATCACTGAACCTATTTCTATCAAATGTTAGAATACAAGTGTAATAAGAATATCAAAAAATCTTGTGCCTCATTCGAAAACCAAGCATATCCCAATAAAGTACCACTTCCCCAGAGAATAAGTAGCAAAGAAAATAGTAAATATGGAATATGTCCTAACAAAAGAACAAACGATAGACATATTTACAAAAAATCTTGCTAGAGAACCATTTTAATATCTAAGAGACAAAGTTGGGATAGTTTCTGCAAATAATACTCTCTTATATGATAAAAAAAAATGAAAAAATGAACCAGCAATGGCTGCATCCAGTGGAGGTTAGACAGGAAGCAAATTCTCAGGGGGAGATTAGCCCATAAAAGTTGTCAATAATATCTCAAGCTATGGAGCTAGTAAAGATATATAGAGGATGACTACACTTTGTGTTTCTCGGCAAGTGTTAATAATGTAACAAAATGATTTTAAGAAGGATGAATAAGAAAAATGTTATTATCAGTATATCATTAAAAATATTCATGAACTGGTATTTGGAGCAGTCTTTCGATCAGTAGAATATCGAGTGATATTTTTGGAGTAGTGTTATGGTACAGGTCCCTAGTATGGGACTATTATAGGATACATCATGGTGTTGGTATGGCTGAAATACATCAAGGAGAATGTCGAGTTGTGTTATCAAAGCATGGAAGTGTCATTAAAAGTGCCAAAAGATCATTATCCTGTTTGCATTTGAAGTATTATATTAAAAATTGAAGCAAAATTTATTCTTGGATAGAATTGCACTCTTCCTCAAGTCAGTATTGACATATCTTCAATGCCTCTTTCTTAAGATCATTCATAAAGTTTTAGTATGATGGGCTAGTTGTGTTAATCTTACTATTCAAGTTCAAGAGTCTATTATTGATTCATATGAAGCTTACTTCAGCAGAAAGGAATTATTGATATTTCACCAATGCATAGGGTTTCATCAAGCAGAAAGGGACAAAAGAACAGAACATTTAATGGTGACATGCCTTCCAGCAATATTCTCATGATTTTTCATAGTATCAATTTTTTGTGTATATTCATTCAATATCAATGATTTTCAAAGTGTTACCCCAAAAATGGTCATATATCATATGAATTCTGCAATGCATTCATAATGCTCTTGCATTTTTGAAGTACTTCTTATGTGTAATATAAAGCAACAGTCACAGTTTATACAGAACAATGAAGAAGCAGTAATACAATGGTGGATTAGGTGTATTCATTCAGATACAAAATGATTCATCAAGTTTGTAATGAATAGATGGAGTGTGTATATTCATTTAATAACAAAATAACTGAATGAAGGATGCCTATACTGAACTCAAATAGGAGAAATGCAATGATGGAATCAACACTGATAACATTTTATAATCCCTTTCCACTGATTTCAAAGGGAGAGGAAAAACAAGTAGAGGAAGATAGACACTTCTCAGAATGAAAGGGGGATGAAGTGTTGGAGGAAGTGTTGCCATAAATGCCAAAGGGGGAGACCATTGGAAATATTAACATTGATGGCAAAGGAGAAAAAAATATCAGCACGAATATTATCATTAAGGACAAAGGAGTAGATCAGGATCAACTGGAGTATAAAGGAGAAATAAGGAAAAAAAGGAAAAAGTACAGTGGAGGAGAAGAAATGAGGCAAAGGAGCATCATTATACAGAAAAGAGGCAAGGGTCACCATCAGAATGATCAAAGAAGAATATTTTGCAGTGCAGGTTCAATTCGAGCTATTCACGTTCATAACTGTAAGAAAAGGAAAAGTGTGCAGCAAAGGTCAAGTTAGTTGTATGTGTACAGAATGTGTGCACCGAAGAAAAACATGAATGAGCAGGCTAGGTCGGGCTGGTTGTAAAACGTGTGTAGAACAATGGTTTTGCATTCACAAGATCATGAACGAGTCGGGTGTTCTATGTGCAGCAAAGAAGAAATGAACGGGCACAACCAAATTGTTATTACTCATAAGATTTTAAAATTTTATTGATAACGTCTTGCACATCATTCACCTAGGTTACATTTTTTTTTCATAGTCGGATTCATGAAATTTATGAAAAAACACATGTAATAAGCTTTATCCTAAGTGTAAAACCCACCATGACTGATGTGATATCAGTTAGATCCTCTCCATGTCATTTACTTTTCGCACCCATGCCTTCAAATAAAAAAATAATCCACTTGTCTATTTTTTCACCATTTCGTAGAAAATACAATGGCATAATAGTGGATTTCGCTACGAAATCACCTGACAATTCCATAGCGGATCTCTCAAGATTTTAACTATTTTCACTACAAAACTAGTGTCAAGTTTTCGATGGCCAAGGGTAAAGGCGAGGTCAACAAATTAGCTACCATGATCACCAAGAATGCAAGATCGCGATTTCACTCATCATTTATTTTTGTGGTCACATTTGTCATCATCTCCCTCAGGTTGTCGAATTTAATTTTAAATTTCACCTCTAAGCAACTCTCTATAATTCATTGTTCAAAGTCTTGCATGTAGCATCATAGTGTCATACTTAAAGAGTTGAAACACATTGCAAACAACTTGTTGTTTACATTTGTTCATATGCAGGTGTCACAACTAAGAAGTAGTGAGGCTATAAAGGAGCAATGGCAGTGAATAAGAAGGTGAATAAAGGAGGATATCATGTGAGATACGAGCCTATGGATTTAAAGCTATTGAATGAAGATCCTAGTTTCATGGATTCTTTTAGGAATGTTGGTTATCTACAGTTCTGTCAGAAGCTACATGATTTTCATGCTCAAATATCCAAATACTTCGCAACCAATTTCATAGGGACAACCTCAAAGTAGGAGTTTTGAATTTCACAGTATCACTTGATACTATCTCCCAAGCTACAGAAATACCTAAAGCACGAAAAATTTTAAGGATGGAAAATTATTTTGAAGTTTAAAAAATTGGCGAATCTCAGTAGTCCCTAATGTGAAAAATATAAAATTTTTATTGATGTATTTGTAAAATTATTAAAATTTATAATGATATTATATATATTGTCTATATTATGTTGGTGATTTTTAAGTTAAAATAATTGTATATTGTAAAATTTGGGCGAATCACTTTTATAAAAAAATGGAAATTGGCGAATCTGTTTTTTGGGAAAACCATGGAAAATTAGCCCACCCGTGAATATTAGCCCCTAAAAGTTTCCATGACCTAAAGGAGGTGAGGAATGGTTCAAAGGTACAAAGATTAAAATGCAGTGCTGTGAGGAATTTTTCAAATAGGAGCACATCGAAGATGACATGGCAAGTGGCATTCCCAAGAGTTATATGAAAGAAAATTATTAAAATTTATTGTTTGTGGTCCAGAAGTATTTTACCTACGAGGGGATGTTTCACATTGTCTACTTATATCATTCAGGCTCCTTTTTCATTTCATTGGTAAGCAGCCCCTTGATTTTCCTTTCTTTTTGTTTAGAAGTTTGGGGAAGATGTCTAACAAGGTCCAAGCCAAGGCTGAGGGCAGTGAGACATCAGTATTTAACCATGGCCTGATCAAACTATTTGTGCTCTAGGGATTAAATAAGTTAAATAGAGATTGGGCATCTCTTCTCTTTCTTAGTGGATATGAGGTAGATTCAATGACACCCAAAAATATTTCAAAGCTAATGATTACTTCATCTACAGTTGTGATAGAAGAATTTAATTAAGAAGGATGACAACCTATTGTGGAACTAATGGATATTGAGGTTGAACCCATACTAGGGACAGATATCCCACAACCATCACCTGCAAGTCAAAAATAGAAAATCAACAAAAATGGTAGCAGGAGGATTACCAGGAGCCAAACCATTGCCAAAGGAAATATAAAAGACATCCTCCAGGAAATATACATTGAAGAATATTCAATTTTCCATGCAGAATACATTGAAGGGGATAGAAGGAAGAAGCAGAAAGGTATGTCTGTCAAAAAATTAGATTTTGCAGGAGAAGATGTTGGTTTCATTTTCCAGCCTAGGAAACCAATGACTATGTGACAGCTTGAAAAAAGTACCATGGAGAGTAAGAGAGCAAAAAATATTGATGAAGGCAAGCAATAAGAGAACATTATATACCTATCTCTAGTAATAGAAGAGGTCTTTGTGCAAAGAAAAGGAAAGGAGAAATTTGAGGAAAAGACTGAAGTAAAAATATCGAAGGAGAAATTAAGAGAGGCCAGGGAAGAAGTTACTGAAGTCAAATTGGAACTACAAGAGCACAAGGTAGACAAACAACAAATGGTAGACTCTGAAAAATAAATGAAGGATCGGCTAGATAAATATGACAAAACTCTGTCAAATGCCAAGAAAATTTTGAAAAGAAGTCTTCCTATGATGAAACTGGTGAAGAACAGAAGAAAAATAAATCTATGGTAACAGTATTAGAGGAAAAGGCTTAAAAGATAGGTTAAGGAGTTGGAAGACCAAATGGAGATAATTCAAGAAGAACTGAAGAAAACCAGGTTGAAAATTAAAATTGTAAATGAACCTGAAGAGGTACATCCTGCTAATGTTAAAGATGAAATACCCAAAGTCTGAGGGGTTGGTCCAAAAAAATTTGATTAATTTTACAACTTGCAGGAAACATTAGTTTTGGTTTAGAAGCTAAAATTTTGAAGAAAAATGACAAATATCTGTTTTCAGCCAAATTAGGAAGTTTTGTAGCAAAGTGCAAGCTTAGAGGACAAATTTCACTACAAAATCCTTGTAGGATGTTTTTTACCCCAAAAAATAGTTTTGATGGAGAACTAAGGAGTACAAGTGATGGTATTGAGCCCATATGGCTTAACAAAAATATCTTGATTAGCAGAGGAGAAAAAAAATGAGGTTGGATGACTTAAGTAAATGTGCTACTAAATTCCACTACGAAACTACCTAAGGGCACTCTGTTTTTGCAACGAAGCGTTTTTAATGAATTTTGGAGGTTTGAAAAGTGTGTTGAAGAACAACCAGCCATGTGGAGGCATCCAAGATGATAATTGGCCATCCTAGCAAAGATTCAATACTCAACATGAGTGTCACCTATCTATCTCAACATGAAGACAAGGATTAAGTTTTTGTTTATCTTTTATTAAAAAATAGGACTGTTGTTTCCTAAATATAGTGGGTACATTGATGTCTTGGTGATGGTGAATGCCCTTGAGCATCTGATCCTTATCAATGTAACTATCCCAATATTGAAGAAATGAATGTAATAAATGTAAAGCAGGTTCGTATTAGAAGTATAAGTCTTTAGAGAATAGGTGTCTTTTTCAGTTCCAAGAATGTAGTTTATAGTTATAATAGGTGTCAAGGTTATGGTTCGATGATCTAGCTAGCTGGGAAGATCCTATGTAAGCAACAAAGGTCTATTTGTAGACAAGAAATCAAATCAGAAAGGGTTGGAGACTGTTACTTTGAGACTACTATTATTGTAAATCTTGGAATATCAGTAATGTACAGTGATGGTGTTTTCTGCTTAATCTAAGATTCTTTGACTGTTGCAATGAGTTTATGCCTTACATTTTCTTAATATGGTTTCTCAATGTCTTGATGTTAAATTACTCAGAATTCATGCCCTCGTGCTCTTACTTCCATTTGACATTAATTTATTGAATATTTCATGTGTGTTAGTATTATCTTTTTCATTGAAACAGTAAAAGCCTTAGCTTCCACAAGGAGAAATCATTTGTCACTAGACACCTTCATATTGACCCCATGAGCCCAATGGTAGTGAACTTTATCCCATTTTTCACCTGCAATAAAATACACTAAGACAATTATCACAGAGTTAGCCTTATGATTTAAGGCCTGATTAAGAAAATCATTAGATCAATTGAGAGATCCCTCTCAGGCTCAAGAGGCTAATCCTCAGTCAAAATTCGGTTTGAAAGAGTTACTCTAAGTTGTCTGCTGGAGCAGCCCATCAGTATGAATTTAGAGATAACACAAATAAGAAAAGGTGTCAAGTCGTGACTGTATTGGTTCAAGTCATGAACGTGTGGGAAGAGTCAGGCTAGTTTGCGTTCAGAACAGTACACGATGGCACGTGCACGACGTGCAGTTCTGTAGGAAGAGTCGAGTAAATTTCCATAATATCATGTTTAGAATAGTGATGGCTTAGATATCGCAAATCGTAGCAGAAGGAGTGTCACAAAACAACAGAGATATAGAAATTGTGAAATGTGAAGTGTGAGATGGTGACGTGGCTAGATGACATGGTGGTGATGTAGGTAGTGACATGGCAAGCTGACGTGGCAAGTGACTTGGTCCCGACCCCACTTATCGCAATAAAATATTGATGATGTGGCAAGGTGACATGGCAAGGTGACATGGAAAATGGCGTGGCAGTGACATGGCACCCTAGTGGGAGCCGAACCCTTTATCGCATATCACGTCACAAAGCTCAAAAGGGATAGTGCTAATGTACCATGCTAAAATGGCGAAATGCGAAGAGTGACGAGGGGATGGATGTGATATGCTTCAAAGCTAAAGTATAAAGGATTTATAGTCTAGCATGTGGCCCATTTTCATATCACAAAAAGCAAGATCAGAAGTGTGAATATCATAAGAACGAGATTGAATCGATAAAATGAAAAATGTGATAAGAGTACCAGATGCAATGTAGTTTCAAAGAAAAAGTCTAAAGGATTTCAAATCTGGAGGTATAAATTTTCCCTTTGAGAAATAGCATTGGGAGGATGGTTGAGCAATGAATAAATAAATAAGAAAGGAAGGTGCTGAAATGTGATAAGATCCCAGACACGATACCTTTCAAAAGTAAAAGAAAATATATTTCAAATATAGGTGTATATGAAACTCCTTTAAGAAATCGCATCAGGGTTTGGAAGAGCTATGCATAACAAAAAACACATGAGAACGTCTAAGTGCGAAGTGCGATAATGAAGTGGACATGATGCAGGTCAACGCTGAAGCCTAAAGGATTTAAAGTCCGGGTGTATATGGTTTTCCTTTATTAAATCACATCGGATAACAGAGGAGGCTTATAACGTAGAACATTTGGATCACTGAAATTCAATAAAGGGACCAGACGCGAGGTTGTTCAAAGGTTAATTGGAATTTATTTAAAGTCCAGGGTTCTTTGTAGTTATGTTGTTTTATGAAGAAAAGTGAATGCATGCAGTATACTCAGGTAAGACCCAACACTCATGCAGAACATTGGTTGATGCGATAATGATGGTTTATGAAGGAAAGGATGAACACGGCAGAACGACTCGGGTAAAATAAGACCCGACACTACGTGTAGAGGGTAAAGAATTTATGCCTTGATAATGGAAGAAAGTCTGAACGCAAGTAGAAAGGCTCTGGTAAGGGACCCAACACAAAGAAAAAGGAAAAGTAAGTTGAATGTCACGGTAATGAGGAGATAAATAACATGGGTTGAGTCGGTCAAAAGCCATTTGTGGAAGAACTCTTTTAATATATCAACAGAAACAAAAAATATAGTGACAGTTGTCGAGAGGACAAATGCACAGCCAAGCAAGAGCTGAAAGAGCTGAGTGAAATATATTTTTTGTAACTATAAATGTAAATGAATTAATTATTTTTTATTGTATGTTATGAAAAGCTAAGTCTCCGTAGGCATAGGAAACACTCCAATGAATGCTGAAATGATTATTTCTATATTTTTGTTTATGTATATACCTGAACTGAAGTGTAAGGAATCAAATGGGTGGAAGGTATAGGGTCAGACCTATTCACTTCGATTTCCGTGTAGAATGCAAACAATCATGTATTTATCTGTATAAAACATGTAATATCATTGTACAAAGAGAGGTTAGAGAGTGGAAGAATGAGAGAGAGATGATAGATATGTTGTGCATATATGGAGATGATATGAAGCAGAAATGAAGGCAAAAAAGGAAACAATGAAGAAGGAGGATAACAGAGCTGATATCCAGGTAAATCATCATATGACTTTCATGTTGAGTGCGGGGATTGTAGTCTCCATTCAAGTTGTAGCTTGATAAAATTCCAGTTGGAGCTAGGTGAGGTAGGAGCCTCCTGGAGGTTGTAGCTTGAAGAAAATATTTGGGAGTCGAAGCTTTCTTGCAAGTTGGAGCTTCCTTGCAAGTTGTAGCTTGCAAAATTTGAGGTAGTAGCCTCCTGTAGGTTGGAGCCTACATAAAATCAGTTGTTAGAGGGAGTTGGAGCTTGCCTTTGCAACACAACAATAATAAGATGTGATTTTATCCCTTATGGGTTTCCACTTATATCTGTTGTCTATGTGCTTGATGATTATGTGGTGATGTGATGTTTTAACATGCTTAATTACTATTTTTCCACACATTCACTTTTTTGATTCATTATGTATTATGTTTCTCATAAAATGAAGAAGTTAATGGGTGTAAAGAAAATATTCTTAATTTCCATGAATGTACTAAACTGATTCACCCACTCCTCTCAGTTTAGATAAGGGTTCATCATCCTCTACTCCCTGACCACTACAAATTTTAGTATTAACTCTAATATTCCCGTCTAAATAAAACCCATCCTCAATTCTACATTTGTGCTCAGGTACTACTAATAGTATCAACACCCATGCATCTGAGATGTCTTCTCTTTTTAAAAAAAGATACGAAGAAATTTGTAGTGATACTGCTGGTTTAGTTTGTTTGATGAGGTTCTATGCTCCAGGTAGTTATCTCTTTTTTATGATTTTTATAATATTTTTTTACAATTCCTATATGTAATATTTGTCATTATTCTCCAAATTATTGTAGCTCTCTTTTATGGATTTTTCTATATTTCAAAAACAAATATTTTTAAATAAAATATTATTATTATTATTTTAAAACTTTTGTTATATCCATACTATAATTGCATCATTATTCTCCAGATTATTTTTCTCTCTTTTATGGATTTTTGTGTATTTCAAACTACAAATATGTTTCAATGAAATATTATTATTATTTTTTTAAAACTTTTGTTATATCCATAATATTTATTTGTATTTTTTTCCTTTATATAAACAAAGTAGTTGACTTATTCTTGATAAATGGACAAACTATTGCACAATATTAATTTCTTTTGCATTAAGTGATTTATTTTGTTTTTATCCTATGAAAATAGGTCTAGCCAAAACTGCAATGATTTTAAGTGTAAATTTTTGTAAAAGCAGAAGAGTAAAGGCACAAATAACAAGAATAATCCACACACAATAACACACGAGTTGTGGCTCTTATATTAACCACACAAAATTCAATCTTAATCTTAATACAATGAACCCAATGAAGGGTATTTAAACTTTATAGACTAATGACTCACCTAATATAACTTGATATGCACACACTTACCAAATTCATCTATCAATTATCTCAACTTGATTCAAATATCACTTAAATGACTCTATAAATATACTTAAATCTCCATTCAGGAGTTAATTATCTTATCTTAACACTCCCCCTTAATTACGACCTCTAAACTAAAACATAACTCATGACAACTCAAAAATGTTTGTTGGTCTATGTCTCAGCTAGGCTTAAAACACCCAATTTTATTTTGTGAAACTCAAACAAGTCTTTTGTTAATGGCTTTGTAAATATATCACCCGATTGATTACTAGATTTACAAGGCTTCAAGTGAACTTTGCTCACAAGTTCTTCAATAAAATGATATCTAGTATCAATATTATTTTTCTTTTGATAAAACACACTATTCTTGGATAGTGCAATTACTGAGGTGATTTCGCAATATATTGTTGTTGATCCTTGTTGTTTCTTCTTGAGTCCATCGAATATTCATCTTAACCATACCTCTTGACATGTTGCTAATGTTGTTGATACATATTATGCTTCTACTAATGATAGTGTCAAAATAGGCGGCTTTTTAGATGCACATGCAATCACACCTGAACCAATATGGAACGCATAACTCAAAGAGTTCTTCCTATCATCCAAACTACATGCAAAATCACTATCTATAAATCCAACCTATTTTTTATTTTATGTGATCACATACATTATGCCACAATCTTTGGTTCATGCTATGCATCTCATAACTATTTCTTCTACTCTCCAAATAGTGTCTTTTGGAGTCTCCATAAATCGAGAAATCAAACTCACTCCTTGCATAATATCTGGTCTTGTATCTATGAGATACATAAGGCTGTCAACCAATGTTTTGAATACAGTCGGATTGACATCTGATCGTTCATCATCCTTTCGTAACTTTGTATCTGTTGTGACTGGTGTTGGTGATCTAAATGGGAATGTTATTTTTGTTGCGCGCAGATCCAATTCATAATATAAACAAAGTTCTTGAGGATTATGAGGTAAATTGCAAGTTTTTCATGAGTTTTTATGTGTTTTAATGTGAATTTATTTAACAAATTAGCATCAATAAAACACTGAAAAACAACATATAACAGACATAAACATTACCATAAAGAGTAACACAACAACACATGATGAATGAGTTCACCCTACCTAGGCTATGTCTCCTTGGTCCAACTTACAATGGCTTTTCCCTCTTATATTATACTAAAAAATGTGATTACATATGTTTACAATGCTCAAACAACTCTGAAACTTGTTCCATCAACTCCAAAATGCCAAAAAATTCCTATATAGCCTGTTTTTGAATTGAATTTGGAAAAAATATGACTAAGTTATTACTTTCCCAAGGTTTTGCACTATTCGCTCCAGATTTTCCCCAAAATCTGGCACCATCTTACAAATCTTCCCAGAATCTAGCTAACTGATTGCCAATTTCACCAAAAGAAATTGTAATTTTCCCAATAATGCTTGTAATTTTTTTTTCAAAGCATACCAATTATGTTTGAATGAATGTCCTTTTACATATCGAAAACCGTCGGATTCTCCGGCTTGGGTGGTCATATTAGCGAAGGTTGTGTATTTAATGTTGCAGTTCAAGTGGCAGCCTAGCTGGTCAGTAGTTTTAGAGGCGGTCTCCATACCGTATCACATGAAAACATATATTATTATGGTTACAGTTATGGACTATTGGTTGGGGGGGTGTGCAGGGCTAGCCTCCAGCCAATGGTCCTGTCTCTGTCGGTGACCAAGGTTGGGGCTATACCGCGGCTCCCTCCTCCCATTGTGAATTACACATGAAAAAATTATGGTAGAGTGGTAAAGGTTTGGTTCTTGGACTTGGAGGTCATGGGTTTGACTCCCACCTGCTCCACTCAAAATCAACCTAAAATCTTGTTCTCCCTCGGGATGGCATGCGGCGACCCCTGGCTGCTTCATGTGGCAGCCTGTGATTGGCCACCCAAAGTACCAATCAAAACACATTATTTTGACTAATAACAAAGTGCCACTTGCCATGATCACATTTGTTGAATACAATCTGTTGACCAAGTCAACCTGTACAATCACCCTACAATGTAGGCGTACCTAGTCAATTGTATGGATTGCTGACTGGGTTGTTGTACATATTTTTTTTTAAATTGGCTATTTGGAAAAGTGGAAGAAACACATTTATGGGATCCTATGGTGTCTATTATCTACAAAATGAGTTGTTCCAGGTTCAAAAAGATGTGATATATGTGGGCGTTCAGGTTCTACACCTTTCCAAAAACTTTCATTTTTTAGAAAATTTTGAGAACCTGATCACTCCTCCCCACGGGATGTTTTTGGACCACAAAAAATCTCTTTTAGTTGTTCCACATATGAGAGTACAACTACCTCACCTTTCCAATCTCGATCCACTTGGCCTTAGAAGGATTTGTGCCTTTTAGCTGCACAAGAAGGTAGTCTACACTCCCTCGTTTTGATGTCCTTGCTCTTCTGTCAATAATTGGTTTTTATTGAATATCATCAAGGTATTCAGGATAAAAGCCTTCAATAGAACGAATCTAAACCTGTTCTACTTTATCTTAAATCAAAGGAGGCTCATACAACCTCAAGTTCTCAACATTAACAATAGAGTAAATTTCCATGTATGAAGGAAAATCTAACTTGAAGGGATTCTCACCAATATTTTTCAAAATTCTGAGAGGACCATAACGATTTGGCTTTAGTTTTTAACCTTCCCTTTGAAGCCTCTTTTTGATAATGTGAAGCCAAACATCATCACCAAACATCAAAGAGAAGGGAAATAAGCACTCCAAGATCGCTATAGGTGGGTCATCTTAATAATTCAAGAAGATTGGAAGTGTGGCAAATATTAGGGAATTAAGAGATGATGTGAGAAACATCCTAAAAGGAAGTTCTTTTCATCTGCCACCTTCTTAGAATTGAAAATATGATAGATTATATCATTCCAAGGAGTCTTGGAAAAATACCACCACTCGGTCTCACTCCGAAGCTCATGAGAATTAGTTCTTATCCTAGCAATGTTAATTTTTTTCTTAGTGCCGGACAACACAGACATATAATTCTGATTATAAAGGGTGGGGTTGATCACTTCCTTATAGTATATTAGCTTCCTTTAACCCTAGAGCTCTTGATCCTCCCACAACTTGTCCTTAAACTTGGAGGTAATAGTATTTCTTATATTAGCTATGCTTCCCATACTAAGCCCTTTCTTAATTCCCCAATGGATAAGTCTAGGCAAGACATCCTTATGCCAGAGATAAATAAATTTTATTTATTTATAAATTTATAAAATTTATTATATATATAAGTGTTTATGATTGTTTTGAGAATCGATAATTTTTTCACGTTAACATTACACCCATTTATGGCATAATTTATTTTGTTGTAATATATATATATATATATATATATATTTTTGTAAATTTCGTAGAGCCTTACCATTTCCTATTTATCAAAAAGAGAGTAGATTTCAACACATAAGCATTTGGTGACCTCAACCTGCCCGAAGGAAACCATGTTTGTTAGCCACCTTAAGCAGTTAAAATCCAACCAGTATTGAAACAGTTTCTTCTGTATACTAGCCGCTATGTCTACCTTACTATGTCTAACACAATGTAACTTAAAACAGTAAAATCTAGCCGCAAAAATCATTTGAAACTAAGAAGATCATGAATCAAACATCCTAAGAGTCAATAGGAGTTGGGTCCTTTGCTGTAGACTCCTACATATATAATTTCTGCATAGATTGAAGCTATCATTCAATTCTTCCAATTCGAGTCGTTGCATGGTACTGAGATACTCAAATCTCTTGAATTTCTTGTTTAATTTCCTGCAGAACTGAAACCACATTGGAGTTTCCTTCCATTTCATTCAAAATGAGCAAGGCCTTAGCCAAAAAAAAATTAAGAGTCCAATATTTATGGATGGACTAGTGAAAGAGGGATAGCCTCCCGCTTGTATTCCTTGGGTCTGAAATGAAATTCATGGTGTCCTCCTATTGTTTAATGTCCTCTTCTTTGTTCCTACTTTCTCTCTCCCATCCCTGAATTAGCTTGCAAACCTGTGGTGGGTTTCCTGTGGAGTAGATATCAAAGAGATTCTCCATGACCTCTTTTTTTATATTTTTTGGCTCGCTTGCTTTGTCCAGCAGTGTGTTTTGGAAGCTTATGCTTCCCTTTTTCGTTAGCTTGACGTTTTCCAGATTGACCTTTTACCATGTTTATAAGCAGTTGAGCAGATGCTTCCATCAACTAAGCAGCACCTATGAAAGTATAAAACAAGCCTATATATAGAAAGGCAAAGTCAATAACAGTATGCATGTGATCACTTATGGGGCCCACTGCTTCCTGCGAAGCATTCGGTACAACTGAACATGTTACCATGCAATAACTTTTGAGGGTGATAGAATCCCAAAACCCATAACGATAGAGAGGCTGGCTAACAGAGCTAGGGTAAAGATTGTCGTCCCTAATAGATAGGACAAAGTTATGATACAAAACAGAGGTGACCCTCACGCCCTGCATAGGTATAGTTTTCTAATTAAGGCAATTATGGAAACAAAGTTATCCTGCCTTGACATAGAAGCAATCTCATAGGCTTGAGATGCTTTGACATTACTAATTATCCACAAAACCAATGTCTGAAACGAATTATCCTTACAATTCAAAGTAAAGGGCTTAATTCGATCATCAAACAGAAACAAAGAAGAGGTTGTGAAGCAAGGGTCAGCTGGCAGAGCTAGAAAAAACAAAAAAAATAGGAGGGAGAGATTTCAGGACCCTTCGATATAGGTATAACAGAGGAAATCAGAGATAGTCTAGAAATCAGAAGAGGACTAACCATGAAATTGAGGTCACCATTGTCACAGTGAACAGGAACATGTAAATTAAAAATGTAACTTTCTAAAACCATGACATACCGAACAGTCAGTTGACGCCGTAGACCTGAAGCCTCCTTTCCCTCAGATCATCCTTGAATTTGACTGTCGAAAATAATGCTTTGCTTCCTCTTCACATTCTGCCTTAACCAATTATGCATGCAATGATTTTTCCAAAGACGGTCTGACATGCTTTTTTGGCGCCTGAAAATGTCGTCTGCAGCCATTATGGTCCAGCGTGCTTTGTACCTACATTTGTCCTGTTGCAGGGTGGATGCTTAAACAACATTAATTGGAAGTACGGTGCACGCCGCCGCGTGACACCACCCGCATCCCATCATCCTCCACTTGGCACCCCGATCGAGGGTCTTTAGATTTTTCTTTATCTCTATCTATGATGAGTTGTAGCAGGTGTAGCTCAATATCCCATGCCCTGTCAGCTTGGTTAATGTCCAACTAGCGGCCTTCATTAATACAGCCCCAATTAGCTAAATAGTCTACAGCCTCATTCCCTGCTCTATGTACATGCGAGGGAATAAGGTAGCCAATGTCCTGTATAACTAAACAGATCTCATGAATGAGTCTTTTTGTTCACCAGCTTTTGCTTATTTTTTCCCATGAAGTCCCTTGCTGCAATTTTCATAATACTCTTGTAACCATTGTTGAATCCCCCTCAATAATAACTCTATGATAGTTTTTCTGGACCATGATTATAAGCCCTTGCTTAACCGCCATTAACTCAGCTTCATTATTCGTTGCAAACCCAAAATCCATTGCGTAGACCCTACACATTGAACCTTGAGAGTTTCAAAATATTCCACCTACTCCTGCTTGCCCTAGATTTCCTTTGGATGCCCCATCATAATTAAGTTTTAGAAACCCCAATTGGGGAAACATGAAGATATCATATGGGTTTTTCCTTGGTGCATTAAATTTCCGTAAGGATTTAGCCAGCATTTGGGGTTTTAAATTCAACATGGCCAGGATGCGACCTTCATTTCCAGTCGCCATCCAGTCTTCCTCAGTCCATTTTTCTACGAGGATGGTCTCCCGAATATTATCCAAGATCACCTGCCATATCTGGTCTCTGCTTCCAGCTTCCTCCCTAAATATTTTATGGTCTCTTTCTTTCTAGATTCTCCAAAGAATAAATCCCATGGACATCCTCCATGTTCTATTCAAAAATTTGCATTTATATTCGCCTTTTCTCCATTTTATGATAGTCTGATTAATGCTTGCGATGTCTCTATCAGATTGTTGGAAAATCACAACATTATTATTCCATAGATATTCTGATAGCTCACAATTATTGAGTAAGTGCTATATATTCTCAGCATGCCTATTTCACATTTTATAGAGTGAGGGGCCCTGCATTCCTCTTTGCTGCAACTGGTCCCAGGTAAGAATCTTACGGTGGCTTAGTAGCCAAAGGAAGTGTTCAATTTTGGGCCAGTGTTTTGCTACCCATATTTTTTTCCATATTGGAACTGTCATGATTTGATGATTGTTGGATTTAATGAAATAACCTTCCTCTATGGTAAACATTCCTTTTTTGCGGTGACCCCATCTCAGGATTTCTTCCCCATTTGCCGACACCAATTTCCTAGTTTTCATTTCCTTCTCAAAGTTATTCCATTGGATTGTTTCAGGGGCATTCGAACATTTCCTTTGTCCCTTCCATTTTTTCCATTTCCCATCATCCTCCTGACACCAATAGTTAACAACTGATCTCATGTTGGGTAGATTTGTAAAGAGAAATATTTCACCTAAATCTAGAAGGACGAATAATTTCTCCCTCTATTGCAAGCAGTCGTTCCAGAAAAGCGTCGTCCTTCCTCCTCGTATTTCCCAGAAGCTATGTTGTCAAATAATATCTTTATTAATGGTTGCCAGGTTCCAAATATTATAGCCTTTGGGGGTAACATCTATTTTGATTTTTTCTACAAGAGTTATGTGCATATCATATTTTTGTTTCCCATATCAATTTCCATGGGTCTCCTCCTCTTTGAATCCATCTGCACCATAGTTTAGCACCCATAAACTGGTTTAACACATAGGGATCTCGAAGTCCCAATCCACCCACCTTTTTTGTTTTGATGAGCTTTTCCTATGAAAGGAGAGCCCATTTCTAAGTTTCTTTCACCACTTGCCAAAGAAACCTTTTGAATATCTTTACCATATTATTACAGATTGTTTTCGAGGTAGCTCTTCCTCATAACTGATATATAGGGATTGCTTGAAGAATAGAGCTTAGAAAGATAACCCGACCAGGATCATTCAGAGCATGAAGAGCCTAATTTTGAAGGAAATTCTAAAGGTTTTTAAGGAGATCCTTCCATCCTCATACCCTAAGGGAGGATAGGCTGAGCGGAAAACCTAGATACTTCATAGGAAATGAACGTAGATTGAAACCCAGAGAATGGGCTAGGAATCCTTGGGTTACATTATTGGAATTAAAAAAGTAGACATTAGATTTATCATTCTTTATCATAGTTCTAGATGTTTTCATAAAAAATTTAAGAATAGCTAAACTAGCCTTAGCTTCCCTTAACGAAGCCTGACAGAAGAGCATGATGTCATCTACAAACCGCAGGTGCGAGAGGGTTAGATCCAGTCCCCATAGGTTCAAGCCTTTTAGGTGCCCTCTCGCAAGCTTAGATTTAAGTAGATGTCCTAGGCCTTCAGTTGCTATAATAAACAAAAAAGGCGATAGAGGGTCCCCTTGTTGTAGACCCTTGGAAGCATTAAAGGGGTGAGAAGGAACACCATTAAGGAGAATAGAAAAATTTCAGGAGGAGATGAATGACATCAACCAATGTATCGATCTTTTATCAAAACCAAAAGAATCAAGAACAACTTTCAAATAATACTAACTTCGGCGATCATAAGATTTCGAAAGATCAAGCTTCATTAGCATACCTTTCACTTTTACAGTGCAGAGAGAGTGGATTTCTTCTTGAACTCTGAATATACCATCCATAATTTGTCTACCCTTCACATCCTGTTTGTTCCGGAGATATAAGATTGAGGGGGATTTGTTTTATTCGATTAACCATGATCATCAAGAGAATCTTGTAAATGACATTACATAATGCAATTGGTCTGAATCTCGCAGGAGTATCAATATTTTCCTGCTTGGGGATAAGAGATATAAAGGTAGAGTTTAGTTTTGGATACACATGTCTTGAGCGCCAGTATTCTTCAACCATTTCCAAGATATCCTTTCCCATGAAATTTGAGGTTACTAGGTAAAATTCTGCTGCAAATCCATCAGGGCCTGGGGCCTTATTTTTTGACATATTTTTAACCACCTCTTCAACCTCCTCGAAGGTGATTTCCCTGAGTATGGATAGCTTTTGATCTTTGCTAACAATAGAAGGGACATTTCTGGTGATTTTGTCAATAGTTTCCCTTGTATTTGGATCTGGTTCTGGAAGAACATCCTTAAAGTGATTAATTAACATGGTTTCCATTTCTGAATGTTGAAGAACTCGGTTTCCATTTGAATCCTTTAACAAAGATACTCAATTATGATGTCTTCTCTGAATCAATGATTTATGGAAGAAGTTTGTATTTTTTTCACCTTCTTTTAGCCATTGGAATCGAGATTTTTATTTCCACAATATTTCTTCTTGCTTTCTTCGTTCCTCCAGTTGGCTTAGTATATTAACTTCTTCAAAGGGTAAAGCTTCCGTCCTGTCCTTTATAATCATCTACTATTGAACACACTTCATATCTCCTTGCAATCTTTCCATATTAGAGTGGATGTTTCCAAACTATTTCATTCCATTTTTTAATTTCCTTCTTAATACTTTTCAACCGGAGTTGGAATGAATTCATTCTGTTCCTGGCTTGTATGGTATTGGATTCCCACCATTTTTTTTCTTTTTCATGGAAAGTTGGATCCCTAACCAGAATAATTGAAATCTAAAAGGTCGATTCTTTCGAAATTCTTTTATATCAATTTCCATGCTTATCGTCCAATGGTCAGACCCTAGAGAGGGAAGAATAATTTCTTCATAAAATACATCGAGACTGACCAGAGCTTCTGAGGCTAAGAATCTGTCCAGTCTGGAGGCTATCTGATGTGCCACACCTCTTCTATTTTTCCAAGTGAATTTTCCATTCATAGTTGGTATGTCTACCAGCTTGAGGTCCGTAAGGAGGTCCCAAAATAGCTACATTTCTGGGTCTTCTCTTCTAATTCCTCCTTTTTTTTCAGCGAGGTTCAAAAGCATGTTAAAATCCCCTCCTATCAACCAATATATCTCCTGATGCATGTTTCTAAGTGTCCTAATTATTTTCACAAATTCCTGTCTTTCTCTTGGAATATGAGGCCCATAAACCACAAAGATGAATAAATGTTCCTTCGTTCCCACTTTTCTAAAGTGGCCAGTAAGAATGCATGACAGACCAATCCAACCATCTGCTATCACCTCAGCAGGATTCCATAATATGGCAGTTCCCCTTGCCGTTCCTCGAGAATCTATTCCAATTACCTCATAATGTGGTTTAAATGACTGCATTATACTCACAAGTTTTTTGCTACATACTTTCGTTTCTTGAATCAACATTACTTTCGATTTCTCAGATTTTAGCCTTTCTTTTATATATCTCTATTTTCCCTTACTATTTAGGCCTCTTATATTCCAGGAGATTACTTTCATTGATTAAATTTTTGGATTTTTTGGAATACTGTTGTTAAGGGTATTATCTTTCTAGAATTGACTAGCATTTTTCCTACTAGTTAAATAGAGTCATGCAAAGTCCTCGAGCCTTTTTCTTACCCCCTTTTATCTGAGATATGATTCTATAGAAGATTGTTTTTCATGGGTACTTACTTGTTATTGATATTGGGATATCAGGTAGTGCTCAAACGTTTCTTTATACACCTTCTTCCGATCTTCTATAATGAATCGATCGTCTAAGTTCCTCCATTCATGCAGTAGATATCGAAATCTCATCTAAGGGACCCATTTTGATATCGAAATTTGCAAGATTGGAAGGGTGAAGATCATAAGAACAAGGTTGAATCGCCGAAATGCAAAATTCGATAAGAGTACTCGATACAATGTAGTTTCAAAGAAAAATTAGAAAGGATTTAAATTCTGAAGGTATAAGGTTTCCCTTTGAGAAATAGAAATGGGAGGATGGCTTCGCAATGAATAAAAAAATAACAAAGGAAGGTGCCAAAATCTTATAAGATCCCAGGCGCGATACATTTCAAAAGAAAAAGAAAATATAATTGAAATTTATGTGTATATGAAATTCCTTTAAGAAACTGCATCGGGGTTTGGAAGAGTTATGCATAACAAGAAACACATGAGAACACCGAAGTGTGAAGTGCGATAATGAAGCAGACGTGATGCAAGACAACGCTGAAGCCTAAAGGATTTCAAGTTCTTGTGTATGCAGTTTTCCTTTGTTAAATCGCATCGGAAAACAGAAGAGGCTTATAATGTAGAGCGATTGGATCGTCGAAATGCGATAAAGGGACCTGATGCGAGGTTGCTCAAAGTTTAATTGGAATTTATTTAAGGTCTAGGGTTCTCTGTAGTTATGGTGTTCTATGAAGAAAAGTGAACGCGGGCAGTAGAGTCTGGTAAGACCTTACACTCATGTAGAACAATGGTTGATGCGGTAATGATGATTTATGAAGAAAAGGTTGAACGCAGTAGAAGGACTCAGGTAGAATAATACACGACACTACGTGTAGAGGGTAAAGAAATTACACCTTGATAATGGAAGAAAGTCTGAACGCGGACAAAAAGGCTCGAGTAGGGGACCCAACACAGAAAAAATGGAAGATTAAGCTAAACGTTGCAGTAATGAGAAGATAGACACCATGGGTTGAGTTGGGCAAAAGGAGTTTGTGCCAGAACTATTATAATATAACATTAGAAATAGAAGAGACAGTGATAACAGCAGAATGGAAAATTTCACAGCTGGTTAAGAGCTAAAAGTGTTGAGTGAAATATATTTCTTGTAATTGTAAATGTAAATGAATCAATTATTTTTTATGGTATGTGATGCAAAGTCAAGTCTCCATAGGCATAGGGAAAACTCCATAGAGTGTTGAAATGGTTATTTTTGTATTTTTGTTGATGTATATACCTTGAATGAAGTGTAAGGAATTGAATGGTGGAAGGCATAGGGTCAGTCCTATCCACTTCCAATTTCGTGTAGAATTCAAACACTCATGTAGTTATCTATATAAAACATGTAATATCAGTGTTAAAAGAGAGGTTACAGAACTAAAGAATCAGAGAAATTTGATAGAGATAATGTGCACATCAAGAGCTGATATGAAGCAGAAATGAAGTCAGAAAAGGCAGCAGTGAAGAAGGAGGGTAACATAGCTGATATCCAGGTAAATCAACATATTACTTTTAGGTTGAGTGATGGGATTGTAGTCTCCTTTAAATTTGTAGCTTGATAAAATTCCAGTTGGAGTTGGGTGAGGTAGGAGCCTCTTATAGGTTGTAGCCCGCAAAAACTATTTGGGAGTTGGAGCTTCCTTGTAAGTTGTATCTTGCAGAATTTGAGGTAGCAGCCTCCTGTAGGTTGGATGCTACAGAAAATAAGTTGTGAGAGGGAGCTGGAGTTTTCCTTTGCATCAAGACAATAATAATTTGTGGTTTTATCCCTTATGTGTATCCACTTATATTTGTTGTCTACGTGCTTGATGATTATGTGGTGATGTGATGTTTTAATCTACTTAATTACTGGTTTTCAACACATCTAGTTTTTTGCTTCATTATGTATTATGTTTCTCATAAAATAGAGTAGTTAATGGGTGTAAAGAAAAGAGTTTGAATGTCCATGAATTTACTAAATTTCTCCACCCCCCCTCTCAGTTTAGGTAAGGGTTCATCAATTGGTATCAGAGCGAGTTCTTATTGTATCCATTTAACCACTAGAAGGATTTCCTTAGTCCCAAAAATGCCAAGCCTAGAAGGAAGCTCTACAAATAAAGCCCCTCTGTTTACTGGCACAAACTATGCTTTCTGGAAAATAAGAATGAGGACATACTTAATGTCCCTTGGAGTAGGAGCCTAGGTTGTTGTGGAAGAAAAATACACACCAAAGGATACAGACATGGAGGAAGAAGCGAATTTTTTTTTTGTAGATAATGCAAAAGAATTAAATGCACTCTTGAGAAGTCTAACTGAGTCAGAATTTATCAAATTAATGCACAGTAAGACTGCCAAAGAAAGCTAGGATACATTAGAAAATATTCATGAGGGAGATGCAAAGGTGAAGATGGTCAGACTACAAGTACATAGAACTCAGTTTGAAAACTTAAAAATGAATGAAGATGAAGATATAACTACATTGTTCTTAAGAGTTTTAGAAGTTGTGAATATCACAATAGGCCGAGGAGAAGAAATTAAAGAAAGTGTTGTAGGAAAAAACTATTTGAGATCACTACCACCCAGGTTTAATCCTAAGGTTTCTACCATTGAAGAAACAACAAGCTAGGAAACCTTGACTAGGAACCAATTAGTTGGAAACCTAATAGCATATGAGATGAGACTTCCTAAAGGGAAGTCAAACATGAGGGAGGTTTTCTTTAAAGCATACAAGTGCATAGAAGAGAAGGAAGGTACATGCTCATGCTCTAATGAAGAAGAAGCAAAATTTGTTAGAATATTGAATAGTGGCACAGGTAAGTAAAAGGTAAAATTCCATTTAAGTTTTTTAATTGTGGAAGAGTGGGGCAATATGCTTCAAAATGTCCTCATAATAAGATACATAATCAGTCAAAAGGGAAAGAAAAATTCAATTTCAGCAATAGGAAGAAAGTGAACAGATTTAATAGAAGAACATTCTACACTCCATAAGATAGCACTGCATCTGAGAGCTCAGATGAATCCCCCAATGAAGAGGGAACATAAAAATTAATTTTTATGGCCAAGGAAGAGCTGAAGGAAGATTTCCTGGAATTTGAAGAAGAAGGTGAGGTAAATCTAGAGGGGGAGTTGGTGAGTTCCCTAGAGAAAGTAGATAGACTCAAGCTCAAGACTAGGAAACAAAAGGCAATCCTTCTTAAATATGTAAAGGAAGAACCAAACTCTGAAGATTTTATTAAGTTGAAGATTTAACTAGAGGAAGAAAGGAAAGTAGAAGACATTCTGTTGTCGAAAATAAGAGAGAAAAGTCAGCAATGTGGAAGATTATAAGAAGAGGTGGTGAGTCTGAGGAAGAAATTGGAAAAGGCTCAAACTGATTTAAAAATGAACATTCAACAGTTAAAATGTGTTGAAAATTTGGACAGGATATTAAATGAACAAATCTCTCCTCTATTAAAGGCTAGGATAGGATATGAAGGAGAATCCAGCAAGTCGAAGGCAGAGGATAAGAAAGCTATCACTTTTGTAAAAAATTTCATAGGAGACAATGATAATTCTCATGAAGCTGAGAACCAAAATATGGGCAATACTTCAACATTAGATGACCAGTTGCAAAGAAACACTATTGTGAAAAACCAGGAGACAAAAGGAGTAAACAATAAAAAAAAAAGCATAGATCCTATTGCTTCACAAGACAGAATTTTTGAATATCTAGATGGCTACATCCCCAAACATCACTCTCTAATAGATACATATATTTCTTCTGCAGGTACTGCTACTGCTATAATAAATTTGGACATAAAGCCATGAACTATATAGCTTGTGCAAAAAGATTTGATTTTGGGAATTCAAAAATAATTATGGATAATAATGGATTCACTCATGCATATAATTCTCTCCATAACTCTATTAGATGTTTTTATTGTCACAATATTGGACACAAGTCATAAGAATGTCGCCTTACGGACAATAAAAATTCATCTGAGAATAGTTATAGAACAAATAGATGCATGCAATGGAGAAAGAATTAAAGGAAAAGGAACAGAAAATTTGAATAATGGCAGAGGAAAGGATCAAGACGTATTGTTTGTAGATGGCCCAAAACATAATCTACTAATTTTAAGTCAAATGTGTGATAAATGTTGTGAGGTCCTCTTCATAGCTCAAGATTGCGAAGTCAGACCAATCACTACCATAAAAAAATTTCTTAAGGGGGTTTGAACATAGAGTAATGTATATATCATGAAATATGAGAGTGAAGGGTGCTACATCAACAAACTTGATAAATCTTGGCTATGGAATAGAAGATTGGGACATCTCAATTTTGACCACATCATTAAACTGAGCAAAAAGAAAGCTGTCAGAGATTTTCCTAGAATAAAGAAGCCACAAAATACCATATGTAAGTCCTACCAATTGGGAAAAAAAATCACACATAATTGAAATCCAAAGACCAATTTTCTACTAGTAAACCTCTCCAACTTGTATACATGGACCTATGTGGGCCTTTGAGAACAGATGCACCAGGTGGGGAATCGTATTTCATGTTGATAATCAATGATTTTTCTACATTAACATGGGTGGAATTTCTCATATACAAATCTGAAGAATTTGAGAAATTTAAGATTTTCAAGGCATTGGCAGAAAATAAAACTAGATGTAAACTAAAATGCATCAGATCAGACAGACGAGGTAAATTCAAAGGCGATGAGTTTATGGACCTGTGAAATGAATTTGGAATACAACAACCGTTTACTTCTACAGATACACTTCAACATAATGGAGTGGTAAAGAGGAAAAAAAAGTTTGTACAACATATTTCCAGAGCCATAATGCAAGGAAGAAACATTCCCCAAACCTACTGGGAAGAATAAGTACACACAGTTGTTCATATTCTTAACAAAGTTCATCTCATACATAATTGTGATAAGACTCCATATGAACTGCGACATGGGAAACTAGCATCAATTAAGCACTTTAGAGTCTTTGGCAGCAAATGTTTCATAAAGAATCATGATGAAAAATTGGGGAAGTATGATGCAAGAAGTGATGAAGGAATATTTTTCGGATATGAATCAAAGAGTAAGGGTTACAAGTGCTACAGTAAAATACTGCATAAAATTTTTAAAAGCATTGATGTGATATTCGATGAAGAACTAATAGGCATAACCAGATGTATAAAATGTGTCAATCCTATAGATCATCATCATAATTAGAATCAAGAAAATAAAGAACAGAATAAGACAACAGAAGATACATAAATAAACTCAAAAGGACCCTTGAGACACACTCAAAAGAATCATCCGAAAGATCAAATCGTTGGATGCAAGAGTGCATGAGTCCAAACAAGAAGAAAACTAGTGGAACAAGTTGAGGAAGTGTATCTAGTCATGATTTCACAGATAGAACCAAAGAATTTCGATGAAGCTAGCAAAGACAAAAATTGCATAAATTTTATGAATGAAGAATTAGACCAGATTGATAAGAACAAGACATGGGAGTTAATACCAAGACCTGTTGGGGAAAAAATTCATTGGCAGAAAGTGGATATTCAAGAACAAGATGAATGAACAAGGTCAGGGAATCATATATAAAGCTTTACTTGTATGTAATGGATACTCTCAAAGCGAATGACTTGACTATGATGAAACATTTTTCCCTATAGCAATAATGAAATAAATTAGAATGCTTCTGTCTTTTGCATGCTATCATGATTTCAAGGTATATCAAATGGATGTGAAGTATGCCTTCTTAAATGGATATCTAGAGGAATAATTCTACATGGAACAACCTGATGATTTTTTCTTAACAGATAAGCACATCTATGTTTGCAGATTAAAGAAAGCCCTATATGGTCTCAAACAAGCACCACATGCATGGTATTCTAAGCTGGACAAGTACTTTCAAAAACAACGATTCAGGAAGGGAGGAGTAGAAATATATATATATATATATATATATATATAAAGGTTGATGAAATTGAACTTTTAATTTTAGTGGTATATGTAGATGAGATCATGTTTAACATCAACAAGTATGAGTTAGTAAAAGGATTTGCAAAAGAGATGAAGTCAGAATTTGAGATATCTATGATTAGGAGCTTACCTTCTACCTAGGACATGAAATTCTACAGAAGAAAAAAGGAATATTCATTTCACAAGAAATATACTTAAGAGACATGTTAAAAAGATTCCAAATGGAAGACTGCAAACCTATGTCAACTCCCATGATCACTGGATGCAAGTTATGTGCTGATGATGGATCTGAAAATGCAGATCAAAGACTTTATAGATTTATGAAAGGAAGTATTGTATACCTAATAGCCTGTAGACCAAACATTATGTTTCCAGTAGGACTTGTGGCAAGATATCCAGCAACACCAAAACAAAATCACTTGCTAGCAATCAAGAGGATATTTATATACCTACAAGGAACTGCACATTATGGCCTATGGTATCCGAAAGGAAAATATTTCACATTGACAACATATACAGATGCATATTGGGTCAGCTGTGTGGATCATAAGAAAAGCACAAGTGGAGGTGCATTCTCTTTGGGAGAAAGTCTGGTGGCAGGGTTAAGCAAGAAGCAAACATTTGTCTCTCTGTCTACAGCAGAAGCATAATACATAGTAGCACCAGCTTGTTGCACACAAGTGATATGGATGAAACAAAATCTTCAAGACATGAAGGTAAGCATCACTGAACCTATTTCTATCAAATGTTACAATACAAGTGCAATAAGCATATCAAAAAATCCTGTGCTTCATTCGAAACCAAGCACATCCCAATAAAGTACCACTTCCTCAAAGAATAAGTAGCAGAGAAAATAGAAAATATGGAATATGTCCTAGAAAAAGAACAAACAATAGACATTTACAAAACCACTTGCTAGAGAACCATTTGAATATCTAAGAGATAAAGTTAGGATAGTTTCTGCAAATAATACTCTCTCATATGATTAAAAAAAATGAAAAAATGCACCAGCAACGGCTGCAGTATCAGGAACAGACATCCAGCGGAGGTTAGACAAGAAGCAACTTCGCAGGAGGAGATTATCCCATAAACGTTGTCAATAATATCTCAAGCTATGGAGCTAGTAAATATCTATAGAGGATGATTACACTGTGTGTTTCTCGGAAAGTGTTAATAATGTAACAAAATGATTTTAAGAAGGATGAATAAGAAAAATTTTATTATCATTATATCGTTACAAATATTCATCAATTGGTATTTGGAGCAATATTCCGATCAGTAGAATACCGAGTGATATTATTTGAGTAGTGTTATTGTACAAGTCCCTAGTATAGGACTATTATAGCATACATCATGGTGTTGGTATGGAAGAAATACATCAAGGAGAATTTTGAGTTGTGTTATCAAAGCATGGAAAGGTCATTAAAAGTAAGAAAAGATCATTATCCTGTTTGCATTTGAAGTATTATATTAAACATTGAATCACAAGTTATATATATATATTGAACACATGCACGTATTATTGAAATTATACATATATTTACTAATTTAGTTAGTTATTGAATATGTATACTTATTATGTAGTATTTATTTGAATATCTACATATGAAATCAATGTCGATGATGAGATGTTAGAAAATATTGACACTCACACATATGGAGATAAAAAACCTGACCATTATATATTATATCGTGTTAACCGCATTTTTGAAATGGATTTCATAAAGGAGTAGGGGACAGTTCAAGCTCAAATGTTGAAAGGTCTCCTATCATTAAGGAAATTAAAAGAAGCTATGACACTACTAGGTATTCGAAAATCAACCAAAGATAAAAAAAATGAAAGAAAATGTGATACAAAATATAAGTAGTGCTATAAATTCAATTAGGAGCTCTAGATAGAAAAATGTTTCAATTGTATGTAGAGGAATACATATGGCAGTGGTTTCATCAAGTACTAAAGATAATCGTTTGGTAACATCTATGGCACAAGCATTAGGAACGTCGCGAAAAACTTTGCACAAACATCGGAAATTTTGGCTGCAAATAAATGTAAATGATTAACTCGCTTGTTGGAGAGCTATTTGTAGGCAACCATACAAGGATAGACTTGGATAAAATGTTAAAAAAATAATATATGAATATTGGAATAACAATTCGCGTGTTTCACAAATGCAAAGAATGTGATGTGAAGAAGAATAGCATGAAATCAATACGAAGAACATGAAAAATATTTCTTGGAAACCACTCAGATAGATTTCAACAAGTTCAAAGAATAAAACCATGAAATTCATGTTTCAATCAGTGCTTTTGTTCAACAAAAACCATGGTATGTAACACCTATCACCGTACGCGACACTTGTTGTTGCCATTATCATGTGGAATTTGATCTATATTATGACACATTCCTTGATTTTGGTAGAACATTATGGAAGAATTCACCTCCTCCTTCCACTGTCCGTGATTTCATATCTCAAATTCTATGTGAAAGAGAAAGCGATGAACTATTTTACAAAAAGAAATGTGTTGGTTGTAAAAAATGCGATGATTGTGGAAATTTGACTAAATTTTAAAATAAATATGATAATGATATAAATGATCAATCATTTTCCAACATGAAAGTGAAATGGAAGAGATATGAATATATCCATAGATCGATTGAAGGTGCAAATAGTGTTAAAAGAATTGAATTACTAGAAGATGAAATTTTTGTGATAGAATTTTTGAGAAATTTTGAGGGATAAATTTAAAAATACCCCAAGCACTCTCATAGAGCTCGATGGGAAGACTTGAAATTCAAAAAATCTCGTGAATTGTTTCCACAAGGGACCATTTTGTCAGTGATTGATTTTGCAGAAAACTACACATTTTTTCCACAAAAAGAAATTCGGAGTGAATACTATCATTATAACCAAGTCTCCATGCTCGTCCATATTCTATATAGAAATGTTGAAAAAAATGTCGATCATATAGAAATCACGAGTGAAAATCGACATATCATTAAAGAATATCAGTTTTATATAAGTGGCGATCATACACATGATACATATTTTGTACAACATTTTTTTGGAAAAATTTATGATTCCTTGAAAAATTGTGGAATAACATTCAATGAACATTGGATATGGTCAGATGGATGTGCAGGTCAATTCAAATCTGCACGATCATTCTTTTGGTTGTGCTGTCTTCATAAGAAAACATGCATTAAACATTGTTGGAATTTCTTTGAGACTGGCCATGCAAAAGGAGAACATGACGGTGCAGGGGCATGCATAAAAGATTGGAAGTGTGGCAAATATTAGGGAATTAAGAGATGATGTGAGAAACAACCTAAAAGGAAGTTCTTTTCATCTGCCACCTTCTTAGAATCGAAAATATGATATATTATATCATTCCAAGGAGTCTTGGAAAAAGACCACCACTTGGTCTCACTCCGAAGCTCATGAGAATTAGTTCTTATCCTAGCAATGTTAATTTTTTTCTTAGTGCCGGAAAACATAGACATATAATTCTGATTATAAAGGGTGGGGTTGACCACTTCCTTATAGTATATTAGCTTCCTTTAACCCTACAGCTCTTGATCCTCCCACAACTTGTCCTTAAACATGGAGGTAATAGTATTTCTAATATTATCTATGCTTCCCATACTAATCCCTTTCTTAATTCCCCAATGGATTAGTCTAGACAAGACATCCTTATGCCAGAGATAAATAAATTTTATTTATTTATAAATTTATAAAATTTATTATATATATAAGTGTTTATGATTTTTTTGAGAATCGATAATTTTTTCACCTTAACATTACACCCATTTATGGCATAATTTATTTTGTTGTAATATTTTATTTTATTTTTGTAAATTTCGTAGAGCCTTACCATTTCCTATTTATCAAAAAGAGAGTAGATTGCAACACATAATCATTTGGTGACCTCAACCTGCCCGAAGGAAACCATGTTTGTTAGACACCTTAAGGAGTTAAAATCCAACCAGTATTGAAACAGTTTCTTCCGTATACTAGCCGCTATGTCTACCTTACTATGTGTGACACAGTGTAACTGAAAACAATAAAATATAGCCGCAAAAATCATTTGAAACTAAGAAGATCATGAATCGAACATCCTAAGAGTCAATAGGAGTTGGGTCCTTTGCTCTAGACTCCTACATATATACTTGCTGCATAGATTGAAGCTATCGTTCAATTCTTCCAATTCGAGTTGTTGCATGGTACTGAGATACTCAAATCTCTTGAATTTTCTGTTTAATTTCCTGCAGAACTGAAACCACATTGGAGTTTCCTTCCATTTCGTTCAAACTGAGCAAGGCCTTAGCCAAAAAATTTTTAAGAGTCCAATATGTATGGATGGACTAGTGAAAGAGGGATAGCCTCCCGCTTGTATTCCCTGGGTCTGAAATGAAATCCAGGGTGTCCTCCTATTGTTTAATGTCCTCTTCTTTGTTATTACTTTCTCTCTCCCAGCCCTGAGTTAGCTTGCGAACTTGTGGTGGGTTTCCTGTGGAGTAGATATCAAAGAGATTCTCCATGACCTCTTTTTTATATTTTTTGGCTCACTTGCTTTGTCCAGCAGTGTGTTTTGGAAGCTTATGCTTCCCTTTTTCGTTAGCTTGACATTTTCCAGATTGACCTTTTACCATGTTTATAAGAAATTGAGCAGATGCTGACATCAACTAAGCAGCACCTATGAAAGTATAAAACAAGCCTATATATAGCAAGGCAAAGTAAATAACAGTATGCATGTAATCACTTATGGGGCCCACTGCTTCCTTCGAAGCATTTGGTACAGCTGAACATGTTACCATGCAATAACTGTTGAGGGTGATAGAAGCCCAAAACCCATAACGATAGAGAGATTGGCTAACAGAGCTAGGGTGAAGATTGTCATCCCTAGCAGATAGGACAAAGTTATGATACAAAACATACGTGACCCTCACGCCCCACATAGGTATAGTTTTCTAATTAAGGCGATTATGGAAACAAAGTTATCCTGCCTTGACATAGAAGCAATCTCATAGGCTTGAGATGCTTTGACATTACTAATTATCCACAAATCCAATGTCTGAAAGGAATTATCCTTACAATTCCAAGTAAAGGGCTTAATTCGATCATCAAATAGAAACAAAGAAGAGGTTGTGAAGCAAGGGTCAGCTGGCAGAGCCAGAAAAAACAAAAAAAATAGGAGGGAGATATTTAAGGACCCTTAGATACAAGTATAACAGAGGAAATCAGAGATAGTCCAGAAATCAGAAGAGGACTAACCATGAAATTGAGGTCACCATTGTCACAGTGAACAGGAACAGGTAAATTAAAAATGTAACTTTCTACAACCATGACATACCAAACAGTTAGTTGACGCCGCAGACCTGAAGCCTCCTTTCCCTCAGATCATCCTTGAATTTGACTGTCGAAAATAATGCTTTGCTTCCTCTTCACATTCTGCCTTAACCCATTATGCATGCAATGATTTTTCCAAAGATGGTCTGACATGCTTTTTTGGCGCCTAAAAATGTCGTCTGCAGCCACTATGGTCCAGCGTGCTTCGTACCTGCCTCTGTCCAGTTGCAGGGTGGATGCTTAAACGACATTAATTGGAAGTGCGGTGCACGCCGCCGCATGACACCACCCGCATCCCATCATCCTCCACTTGGCACCCCGATCGAGGGTCTTTAGATTTTTCTTTATCTCTATCTATGATGAGCTGTAGCAAGTGTAGCTCAATATCCCATGCCCTGTCAGCTTGGTTAATGTCCAACTAGCGGCCTTCATTACTACAGCCCCAATTAGCTAAATAGTCTGCAGCCTCATTCCTCGCTATCTGTACATGCGAGGGAATAAGGTAGCCAATGTCCTGTATAACTAAAAAGATCTCATGAATGAGTCTTTTTGTTCACCAGCTTTTGCTTATTTTTTCCCATGAAGTCCCTTGCTGTAATTTTCGTAATACTCTTGTAACCATTGCTGAATCCCCCTCAATAATAACTCTGTGATAGTTTTTCTGGACCATGATTATAAGCCCTTGCTTAACCGCCATTAACTCAGCTTCATTATTCTTTGCAAACCCAAAATCCATTGCGTAGACCCTACACATTGAACCTTGAGAGTTTTGAAATATTCCACCTACTCCTGCTTGCCCTAGATTTCCTTTGGATGCCCCATCATAATTAAGTTTTAGAAACCGCAATTGGGGAAACATGAAGATATCATATGGGTTTTTCCTTGGTTCTTTAAATTTCCATAAGGATTTAGCCAGCATTTGGGGTTTTAAATTCAACATGGCCAGGATGCGACCTTCATTTCCAGTCGGCATCCAGTCTTCCTCAGTCCATTTTTCTATGAGGATGGTCTCCCGAATATTATCCAAAATCACCTGCCATATCTGGTCTGTGCTTCCAGCTTCCTCCCTAAATATTTTATGGTCTCTTTCTTTCCAGATTGTCCAGAGAATAAATCCCATGGACATCCTCCATGCTCTATTCAAAACTTTGCAATTATATCCCCCTTTTCTCCATTTTATGATAGTCTGATTAATGCTTGTGATGTCTCTATCAGATTGTTGGAAAATCACAACATTATTCTTCCATATATATTCTGCTAGCTCACAAGTATTGAGTAAGTGCTATATATTCTCAGCATGCATATTTCACATTTTACAGAGTGAGGGGCCCTGCATTCCTCTTTGCTGCAACTGGTCCCAGGTAAGAATCTTACGGTGGCTTAGTAGCCAAAGGAAGTGTTCAATTTTGGGCCAATGTTTTGCTACCCATTTTTCCATATTGGAATTGTCATGATTTGATGATTTTTGGATTTAATGAAATAACCTTCCTCTATGGTAAACATTCCTTTTTCGCGATGACCCCATCTCAGGATCTCTTCCCCATTTGCCGACACCAATTTCCTAGTTTTCATTTCTTTCTCAAAGTTATTCCATTGGAGTGTTTCAGGGGCATTCGACCATTTCCTTTGTCCCTTCTATTTTCGCCATTTCCCATCATCCTCCCGACACCAATAGTTAACAACTGATCTCATGTTGGATAGATTTGTAAAGAGAAATATTTCACCTAAATCTAGAAGGACGAATAATTTCTCCCTCTATTGCAAGCAGTCGTCCCAGAAAAGCGCCGTCCTTCCTCCTCGTATTTCCCAGAAGCTATGTTGTCAAATAATACCTTTATTAATGGTTGCCAGGTTCCAAATATTACAGCCTTTGGGGGTGACATCTATTTTTATTTTTCCTACAAGAATTATGTGCATATCATATTTTTGTTTCCCATATCAATTTCCATGGGTCTCTTCCTCTTTGAATTCATATCCACCATAGTTTAGCACCCATAAACCGGTTTAACACATAGGGATCTCGAAGTCCCAATCCACCCACCTTTTTTGTTTTGATGAGCTTTTCCTATGAAAGGAGAGCCCATTTCTGAGTTTCTTTCACCACTTGCAAAAGAAACCTTTTGAATATCTTCACCATATTATTACAGATTGTTTTCGAGGTAGCTCTTCCTCATAACTGATATATAGGGATTGCTTGAAGAATATAGCATAGCAAGATAACCCGACTAGGATCATTCAGAGCATCAAGAGCCTAATTTTGAAGAAAATTATGACGATTTTTAAGGAGATCCTTCCATCCTGATACCCTAAGGGAGGAGAGGCTAAGCGGAAAACCTAGATACTTCATAGGAAATGAACGTAGATTGAAACCCAAAGAATGGGCTAGGAAGCTTTGGGTTACATTATTGGAATTAAAAAAGTAGACATTAGATTTATCATTCTTTATCATATTTCTAGATGTTTTCATAAAAAATTTAAGAATAGCTAAACTAGCCTTAGCTTCCCTTAACAAAGCCTGACAGAAGAGCATGATGTCATCTACAAACCGCAGGTGCGAGAGGGTTAGATCCAGTCCCCATAGGTTCAAGCCTTTTAGGTGCCCTCTCGCAAGCTTAGATTTAAGTAGATGTCCTAGGCCTTCATTTTCTATAATAAACAAAAAAGGCGATAGAGGGTCCCCTTCTCATAGACCCTTGGAAGCATTAAAGGGGTGAGAAGGAACACCATTAAGGAGAATAGAAAAATTTGGGGAGGAGATGAATGACATCAACCAATGTATCCATCTTTTATCAAAACCAAAAGAATCAAGGACAACTTTCAAATAATACTAACTTCGGCGATCATAAGATTTCAAAAGATCAAGCTTCATTAGCATACCTTTCACTTTTACAGTGCAGAGAGAGTGGATTTCTTCTTGAAATCTGACTATACCATCCATAATTTGTCTACCCTTCACATCCTGTTTGTTCCGGAGATATAATATTGAGGAGAATTTGTTTTAGTCGATTAACCATGATCATCGAGAGAATCTTGTAAATGACATTACATAACGCAATTGGTCTGAATCTCGCAAGAGTATCAATATTTTCCTGCTTGGGGATAAGGGATATAAAGGTAGAGTTCAGTGTTGGATACACATGTCTTGAGCGCCAGTATTCTTCAACCATTTCCTAGATATCCTTTCCCATGAAATTCGAGGTTGCTTGGTAAAATTCTGCTGCAAAGCCATCAGAGCTTGGGGCCTTATTTTTTGACATAATTTTAACCACCTCTTCAACCTTCTCGAAGGTGATTTCCCTGAGTATGGATAGCTTCTGATCTTTGCTAACAAAAGAAGGGACATTTCTGGTGATTCTGTCAATAGTTTCCCTTGTATTTAGAACTGGTTCTGGAAGAACACTCTTAAAGTGATTAATTAACATGGTTTCCATTTCTGAATGTTGAAGAACTTGGTTTCCATTTGAATCCTTTAACAAAAATACTCAATTATGTTTTCTTCTCTGAATCAATGATTTATGGAAGAAGTTTGTATTTTTTTCACCTTCTTTTAGCCATTGGACACGAGATTTTTATTTCCACAATATTTCTTCTTTCTTTCTTCGTTCCTCCAGTTGGCTTAGTATATTAACTTCTTCAAAGGGTAAAGCTTCCGTCCTGTCCTTTATAATCATCTATTGTTGAACACACTTCATATCTGCTTGCAATCTTTCCATATTAGAGTGGATGTTTCCAAACTATTTCATTCCATTTTTTAATTTCCTTCTTAATACTTTTCAACCGGAGTTGGAATGAATTCATTCTGTTCCTGGCTTGTATGGTATTGGATTCCCACCATTTTTTTTCTTTTTCATGGAAATTTGGATCCCTAACGAGAATAATTGAAATCTGAAAGGTCGATTCTTTTGAAATTCTTTTATATCAATTTCCATGCTTATTGTCCAATGGTCAGACCCTAGAGAGGGAAGAATAATTTCTTCATAAAATACATCGAGACTGACCAGAGCTTCTGAGGCTAAGAATCTGTCCAGTCTGCAGGCTATCTGATGTGCCACACCTCTTCTATTTTCCCAAGTGAATTTTCCATTCATAGTTGGTATGTCTACCAGCTTGAGATCCGTAAGGAGGTCCCAAAATAGCTACATTTCTGGGTCTTCTCTTCTAATTCCTCCTTTTTTTTCAGCAAGGTTCAAAATCATGTTAAAATCCCCTCCTATCAACCAATATTTCTCCTGATGCATGTTTCTAAGTGTCCTAATTCTTTTCACAAATTCCTGTCTTTCTCTTGGAATATGAGGCCCATAAACCACAAAGATGAGTAAATGTTCCTTCATTCCCACTTTTCTAAAGCGGCCAGTAAGAATGCACGACAGACCAATCCAACCATCTGCTATCACCTCAGCAGGATTCCATAATATGTAAGTTCCCCTTGCCGTTCCTCGAGAATCTATTGCAATTACCTCATAATGTGGTTTAAATGACTGCATTATACTCACAAGTTTTTTGCTACATACTTTCGTTTCTTGAATCAAAATTACTTTCGATTTCTCAGATTTTAGCCTTTCTTTTAAATATCTCTATTTTCCATTACTATTCAGGCCTCTTATATTCCAGGAGATTACTTTCATTGATTAAATTTTTGGATTTTTTGGAATACTGTTGTTAAGGGTATTATCTTTTTGGAATTAACTAGCATTTCTCCTACTAGTTAAATAGAGTCATGCAAAGTCCTCGAGCTTTTTTCTTACCCACTTTTATCTGAGATATGATTCTATAGAAGATTTTTTTTCATGGGTACTTGTTATTGATATTGGGATATCAGGTAGTGCTCAAACGTTTCTTTATACACCTTCTTTTGATCTTCTATAATGAATCGATCCTCTAAGTTCCTCCATCCATCCAGTAGATGTTTTAAGACCAGTTCTTCTGAACTTAAGTCCTCTTTGGTCTGTTCGATATCCATTGGAGATTGTTTCATTACACTATTCTCCTCCATTTCAATATGTTCTTGCAGCAACTTTATTTTTGCGGCCAAAGTTTTCTGTTGCACCATTCCTTTTCCTTGAACAGGGCTTTCTTCCACTTCTTTTTATGTTTCCCTCTCTTCTTGCAAGATATCATAATGGTTTTGAGTATTCTTTTGTTTTGGCGTATTGTATTGACTTGCATGCTTCCTGCTATTCTTTTTTTTATTTGTGACTATTTTGAATCCATCATCATTTTTATGTATCCCTTCAGTATTCTTTGATGATTTTCTTGACTGTTGTTCTGGAGTATTTAATGGACAGGTTTTGTATAGGTGATCGTACTCATGACATCTTCGGCATCAGAAAGGAATACTCTCATAATCAAGTATTTGATGCCAAATCTTTCCTTCGTATTCAAGTAATATTTTATTTTATTTTACTAGTTAAATGATCTAATTGAGAAATTTATGATACTCATAAAATAATAATATCTAGTGTAAAAGAAACCAATCTTTCTAAATTAATGATTCATCATAGCTTCTTATTTTAATTAATCCCACATCCTATTCATAATATTAAGAATTTGGCAATCCTTGGAAGGTAAATGTCTCAATTTAGTTATTTGACCCATCTAATAAAATTCAATATAAATTATAAATAAAATATATTAATATGTAAAATTAAGCGAAATTAAGATGCACTTATAATTTATCAATAACCAAAATAAAATAACATGACAACATTTATAAATAAATTATGAAGGATTTCAATGCTTACAAGAATAATGGTTTAATCAAAGAATGAAAAAAAAAAACTTATGGTCAAAACATTTTAACTGTTCAACATTTGTATCTTTCAGTCAAATGTATTTAAAATTCTAGAAATATTTGTTAGAGTTGTAAGTTTAAGTTGTGTAGTATAAAAAATCAAAGTTCCCAATGATATTTTCAAATTGTTCAATCCATTTATACATTAAAAAATACCATATATATACATACATATATACTAGAGTTAAATCTTCGTGAAGTATAAATATTTTTTCACTTAAAATAAATTAGCAACTCAAGAATTTTTTTTCAGATATTTGAAGGATTTATACATGAAGATCCTTCTCTTTACCATTGCCAGAGTAGCAGGATCTGCCTCTCTGCATCAGGCTTCACGGAAACAAATGAGCATATCATTGGAATGCTTGATTCATCTCTTTGGTTGGTGCACAAAATGACTGAGAAATATGAAGAATCAGTTAACTTCAATCCAGAAAGCAAAGAATGAACATTTTGGGTATGGTACAATATTGCTGACATTCTTCTTCGAGAGGGTCCCACGGATTCGACTCAAAGTGATCTCAACTATCAACAACCTGAGAGATCCAATAATAGCCCGATGGGTAGATCTGATGAAAAGGTTAGGGGGAATTGAATTCCCTAAACCACTTGGGATGATGAGTTCTTCCAATGGTGGGAGGAACAAGTCATCGTAGTGGAGTCGCCATTTTTGTTTCGGGAAATGTTGCCCTAAAGGTCTTGGGTTGATAACCTTCACAGATCAGGGGCATGTTATTACAGGAAGGAATCACTTAACCAACTTTTATGCTAATAACTAGAAACTACAGGTTTCAAGACATACTTGAATGTCCCTCGGTTGAAGTAGATCCCGCATGGTGCAAACCCCCTACAACACTTTATTCTCCGAAATCTATAAATCAGCAAAGAACGAACATAAAACCCTAGTTGTAAAACATATATATGTTCTATATGTTAGCGAGAAACATGCATAACATCATAAAAACAATATTAAATGTTAAATTTATGATCATTACAGATGCATAAAATATAATTGAACATAAACATCAGGAACAAGATGGATTATTCTATTAGTAATGACATGTACAATATTTAAATGTGGAGAGATCACCTGAAATCTGCCACGGCCTTCGAGCATATCGTCCTCTGGATCCGGCCAGCCCTAGCCCTGCAATGTTGTTACTGTTGCACGTGGTCAGCGCGCAGAATGTACCCATAACGGGCCTCTGTAACCCAAATCAACTGCCAAGCGGAAGTCCATTCTTCAGTACGGTCGGAAAGCTACTCGTACAACTCGAACAATACACGGACTTGTATGCAGACTCGAACGGTTACAACTACCAGACAACGTATGTAGACTCAACCACAGGCACTGCTGCCTACGGCCAAGCAATCTGCACTTTATCAGGCAGCCCAGAGTCAGTCCCTCGGGTTCTCTGCAATGCCTGCCTTAGTGTCCTGGGTGGCGCTATCTGGAGCTTTTGCAACAATGCCATCGCTGCTCAGGTTGAAGACGGTTACCGCTGTTCCATCCTCTACGCTATTATTCAATCGTGACCACATCAACATATATAGTATCAATTCTAATATGTCTGTTCAAATAAAACCCATCCTCTACTCTACATGAGTGCTCACGCACTACTTAGTATCAACACCCATGCATCTAAGATCTCTGCTTAAATAAAACTGGACGAAAAGGAATTTGTACTCGTACTGCTGCTTTGGTTTGTTTGGTGACGTGCTATGACCCTAGTCATCGTTATAGTTACTGTAACTCGAAGAATTGTTGAATGACATGAGGTATGTGCCTTATGAGTCTAGTTGTAGTAACTTCAGACATTTTCTAAGAGTTTCAAGTATAATGCCAGATAACTAGTTCAAAGCAATATATAATTATTCTAGGTTTTGGAGGTGGCTAATGGATTCGGGGATTATTCCACACCGATTATAATTATTTTGTTTAAATAGTTTATTTCTTTTATGATGACATTGAGATTTAGATGATTATGTTAGAGGGGATCCTTGAAGTGGATATTTTTGAACTACAGAAATATAATTAATAGTAATTGCAAAACTATGAAGTAATTTCTTGATAAATTAATATAATCAATAATCTTATGCATATAAATTTAATAAAAAGAATGAAATTTACGATTCAAATATTATAATACATATTAGATATGACAAAGTATTATGAAATTTAGTTAAGTTGTTGAATTACATATTTTAGCTTATCATTTCAATGGATCACATTTAACTTTCCAACTTTACTATGTAACTATTTAGTAAAACAATGAACCTCAATTCTCTTGCATATTTACATATTGTATTACGAGATTATATCTGTTTCTAAGGGTTCACATCAAAATAACCTATAGGTTACAAACATCATCGCTAAAGGTTAGTAAAAATCAGATAGAACACTACCCCAAAATATTCCGTTCAAATTCTCTCAACACAGTTTGTTTTTTTTCCTTCAATAGATCCACAATTGTAAAGTCTCCTCTCATCATACTTGTTTAGCAGCCCGGTGAGATTTGAATACATGCTGCTTTACTAATAACTACCATTTCTCAACCTCAACCTTAATAACTACTTCTTATGTTTTACCATACTATAAACAAAATTTTACTGAAAACAATGTCAAATTGAGTTAAATCCAAGAATTTTATGAAAATGAATGCCAAAATAGGTTATATCTAGTATAACATTTTAAAATATGTGATTCACACACCTTCATATGGCTCGTAGAAAAGGAGGATTATTAAAAAAGTTTTACTTTTTTAGCTCATTGTTAGGATGGACCCCAAACACTGATACGCAATTTTCATCTCCTTGATTTACCAATGATACGATTATTCATTCATCCATTATTAATCATATGAACAACCAAAAGTTATCCACCAATTCTGTTTTAAATTTTCATTTCTTTCTAAGAAATAATAAAAAGCAAATATAAAATTAGCTTTGAGTTATCTAGAAATTTCGCTATAAATTTAACCTTTTCTGAAACAAGAGATCAAGCAAAGAATTAAAATCTATCATTTTCTAGCTTTTTAATGTTGCTTCAAAATAAATTGCAGCAACCTCTTTCCAATATCGTAAACCCTCTCACCGCACCAATACATTATATAATCTCAATATACAAGGATAACATATTACTTAGAGCAAATTCTTGTCACCACACCAATACATTATGTAATATCAATATACAATGGATAACATATCACTTACACCAAATTCTGATAGAATCTATCAAATTATACAGAATTATATATGATATCGGAGAGAACTTCGTAGAGATGGAGTATGAATGGAAAAATAAGGTACATGAAAAATCCCGTTTTATCATGTATGGAAGCTTGTAAATTTGAATCGATAATAATATTTGTGATGCCTTATCAATTTGAATGGTGAGAAAGAATGAAGCTGATTCAATATGATGACTCTTTGAGTCTCTTCAGATCACGCTAAAACTGGAACACATCATCAATCATAGGGGGCAAGTATGGAAACGAGAGGATGAAACATCGTTTCCATTTCAAATAAAACAATTTAATATTAAATTTCAAATAAGGCTTAAGAGGAGAGGGAGGGTTGAAACCACACTAGTGTATGTGCATATTCATTTAGCATTCAATCTCGTCCAATTATTTAAATAAATAAAAAATTTACATCTATCTTCAGTTAATTTGTGTAACATCCCTAAACTTACTGAAAAACAACATAAGGTTAGAAAATTTTATACACAACTACCTGTAATTATGAAATTTCATTGACGTCGTACCTAAAAGATCTCACTTAAGTGATAGGTGATTAGCGAACCTAAAAACAATTGTGGCCTCCTATAATTCAGATCTGAAATGAAAATGTGAAAAAAACATGGAAAAAAATAGATGTATGCGATCTAAAATATTAAACACCATGTAATAACCCAATTATAAAAAAAATAAATTGAAAGAAGAAATCATTTATCAATAGCACCTACTGAAAGATATTTACAAAGTGGTCATAAATTCCCCTCCGTGGGATTGGTCTTTTGATGTCCTTGATGCTTGAATATTATATCTTCCTCCCGCAATATATAAAAACCTAAAAAACGTGTAGAAATCTAGTGGGAGCTCAAAAGTACCGATACGATAATGGTGGCGATGATAAACGCTGAAAAATGAATGAAAAAACCCTCTTATTTATAGCAAAGAATTGGGTTGACATTAAAAGTGGCGAATAATAAAATATTGTTGAACCAAATCTATATCTAATCGTTAGGAATACTTTATTATATTTTTGGGGAGGGAAAATATATTCAAAATGGTCAAAAATATTTATTTAGAAATAATTAACAAATAAAATTATTTATTAATTATATTGCGAATAATAAAAAAAGTGTGAAAATGAAATAATTATTAAATAATGATTTAACAATTATTCCCAGACTAGAGTTAAGGAAAAATAAATAAACAGTTATTTATTAAATTATTCCTAGATGATTTAGTCAAATGTGATAAAGAATAATTATCAAACAATGATTTAATAATTATTCCTAGAGAAAATTAAATAAATAATGGTTTATTTAATTACTCTCATGGGTTTTAATCAAAAATAACTTAATAAAAGTGATTTGTTAAATAATTTGCTATAGTGAAAGTAATTTTACTATGGTAAAATTAAACTTACATGTTGTATTTTGATCTAGTAGGTGATCATTTTTTGGTGATAACACATTGTAACCCCAACATACAAGTGTTAGGAGAAAATCGTATGACTGAAATACATTGTAAGTTACACTTCTACGAGACACCAAAGCGGAGAGAGAGAGAGAAAGACAACTGAAGAAATGAAAGGAAGGACAAAATGGAGTGGGCGAGACCTACTAAGCTGATATAAGTTTCCTTTTATTTTCGAGTACATGATCTCAAGTGAGGTGAGGGAGGCATACCCATACCCGTAGAGATAAATTATTACAAAGAATAATGGTGATCCCAAGAATGTGTGATTTAGCTACAAAGTACATGATATATTGAACATCATATGTTGGCATCAATGGGAGAAGACATAATACAATGAATCCGATATACATAATGCTCTTGGGAAAACATAGGTTAGGACTGAATACAAGAACATATAACTAAACGAGACATAATTCCCCTCAATATGACACGGGGAGCGTGACTAAAAACCAAAGAAGCCCTACTAAACTAAAAGGGGGTGTGAATATCTAAATGGCTCATCTCAAGGAGACATTCATGATGTGTGGTGTTGAAAGCGGCTGAGACCGAACCCATCAAATATAAAGAATTGCATCTGAGGTTGGAACATAATCTGAGAACATCGAGGCATGTGGGCGAATACTTAAAGGGTCACCCCCTCATGATGTTTGAATCATCTGAGACCAACCCGAGAATCACTTGTACAGTTTGTTGCATCATTGGACCAACAAGTGTATGGTTCTCAATGGTGTGATAATGAGCTTGATTCGAGCACATGGGAAATAACCAAGTCAAATGGTGATAATGATTCCCTTTTCTTGTTATGAGGAACCGAAAAATGATGAAATTTGGAACCAAGGTACACCTCCATCTGGACTATTCTTCTATATTGAATGTGTTGAAGTCGACAAAAGAGGGCCCGCAAGAGGTGAGCCAATGAGGAATCCTCAGCTAAGGCACGAGAGATCATAGTAGAGTGGTTGATGGAATGGCACTAGGGATTTTTATGGGGGAATATAAAAATGAGAGAAAAAATGATGACTTCCATTGTTAGAGCATAGTAAGCATGGCTGACCTGGGAGCAACTGAATTGATTCACGAGGGCATGGTCAATGTCTAAGACAAAGGATTTTCAGAGACGGATCAATATAGCTAGAGACCAAAGGAGAAATGAGGGTTGAATGTGATGCAAATATGGATGGAATAATATAATAGGACACAATGGTACTTAGAACAAACTCCATGAATGCAAGGGTGACTCATCTCGAATGCTCTGAAAAAGGGTGATTCGATGATGCTACCACATGGGATAGGCCCAAGGGGACCATTCAAAACGTGATTAAATAAAGGTTACACATGAAAAAAATTGACACGTGATTTCAAAATTTCTGAGGAAAAATAGTACCAAAGTACAAGAAGCTCAAATGAAGAAATTTTGTTTGAATTGGTGGCAAAGTTTGGCTAAGTGAAACTCTGTGGAAAAAATCGCCTCCGGGTAAAGTGTCAAATTACAAAAAAAAAAAATACCTATTATAAAACTCAGTGCTACGGTGCTTACGGTTCATCAAATCGAGATATAGTTTGGTCACAATAGGCGACTTAAAAGCTATGGGTTTTCTCATAAAAGGGCTTCTTGCCTCTAAATCCAATTCATTTTCATAGTGAGTGTTGGAAAATTTGGACACAAGGAGAAGGACCTAAATCTTGTGGAGATCATAGGATAAAAACTTACCATTGGAATCAGGATCTCGAACTTTCATGCAGGTGTTCTTAATTTTCTAAAAAATGGTGTTAATGCTTCTTGGAAAGATGGTTCCTAGTGAAGAACTCAGGGAATAAATTATCATGGGAATGAACTACTAGAGGAGGTCTAGAATCATCCCCAGCCACCAAGTCAAACATTGGGATTAGGTGGTAATGGTCGTATTACATAGAGTAGGATGGTTGAATATATATGGTATCAAGCATCTATGATATGAAATGTGTATATGGCGCACCAGAGACGTCGATAGGACAAACTATCTGAGGAATGGACAGATAATCAACCATACATAGATAGTTTGGGCCTAGGCCAAGACTTATTTTAATCATGTGAGAAGGTGGAAATGGTCCATCATGTCCCCAAGCATGGGATATTCCCCCCAAAAATATAATGATGAAAGGGCCTGATTGGGTATGAAAAGGTGGGAATGATACCCCTAGCTGGCGGAGTGTGTGGAGTGCCATTATGTTTCAAGTGCTCAAATAATGGATTAAATAATTTGGTCCTACTGGCACTAGATCCTCAATAGGATGATGTAACACCCTTTTCCCACATCTACCCAAGTAATCGACCAACCGAGGTAAACATGTGACGAAAGGCTACTATGATGAGGCACAACCTCCTGGATTACCTTAAGGAAGTGGAATCGATGAAAATTCTTCACACAGACCTTGTGCATCATCAATAACACCCCCAAGAGCTAACCTAACCATTCAAGCATCCATCTGCTGGCTGCCACTGATATTTTATCCTCTAGGTGTCTAGACGCACGCACAAGCCTGCTAGACAATGTCTATGAGGGTTTGGATGAATTCATACACCCACATGTAAAAATCCAGGGAATAAATTCCTCAGTGATGTTCTATGGTCCCAAGGCTTTGAGTCACTTTTTTAGGCCAAGAACATAGTACTCTGTCGAGAACCTCATGACAAGTTCATAGATGATTTATAACGACCAGAAAATGATGTATTTGCAAAAATATACAAAAGGACTATACCATACCATAGTATCCCTGAAAGGCATTTATTCAAACATGTAACCAACATGTAAGCTATAGGTATAGAAAACAGAATAGAGAAAAGGTGTATCATACTTATCTGAGAACTCCTAAGAAGAATTTCACCCCTACATCGTTAGCTACAATGCAATATCTTTGAACATAGATATAGAAGTAAAAATACGGGTAGAGCCATACATCATCATTGTTTAAATACATGATTATAACCAGCATAATAATAAGAATACCTTGGATATAATAATAATAGAATAAACATATAAATTATTACATTTACATAAAAAATACCAAGGGAATGAATTGGTAATTAATGAATGTAGAAACAAAACGAAGATGGGACTTCCATTTTCCACCTGACCATAGATTGGCTGAGCTAATTCTCTCTTCATATAATCACTGTCGTGAAATATTCCAAGCATGAATGTGAGACTCAAACTGAAATAACCAACAAGGGAATCTCGAGGCTAAACCACATCACTCTCATAAATATAAACCAAGATATATTATTATCTACACCCGACCACTATGCCAACACAAGCACGTATATCATTGGAATCTCTCCCCCTAAACCATGAGGAAATTTCCTATCTCATAGTCTCTCAAGATTTACCACAACTTAAATTCTCAATCAGGGGTCACTAGGCCCTTAACCAAGACGTACTCTCTAGGCTTTACCATGTATCCCAAACCCGAGATTCCTAGGCCTGATGGAGAGAACAGCACCTCTCAGGCTTTACCTCAATCCAAACCCGAATCACTAGGCCCTAAAACAAGGCAACACATAAACCATTATGTGTCATATATTTCATATATACACCTCACTTAACCTCGAATCCATCTGATGATATAGCTAAAATAAAATATGAGAACTCCATAACACGATGGTAATTCGAAAATTACATCGGTGGGCTGTAAAAACTATCACACCTAGAAAAATCCATGTCGATAAAGAAATGAACCACATGCAATACCATGCATTACATATCTAGAAAGGAAATTGTACATGCAATTCAATACCTACAAAGAATATTATTGCAGGTGCGTGATTCCTACTCCTCGCTTTCTTTCTCCTTCCTCCTGCTTTCTCCCCTTTCTTGCTTCAATGCCAAATCTCTCCAAGAAACTCTAAGTGTCCAAGAGTGAGGGAGGGAGGGAGAGAGAATAGAGAGAGAGCTCCAAAATTGAACTGACAAAAGGTACCAATTGATCCTCAAAAGCCTATTTATATATGAAGCCTCTATTTTCTTCATTTTCCTCCTCACATGCAACCTATGAAATTTAATCTCCCTTTTCTCATAATTTTCGTTATTTTCATAAATAAATCTGCTGAAGATTCCATTTTCCCTTTTCAAATCCTTTTCCATTTCCTTTTCCAATCTCCTTAGCTATGACTGAAATGGACACCCACTAGGATGTTTTTCCCAACATTCATCTTGGAATAAGTGTCCCATAAATCGCGGTTATTAGTTTTAAATTTATTACATGTAATTTTCACCAAGGTTGTTCCATAACCCTCCCCTTTGGCGGACACCATCGTCAGTATTCAACTGCACATATACCTCAACAAAACCACTAAAAAGTAAACATACATCCCATGGATATTTATAACATAGCTTGATACAGTATTTACAATGATCACCTCGGTGAAAAGAAAACCAACATGACATCATAACAACGTGACACTATAATGACATGATACCCATACCTCTTATTATAGCTTTATATCATAGCTCATGGCGGTATTTACATCTATAAACATATTGACATATACTAAACATCACATCAAAATAGATATCAAAACATCGCCAAAAAATATTCCAACCATATACCATCATCACACCAAAATTGCTTTGCCTCAACTAGAAAAAGAAGAAGGATACATGACTTGCATATCATCTACCATCTCCCATGTAGCTTCATCGAGAAAAAAGTGTTTCCATTGCACATTAACTTTTTCTATTTCTCGGTTCCACAACATGAACACTTTTTTCTGCACTATATACTAAGGATCTGGTTGGAATTATCCATTTGGTTCCACCTACAATACATACCAGTCAATCACATGATCAAAATCTCTAACATACTTCTTAAGAAATGATTTATGAAAAACATCATGAAATTTCATTGTGGAAGGCAATGCAAGTTGATAGGCCGCTCGTCTAATCATCTCAATGATCCTGAAGGCTCCACAAAACCATGATGCCCACTTGCCACATGATCCAATCCCAAAGGACCTCTTCTTGGGCTTGATGCATAAGTATGCATGTTCCCCAACCTGAAAATCTTTAAAAAACATGTTCCTATCTTCATAAGTCTTCTTCCTATCCTTTGTTGCTTTCAGGTTCTTCTTGATCACCTGTTTTTCATGTTCCATTTCTACTAGCATCTTTATTCCAATCAATACCTTGTTAACTATATCACTCAAAATAATGGGAGTGTTGCAAATCCACCCATACATAGCCTCAAACACACTCATCTTCAATGACTCCTGTTACATTTTTTTGTTGGAAAATTCTACCAGTGGAAGATATTCTTCTTGCTTTTGATACTAATGCATCACATACAACTCGACATATTCTGTAATATTATGTTGACCCTTTGAGTTTTTCCATCTGTCTATGGGTGATAAGGTGTGTTTTAGGGAAACTTCGTCCCCAAACTTGGAAACAAATACTTTCAAAACCTATAGGTGAACTTTGCATACCTATCCCACACAATATTTTTGGAACACCATGCAATATGACCACGTCTCTAATGAACACTTGTGCCACATTAGTAGTTCAATATGTATTCTTCATTGGTATGAAGTGTGTAACCTTCATCAACCAATCCACGGCAACCATGATGGAATCATGTTGTCTAGCTATCTTAGGAAAACCTGTGATGAATTCCATGGAAATTACCTCCCATCTCCACTCTGGAATCTAAATCAGTTATATCAGTCCACTTGGATGCTTACACTCTGCCTTAACCATCTAAAAATTGAAACATATATTTACAAACTTTGCCACGTCCTTCTTTAGATTCAACCAATAGTAGAATTTCTTGACTACAGTTAATGTCTTCTGGTAGCCTAGGTGACCCAAACATGGTTTTGCATGGAACTCGCTCAAGATCACCTTCTTGAGAAAAGTTTTGTCAGGTACATATTTCCTATCTCTAAATATGACCAATCCATCTATTGTGAGATGATAGTCCAAATATTGTACATGTGTACCTGTACATGTACTTGTACCACCACTTATACATGTACTTGTACCCTGATGCAACCTGTGCACAATATCCATATAAGTGTGATCTGGATAACCTACCTGCAATATCTTATCATGTAAGTTTATCCCATATGAGCTCATAGATGTCATGTGGTTTACTTGTACACAGATGTTAAGATCATCCGCGACCCTACTCTCCTTTCCCTTGATGGACCTGATCTATAATCCAAACTCATTGATCATGGTCAACCATCTAGTCTACCTAGAATGTAGATTCAGCTAGGCATACAAGTACCTCAAGCTAATGTGATCACTCATTAGTAAAAATTGCTTGCAAAGAAGATAGTTCCTCCACATCTTTAGTGCATGAATGATCGTTGCTAGTTCAACATCGTGTGTTAGGTAGTTCTACTCATGTTCATTCTGTTTTCAAGAAACATAGCATATCACCTCTTCATCATTCATAAGGACCCCGGGAATTCCTCTATTGCAAGAATATATACACACTACAAACAACTTTTGTAGATCTGCAATATTTAACAAAGGAGTGTGTGTCAAGAACTAGTTAAGCTACTCAAAACTGGTCTCACATTCCTCTATCCAATCAAACTTCTTACCTATCCTATGAGATCAAATAATAGGATAAGAAATATGTGAGAAGTTGCTAATGAACCTCCAATAATCACCTTCTAATCCCATGAATGATCTCATCTCATATTGATCCCATCAACAATTATCGATAACTTTATCAAAGGATTTTCTTGTTGTATTGACAAGAAAAACGCTATAAAATGAATTAGATAAAGTATTTGGGTATGGATTTGATGAATTACTTATTTGTGATATTATTTTGAATAGGTGTGCACTAGGAAGGAAGGAGAAGACTCATATCTAAAATATATAAATCTATATTGAAAACTAATGGACATAATCAATTTATTTTCTTGCTAATGAATGTAAGATCAATGTTTTTAGTAGATTTTTGATATGAATGTGTTTACATGTATATGTATTTTTTATAGTGAAATATGCAAAATTTGTGTCTGACATGTGTTGTGTTTGCTGATATGATTTAATTTTGTGAATTTAAATCTATACGCAGGTTTTTTTTCCTGAATAACGTGTACATATGTGGTTATTCCTTATAAACGTTGCGTATATTATTCAAATATATGTGGTTTTATTAATATTTCTACTTCTTAATAATAATGGTCATATCTACTATTAGTTAATGAATAATAGAACTTGATGAAGTTTCAGTAATATAAGATTTTATTTGAGAGACTAGTGAAAATATGTCTTGAGATATATATGTAGGTTTCATCAATAGGAAGTGTGTATATGCACATATATATTTAATGTTAATTGCATACATATTATAATTGTATTAGGGTTTGTTGTGCTACTCTAGGTATGACTGTGAATGAATCATTTGTTTTTTTATTATTATTCGTGAAGGATTTCCTTATGATAGTTGTTGATCATAATTTGGTTCTTTATCTAGTCTATCTATTATTGGTTGATGATTCCTATATGATGATGAGCATGGATGAGTATTAAATTTTTTCTATACATATTAGCTTTGCCTGGTTATGACAACATTTTCCTTTTGAGTGTTTGAGTTAGTTTAACATATCACAAAGTTTTATGATACAATATTGTGCTAAGTTTTTTGGTGTCTTTGTATATTAGTTTGATTTTGTTGTAGTGATCTAATGGGATATTATATCCACAAAGGGATATTACATCATGTTTCCGAATGAAAAATGTGTCATCAACAACTCAGAACCAACACTTAGGTTTGAGGTGCCATGAGTTCAGATCCCTAGCTTTAAATTCTTCCATAAATATGTTAGCAACTACGAGAGAAAGAGGGGAGCCCATAGATGCACTTTATGTTTGCCCATAGTTGAACCTTTAAAGGAGAAAAATGTGGGGGTGACTGAGATTTTGATAAGGTTTAATGTTCCAACATATACTCAATGTGTAATCAGGTTTAAGGCTTCATGAACCGGTATCTTAGTGAAACCAGAAACAATGTCAAAGCTTAACAACAAGTCATTCTCATCAATTTAGATGTTTTTTGTTTTTTGAATGAAATCATTCGAACCTTTCATTTTAATAATAATAATTTTAATAGAAAGAATGAATATATATTTTCCTATCATCCACCATACTTCCCACTTATAGTTTCCTATTACTTTATTCAATTATCAACATTTTAATGAATCCCATGTTATTTTTGAAACAATAGAATAATTAAATTATTTTATCACTATTTATCACTATTTTAATTTTTATTAGCTTATTAAATATTTTAATTCATTTATTTTAGAACTGATAATTTATAATTCTAACATCTAATTAATTGTTATTTAATTTTATTTAATTTTAATTATCCCAAATTTTATCATTAAAATTTGTTTTAATTTATTATTTCAAATTATTTAGTTTTTTTAGCTAGCCCCCTATGTTTAACTACCATGATTAATTATAATTTTTGAATATTATTAATTATTGTTTTCCATTAATTCTTATATTTTTAATTCCTATTTTTTCAGTCACTCTCAATTTTAAATTCTGAACTATTTTATATATTAATTTTCAACCAATTTCTTATTTTATATATTAAATTATTTAATTTTCAATAGATTTGATCAAAGTTTTAATTATTTTTTGTGAATAATTTTATTTAGCTTTGAGCCTTCTCCCAAGGGATGCTAGTTCCTTACTCCTATAAAAATACTTCTCATCTCTCATTTACTCATGAAGGTCTCTAGTCCCTAATGATGGATGGAGTAATGATCCCAAAGGTTGGACGAATTAAAAATCCATTACACAGTTCTCATGTGGAAACCTCTAACAATATGAATATTTGTGGAAATATTTGATCTCTTATATTCAAACATATCAAATGTTAAATAAATAAATAGCTAATAATATGTATTTCAAACATATATAAAGATCCACCTAATTCCAGATTTACCATACATCCATAGATATCAAATCTCAATAGGTACAAACATTTTCTCAATTTTCACACTCCAAATAAAAGTTTTTTTTCTCAATTTTCACACTCCAAATAATTGTTTTGCACTTAGAAGGTTACATCCAGTGTTAGATGGATCTATACTAGTAATAACAAAATGGGTATAAAACATATATTCCTCTTCAGTTCCTAAGATGAAATATATCTTTGATACCTCACATAAAGGTTCCTTATGTAAATATATGTAAGTCTATCTAAAAACAATCAATTAGATATTCACTTCAATATTCTATTTATTGGTTCCCAACAAAAAAAAAGGAACAATCAATTAAATATTCACTTCAAATTTATCTGTATAGACTATGGGACTCCATTTTCATATTGACCACTATTAATTTATCATTGATCAATGTAGGTTACAATTTTTTATGCAATTTTTCCAAGAGTATAATTTATAACTTTAGTGGAAATGACTAAACTTTTTTATTACAACAATTTAATTTATGAGGCAACACTTATTATACATTTTCCATGATGAAGGGTAAAATAATGAGTTAAAATGTGAATCTCTCCTTCTAACTTATGAGATATGGATAACACAAATATTTGTTTTATATTGGGCATGCTCTATTCATGATCCATCATATTGTAACAAAGATGATTTACAGGTTATAAATTTATTTGGTAAAATAAGGGTAAATATTAATGGTGAAGAAAAATGTTAGACACTATTTAAAAATGTATATATGTTTAATAATAATAATAATAATAATATAAAATTTAATTAATTTTTATGTACTTATAATCTTGGGAACATTAAATGTATTATGGGGTAACTTGTTTCATCATGGATTAATTGCTATTAGGATTTACCAAATATTTAATTCATATGGCCATGCCTTTTATATTGAAAAAATAAGATATAAAAAGGAAAATTTGATTGATATATATTATTATTATTATTATTATTATTATTATTATTATGTAGTTCCTTTCACCCAAATGGCTTGGGAAACAAAATAAAATACATCCAATTCATAGTACTAAAATCAAGTCTAGTTGGAAAGGATGATTGCACCAAGAGGTGCATTCTAGAACTCAATATATTAAAATTATTATAACTCTACACATGTTTGGATATTTTTTACTATTAAAAGTATGATAATCTAATATGAAAGAGATATAAAAATATTCCACATTCCATTTAATATTATTAATATTACAACTCCATCATAAATAAAATATTTGAATGTCTATGTCAAATAATTTAATTTTATAATTATGAATACTTTCACAGTCCATAATCATAATGGAAAATGATTTTTGGAGATCTTTATTGTACCTCAACTTTAGAGAAGATAAAGTAATTAAAAAAAAAGACAAAAAATAATATTTTCACTTTTTAATGTGAGAAAGATGCTTCATTCTTCTTTTTTTCTTAAAATATTTAGATATGAATGTATATAAACTATTTGAATGTTAGTCAATTAATTTATTTCAATATCAACAAGGAATATATATGTATGGATATATAGAAATTCAAATTGAAAATAAAAGAAAATCAATAATTGAAAATAATAGAAAATAAGAATAATAGGGTAATAAGAGTAATAAGGGATGTGTATTTCCTTGAATTCTTAATGTAAAATTAGTAAATTAAATTTGAAATTATGAATAATTTTAGTAATATTAAAATAAAATATATTAATATGTCAAATTAAGTGAAATTAACATGTATTTAAAATCAATCAATAATAATAATAAAAATTAACATGACAATTAGTAGAATGATTTAATTAAAAAATGAAAAAAATATTTAAAAAAAATAACAATAATATTTAGAACAATTTAACTGTTCAACTTTTTGATGCATTTTCACTTTTATTTTTCAGTCAATTCTAATAAAATTCTAGAAATCTTTGTTAAAGTTGTAAGTTTAAGTTGTGTCGTATGAGCAATAAAAGTGGACAATGACATTTTCAAATTGGTTAATCCATTTATACATTAAAAAAATACCATATATATAAACATATAAAAAAAAAAAAAATCAATTTTCTAGAAGTATAAATATTTTTTTCACTTAAAATAAGTTAACATGAAATAAATTTGATTCTTGAATGTGTCTATTAGATCAATGATTAAAATGATTTTATTAAATTATTTATATCCACACATACTAAATGCTAAATTTCAAATAAATTAATTAAAAAATAAAAATAAAAATTGATATAAAATATTTTTTAATAATATAATTGAAATAAATTCTAATAATAAACTTTATTTTTAAATAAACTCATTCTGAATTTTAAAAATGATATTAAAGAAAATGGTTGCATAAAGTCAAATATTATTCTAAGTTTTATTGTAACGTGGCATGAATGGGATTGCAAAAAAAAATCTACGTTGTGTTTTAGCATATGGCACGGCATGGAAAAGATATATGGAAAAGGCGTACATTGTATACAATATGGTTCCACCGGATATTCTATAGAATCATTGTGGGAAATGCTACATCTTTATACTTCCAATTTTCAGGTGATTTTCAAAATCCTCCCCGAGTTGCAAATTATAGGCAATCCATTGATTAAGTTTAAGAAATAGAAACTCTATAAGTTTAAGGGATAGAAAATTGAGTGACCACCCTGGTAATCCACACTCTTAATACATTTTCATCATTTAAAAAATTAATGTAATTATGAATTTCTAGAAACTTTTAATCACTATAAATTATTTTTAATTTCATATGAAGATTTTGAAAATATAAATAATTTAGTAATTTCATTTTCTTGAGAATTAGCGAAGTATATGTTCAGGATAATGACACATAATAAACTTAATTATCCTTCATTAATGCACATTAATGGAGAAGAAAATATAATATATATACGTATGTGATTGGGTGGGTGGCTCGTTTAGTTGAATTATTTTAAATGTTTTCTTGTTTCTATGTGGCCGGGTGGCTGGCTAGGTGGGTTAGTTGAATTATTTTAAATGTTTTTTTTAATGTGCTTTGAATTTAATATGGAAATAAAAAGAAGAGAAGACGATAATAATGTTATTTACGGAAAATAGAAAATGTGATGATTATGTAAAAAATTATATGAATAATGAGTCACTAGGCTAGAATTTTTTAAAAATAATAGTAATGTGATAGTTGTAGCAAATTGTTTTTATAAAAGATAACGAAATCTGCTTTATTTTCTTCATGTCTAGATTGAATAATTCAATCAATTTTTTTTATTTACATAGTTGAAATAAAAATTGTTCTTAGTTTACTGGGTGAAATACTAATAAAATAAATTATATAACACTTAATGTTACTATATAAAAAAATTATAATTTTTTTTATTATTATGAAAATTGTGAAATCATTTTATAAAAAAATATTTTTACTTATGTTGATAGGCAATTTTTATGGAAGATTCTTATATTTATTTATATTTTAATCGAAATCTTAATCTTTATTGTGAGTGTTTCATGCCATTTCAAACCAACATTCAAGATTTAATAAGTCATTTGTGCGTGATGTTAACTTCTTTTTCCTTGTGATATATATGTGGATTTTTTTAACATAATTATGTGATTGACGATAAACATAACGAACCAAAACGCCAAAAAAATAAAAGTATGACGGGTAAATAGAAATCCAAACTGTAACCCTCGTTGCATACACAAAACGAAATACTTCATGATATCAAAGTCTCATGTCGTTCGTAAAGATGATATTAAGGGATGGAGGATGTGGTTCATGCGTACGAAGGAATGTATGGTGACATGAAACCACCATCATCATTGACGCCATGGAGGTTATCCGTGAGGACTATAAAATGATCGCATCTGAGAAGGATCGCAATATCCGTGGGCATTTGAAGGGGATTATTAGAGGTGATATTGTTTTATTTGCTATAATTTTCATGGACTTTACCTCTAATGTTACTACTCGAAGTGGTGGGCGTGTAGGCTATATCCATAATGGGAGTTTGTAACCCGTGGCGAATCCCAAGAGGATGGCCATTCTTCATTACAGTCGGAAAGCTTCTAGTACAACTCGGAAAAGACACACCCTTTGCTTATAACAAATATAAGATAACGTACATGGATTCAGTTACCTACAGGCAAGAAATATGCAATGTTGAGAGCATGATACACTCTGCTGATAGACTCTCGGGATCTCTGCACCGCGTCCCTTGCTCACATGGGTAACTGCACCTAGCACTTTTGCAACAATGCCATTGCTACTCAGTTTGAATACGGTGACTATTTTTCCATACTCTATGTTATTATTCAATCCTCTGTTGGAAATATTGTCATTGATAACAAAGGAGTAGAAAGGAGCAGCACCAGAATTATCATTAATGACAAAGGAGCAGATCAGGATTAGATGGATTATAAAGGAGAAATAAGGAAAAGAAGGAAAAAGTATAGTGGAGGAGCAGAAAAGAGGCAATGAACAACAAAGAGGCAAGAGTAGCATCAAAATGATCAAATAAGAAAATTGTGCAGTGCAAGGTCAAGTCTAGCTATTCACATTTAGAACAGTAAGAAAATAAAAGTCTGCAGCAAAGGTCAAGTCAGGTGTATGCATACAAAATGCATGCAACAAAGAAAAATAATGAAAGATTGGGCAAAGTCAAGTTGGTTGTAAAAAAAATGCAGAATAGTGGAAATGAATCAAGAAGATCGTGAATGAGTCAGGTGTTCTACGTGCAACAAATAAGAAATGAATAGGCGCAACCAAAGAAGCAAAAGCATCAAGTTGTGAATGTATTGGGTAAGGTCGTGAACGTGCAAGCAGAGTCGGGCTAGTTTGCGTTCAAAATAGTACATGAAAGCGCGGGTAGTTCTATGGGAAGAGTGAGGTAAATTTATAGAAATTCACGTTCAGAATAGTGATGGTGGAGATATCGCAAATCACAACAGAAGGAGTATCGCAAAGCAAAGGAGATAGAAAAATCACAAAATGTGAAGTGTGAGATGGTCACGTGGCTAGATGATGTGGAAAGATGATGTGGAAGGTGACATGGCCACAACCCCACTTATCGGAATAAAATATTGATAACATGGCAGACGATGTGGCAGTGACATGGCACCCCGGTGGGACCCCAACCTTTTATCGAATATTGCAAGTCACAAAACTCAAAAGGCATAGTGCTTATGTACCACATTTAAACGTATAAATTCAAAGAGAGACGAGGGGCTGAATGTTATATGCTTCAAAGCTAAAGTATAAAGGATTTAAAGTACGGTGTGGGACCCATTTTGATATCGAAATTTGCAAGATTGGAAGGGTGAAGATCATAAGAACAAGGTTGAATCGCCGAAATGCAAAATTCGATAAGAGTACTCGATACGATGTAGTTTCAAAGAAAAATTAGAAAGGATTTAAAGTCTGAAGGTATAAGGTTTCCCTTTGAGAAATCGAAATGGGAGGATGGATTAGCAATGAATAAAAAAATAACAAAGGAAGGTGCTGAAATCTTATAAGAGCCTAGGCAGGATACATTTCAAAAGAAAAAGAAAATATATTTGAAATTTATGTGTATATGAAAGTCCTTTAAGAAACTGCATCGGGGTTTGGAAGAGTTATGCATAACAAGAAACACATGAGAACACCTAAGTGTGAAGTGCGATAATGAAGCAGACGTGATGCAAGACAACGTTGAAGCCTAAAGGATTTCAAGTTCTTGTGTATGCAGTTTTCCTTTGTTAAATCGCATCGGAAAACAGAGGAGGCTTATAATGTAGAGCGATTGGATCGTCGAAATGCGATAAAGGGACCTGACGCGAGGTTGCTCAAAGTTTAATTGGAATTTATTTAAGGTCTAGGGTTCTCTGTAGTTATGGTGTTCTATGAAGAAAAGTGAACACGAGAAGTAGAGTCTGGTAAGACCTTACACTCATGCAAAACAATGGTTGATGCGCTAATGATGATTTATGAAGAAAATGTTGAACGCAGTAGAAGGAATCAGGTAGAATAATACATGGCACTACGTGTAGAGGGTAAAGCAATTACACCTTGATAATGGAAGAAATTTTGAACGCAGACAAAAAGGCTCGGGTAGGGGACCCAACACAGAAAAAATGGAAGATTAAGCTAAACGTTGCAGTAATGAGAAGATAGAAACCATGGGTTGAGTTGGGAAAAAGGCGTTTGTGCCAGAACTATTATAATATAACATTAGAAATAGAAAAGACAGTGATAACAGCAGAATGGAAAAATTCACAGCCGGTTAAGAGCTAAAAGTGCTGAGTGAAATATATCTCTTGTAATTGTAAATGTAAATGAATCAATTATTTTTTATGGTATGTGATGCAAAGTCAAGTCTCCATAGGCATAGGGAAAACTCCATAGAGTGTTGAAATGGTTATTTTTGTATTTTTGTTGATGTATATACCTTGACTGAAGTGTAAGGAATTGAATGGTGGAAGGCATAGGGTCAGGCCTGTCCACTTCCAATTTCGTGTAGAATTCAAACACTCATGTAGTTATCTGTATAAAAAATGTAATATCAGTGTTAAAAGAGAGGTTACAGAACTGAAGAATCAGAGAAATTTGATAGAGATAATGTGCACATCAAGAGCTGATATGAAGCAGAAATGAAGTCAGAAAAGGCAGCAGTGAAGAAGGAGGGTAACATAGCTGATATCCAGGTAAATCAACATATTACTTTTAGGTTGAGTGATGGGATTGTAGTCTCCTTTAAATTTGTATCTTGATAAAATTCCAGTTGGAGTTGGGTGAGGTAGGAGCCTCTTATAGGTTGTAGCCCGCAAAAAATATTTGGGAGTTGGAGCTTCCTTGTAAGTTGTATCTTGCAGAATTTGAGGTAGTAGCCTCCTGTAGGTTGGATCCTACAGAAAATCAGTTGTGAGAGGGATCTGGAGTTTGCCTTTGCATCAAGACAATACTAATTTGTGGTTTTATCCCTTATGTGTATCCACTTATATTTGTTGTCTACGTGCTTGATGATTATGTGGTGATGTGATGTTTTAATCTACTTAATTACTGGTTGTCAACACATCTAGTTTGTTGCTTCATTATGTATTATGTTTCTAAAAAAATAGAGTAGTTAATGGATGTAAAGAAAAGAGTTTGAATGTCCATGAATTTACTAAATTTCTCCTCCCCCCCTCTCAGTTTAGGTAAGGGTTCATCAATTGGTATCAGAGCAAGTTCTTGTTGTATCCATTTAACCACTGGAAGGATTTCCTTAGTCCCAAAAATGGCAAGCCTAGAAGGAAGCTCTACAAATAAAGCCCCTCTGTTTACTGGCACAAACTATGCTTTCTGGAAAATAAGAATGAGGACATGCTTAATGTCCCTTGGAGTAGGAGCCTAGGTTGTTGTGGAATAAAAATACACACCAAAGGATATAGACACGGAGGAAGAAGAAAAATTTTTTTGTGTAGCTAGTGCAAAAGAAATAAATGCACCCTTGAGAAGTCTAACTGAGTCAGAATTTATCAAATTAATGCACAGTAAGACTGCCAAAGAAAGCTAGGATACATTAGAAAATATTCATGAGGGAGATGCAAAGGTGAAGATGGTCAGACTAAAAGTACATAGAACTTAGTTTGAAAACTTAAAAATGAATGAAGATGAAGATATAACTACATTGTTCTTAAGAGTTTTAGAAGTTGTGAATATCAAAATAGGCCTAGGAGAAGAAATTAAAGAAAGTTTTGTAGTAAAAAACTATTTGAGATCACTACCACCCAGGTTTAATCCTAAGGTTTCTACCATTGAAGAAACAACAAGCTAGGAAACCTTGACTAGGAACCAATTAGTTGGAAACCTAATAGCATATCAGATGAGACTTCCTAAAGGGAAGCCAAACATGAGGGAGGTTTTCTTTAAAGCATACAAGTGCATAGAAGAGAAGGAAGGTACATACTCATGCTCTAATGAAGAAGAAGCCAAATTTGTTAGAATATTGAATAGTGGCACATGTAAGTAAAAGGTAAAATTCCATTTAAGTGTTTTAATTGTGGAAGAGTGGGGCACTATGCTTCAAAATGTCCTCATAATAAGAGACAGAATCAGTCAAAAGGGAAAGAGAAATTCAATTTCAGCAATAGGAAGAAAGTGAACAGATTTAATAGAAGAACATTCTACACTCCATAAGATAGCACTACATCTAAGAGCTCAGATGAATCCCCCAATGAAGAAGGAACATAAAAATTAATTTTTATGGCCAAGGAAGAGCTGAAGGAAGATTTCCTAGAATTTGAAGAAGATGGTGAGGTAAATCTAGAGGGGGAGTTGGTGAGTTCCCTAGAGAAAGTAGATAGATTCAAGCTCAAGACTAGGAAACAGAAGGCAATCCTTCTTAAATATGTAAAGGAAGAACCAAACTCTGAAGATTTTATTAAGTTGAAGATTTAACTAGAGGAAGCAAGGAAAGTAGAAGACATTCTGTTGTAGAAAATAAGAGAGAAAAGTCAGCAATGTGGAAGATTAGAAGAAGAGGTGGTGAGTCTGAGGAAGAAATTGGAAAAGGCTCAAACTGATTTAAAAATGAACATTCAACAGTTAAAAGGTGTTGAAAATTTGGACAGGATATTAAATGAACAAATCTCTCCTCTATTAAAGGCTAGGATAGGATATGAAGGAGAATCTAGCAAGTCGAAGGCAGAGGATAAGAAAGCTATCACTTTTGTAAAAGTTGTCATAGGAGACAATGATAATTCTCATGAAGCTGAGAACCAAAATATGGGCAATACTTCAACATTAGATGACCAGTTGCAAAGAAACACTATTGTGAAAAACCAGGAGACAAAAGGAGTAAACAATAAAAAAAAAAGAAGCATAGATCCTATTGCTTCACAAGACAGAATTTTCAAATATCTAGATGGCTACATCCCCAAACATCACTCTCTAGTAGATACATATATTTCTTCTGCAGGTACTTATATTGCTATAATAAATTTGGACATAAAGCCATGAACTATATAGCTTGTGCAAAAAGATTTGATTTTGGGAATTCAAAAATAATTATGTATAATAATGGATTCACTCATGCATATAATTCTCTCCATAACTCTATCAGATGTTTTTATAGTCACAAGATTGGACACAAGTCATAAGAATGTCATCTTACGGACAATAAAAATTCATCTGAGAATAGTTATAGAACAAACAGATGCATGCAATGGAGAAAGAAGATTAATATGTGTGATCTAGTTCAATATGCTCAAGATCAAAACAGTCAATGGTATGAATATAGTGGCATCTCTAGACATATGACCAGAGACATAAGCAAGTTTGTAACCTTGGATGAACAAAAATATGGTAATGTCACATTTGGTAATGATAAAGTAGGAAGAATTAAAGGAAAAGGAACAACAAATTTGAATAATGGCAGAGGAAAGGATCAAGACGTATTTTTTGTAGATGGCCCAAAACACAATCTACTAAGTGTAAGTCAAATGTGTGATAAATGTTGTGAGGTCCTCTGCATAGCTCAAGATTGCGAAGTCAGGCCAATCACTACCAGAAAATTTTTTCTTAAGGGGGTTTGAACATAGAGTAATGTATATATCATGAAATATGAGAGTGAAGGGTGCTACATCAACAAACTTGATGAATCTTGGCTATGGCATAGAAGATTGGGACATCTCAATTTTGACCACATCATTAAACTAAGCAAAAAGAAAGCTGTCAGCGATTTTCCTGGAATAAAGAAGCCACAAAATACCATATGTAAGTCCTACCAATTGGGGAAAAAAATCACACATAATTCAAATCCAAAGACCAATTTTCTACTAGTAAACCTCTCCAACTTGTATACATGGACCTATGCGGGCCTCTGAGAACAGATGCACCAAGTGGGGAATCATATTTCATGTTGATAATTAATGATTTTTCTATATACAAATCTGAAGCATTTGAGAAATTTAAGATTTTCAAGGCATTGGTAGAAAATAAAACTGGATGTAAACTAAAATGCATCAGATCAGACAGACGAGGTAAATTCAAAGGTGATGAGTTTACAGACCTGTGAAATGAATTTGGAATAAAACAATCGTTTACTTCTACAGATACACTTCAACATAATGGAGTGGTAGAGAGGAAAAACGAGTTTGTACAACATATTTCCAGAGCCATAATGCAAGGAAGAAACATTCCCCAAACCTACTGGGCAGAATAAGTACACACAGTTGTTCATATTCTTAACAAAGCTCATCTCATACATAATTGTGATAAGACTCCGTATGAACTGCGGCATGGGAAACTGGCATCAATTAAGCACTTTAGAGTCTTTGTCAGCAAATGTTTCATAAAGAATAATGATGAAAAATTGGGGAAGTATGATGCAAGAAGTGATGAAGGAATATTTTTGGGATATGAATCAAAGAGTAAGGGTTACAAGTGCTACAGTAAAATACTGCATAAAATTTTTAAAAGCATTGATGTGATGTTCGATGAAGAACTAATAGACATAACCAGATGTATAAAATGTGTCAATCCTATAGATCATCATCATAATCAGAATCAAGAAAATAAAGAACAGAATAAGACAATAGAAGATACATAAATAAACTCGAAAGGACCCTTGAGACACACTCAAAAGAATCATCCAGAAGATCAAATCGTTGGATGCAAGAGTGCATGAGTCCAAACAAGAAGAAAACTAGTGGAACAGGTTGAGGAAGTGTATCTAGTCATGATTTCACAGATAGAACCGAAGAATTTCGATGAAGCTAGCAAAGACAAAAATTGCATAAATTTTATGAATGAAGAATTAGACCAGATTGATAAGAACAAGACCTGGGAGTTAATACCAAGACCTGTTGGGGAAAAAATTCATTGGCAGAAAGTGGATATTCAAGAATAAGATGAATGAACAAGGTCAGGGAATCATACATAAATCTTTACTTGTATGTAAGGGATACTCTCAAAGCGAATGACTTGACTATGATGAAACATTTTCCCCTATAGCAATAATGAAATAAATTAGAATGCTTCTGTCTTTTGCATGCTATCATGATTTCAAGGTATATCAAATGGATGTGAAGTATGCCTTCTTAAATGGATATCTAGAGGAAGAATTCTACATGGAACAACCTGATGATTTTTTCTTAAAAGATAAGCACAACTATGTTTGCAGATTAAAGAAAGCCCTATATGGTCTCAAACAAGCACCACATGCATGGTATTCTAAGCTGGACAAGTACTTTCAAAAACAACGATTCAGGAAGGGAGGAGTAGAAATATATATATATATATATATATATATATAAAGGTTGATGAAATTGAACTTTTAATTTTAGTGGTATATGTAGATGAGATCATGTTTAACATCAACAAGTATGAGTTAGTAAAAGGATTTGCAAAAGAGATGAAGTCAGAATTTGAGATATCTATGATTAGGAGCTTACCTTCTACCTAGGACATGAAATTCTACAGAAGAACAAAGGAATATTCATTTCACAAGAAATATACTTAAGAGACATGTTAAAAAGATTCCAAATTGAAGACTGCAAACCTGTGTCAACTCCCATGATCACTGGATGCAAGTTATGTGTTGATGATGGATCTGCAAATGTAGATCAAAGACTTTATAGATTTATGATAGGAAGTATTGTATACCTAATAGCCTCTAGACCAAACATTATGTTTCCAGTAGGACTTGTGGCAAGATATCCAGCAACACCAAAAAAAAATCACTTGCTAGCAATCAAGAGGATATTTATATACCTACAAGGAACTGCACATTATGGCCTATGGTATCTGAAAGGAAAATATTTCACATTGAGAACATATACAGATGCATATTGGGTCAGCTGTGTGGATCACAAGAAAGGCACAAGTGGAGGTGCATTCTCTTTGGGAGAAAGTCTGGTGGCAGGGTTAAGCAAGAAGCAAACATTTGTCTCTCTGTCTACAGCAGAAGCATAATACATAGTAGCACCAGCTTGTTGCACACAAGTGATATGGATGAAACAAAATCTTCAAGACATGAAGGTAAGCATCACTGAACCTATTTCTATCAAATGTTACAATACAAGTGCAATAAGCATATCAAAAAATCCTGTGCTTCATTCGAAACCAAGCACATCCCAATAAAGTACCACTTCCTCAAAGAATAAGTAGCAGAGAAAATAGAAAATATGGAATATGTCCTAGAAAAAGAACAAACAATAGACATTTACAAAACCACTTGCTAGAGAACCATTTGAATATCTAAGAGATAAAGTTAGGATAGTTTCTGCAAATAATACTCTCTCATATGATTAAAAAAAATGAAAAAATGCACCAGCAACGGCTGCAATATCAGGAACAGACATCCAGCGGAGGTTAGACAAGAAGCAACTTCGCAGGAGGAGATTATCCCATAAACGTTGTCAATAATATCTCAAGCTATGGAGCTAGTAAATATCTATAGAGGATGATTACACTGTGTGTTTCTCGGAAAGTGTTAATAATGTAACAAAATGATTTTAAGAAGGATGAATAAGAAAATTTTTATTATCAGTATATCGTTACAAATATTCATCAATTGGTATTTGGAGCAATATTCCGATCAGTAGAATACCGAGTGATATTATTGGAGTAGTGTTATTGTACAAGTCCCTAGTATAGGACTATTATAGCATACATCATGGTGTTGGTATGGAAGAAATACATCAAGGATAATTTTGAGTTGTGTTATCAAAGCATGGAAAGGTCATTAAAAGTAAAAAAAGATCATTATCCTGTTTGCATTTGAAGTATTATATTAAACATTGAAGAAAAAATTATTCTTGGATAGAATTTTACTCTTCCTCAAGTCAGTATTGATATATCTTCAAGGCCTCTTTCTTAAGATCATTCGTAAAGTTGTAGTATGATGGGCTAGTTGTGTTAATCTTACTATTGAAGTTAATGAGTCTATTATTGATTCATATGAAGCTTACTTCAACAGAAAGGAATTGTTGATATTTCACCAGTGCATAGCATTTCATCAAGCATAAAGGGACAAAAGAACATAACATTCTATGGTGACATGCCTTCCAACAATATTCTCATGATTTGTGATAGCATCAATTTTTTATGTATATTCATGCAATATCAATGATTTTCAAAGTCTTACCCCAACAATTGTCATATATCATATGAATTCTACAATGCATTCATAATGCTCTTGTAGTTTTGATGTACTACTTATGTGTAACATAAAGAAACAGTCACAGTTTATACAGAACAATCAAGAAGCAGTAATACAATGGTGGATTAGGTGTATTTGTTTAGATACAAAAGGATTCATCAAGTGTGTAATGAATAGATGGAGTGTGTATATTCATTTAATAACAAAAGAACTGAATGAAGGATGCCTATACTAAACTCAAATAGGAGCAATGCAATGATGGAATCAACACTGAAAACATTTTATAAGCCCTTTCCATTGATTTCAAAGACAGAGGAAAAACAAGAAGAGGAAGATAGACACTTCTCAGAATGAAAGGGGGATGAAGTGTTGGAGGAAGTGTTGCCATAAATTCAAAAGGGGGAGACTGTTGCAAATATTGAAATTTATGGAAAAGGAGAAAAAAGGATCAACACCAAAATTATCATTGAGGAAAAAGGAGAAGATCAGGATCAACTCGACTATAAAGGAGAAATAAGGAAAAAAAGGAAAAAGTAAAGTGGAGGAGCAGAAAAGAGGCAAAGGAGCATCATTATACAGAAAAGAGGAAAGGAACAACAAAAAGGAAAGGATCACCATCAGAATGATAAAAGAATAATATTGTGTAGTGTAGGTTCAATTCGAGCTATTCACACTCAGAACTGTAAGCAAAATAGAAGTGTGCAGCAAAATTCAAGTCAGGTGTATGCGCATAGAATGCGTCCATGAAAGAAAAACAATGAATGAGCAAGCCAGGTCGGGCCTGGTTGTAAAACGTGTGCAGAACAATGGTTCTGCATTCACAATATCATGAACGAGTTGGGTGTTCTAGATGAAGCAAAGAAGAGATGGATGGGCAAAACCAAATTTTTATGACGCATAAGTTTTTTAAATTTAATTGATAGCGTCTTGCACATCATTCACCTAGGTTACATTTTTTTTTCTTATTTGGATTCATGCAATTTATGAAAAAACACATGTAATAAGCTTTATCATAAGTCAAAAACCCGCCATGAATCATGTCATATCAGTTAGATCCACTCCATGTCATTTATTTCACACCCATGCCTGCAAATAAGAAAATAATCCACTTGCCTATTTTTTCGCCATTTCATAGCAAATAAAATGCAGAATAGCAGATTTCGCTACAGAATCACCTGACAATTCCATAGCGGATCTCTCAGGATTTTAACTATTTTCACTAAGAAGTTATTTTTTTATCCAAAAATGAAAGATCAGTGTTAGGTGTCAAGTTTTCGATGGCCAAGGGTGAAGGTGAGGTCAACAAATTAGTTACCATGATCATCAAGCATGCAACATCATGATTTCACTCATCATTTCTTTTTGTGGTCACATTTTTCATCATTCTCCCTCAAGTTGTCGAATTACATTTTAAATCTCACCTCTAAGAAACTCTCTGTAATTCATTGTTCAAAGTCTTTCATGTAGCATCATAGTGTCATACTTGAAGAGTTGAATCACATTGCAATCAACTTGTTGTCTACGTTTGTTCATATGTAGGTGTCACAACTAAGAAGCAGCGAGGGTATAAGCGAGAAATGGCAGTGAAGAAGAAGGAGAATAAAGGAGGTTACTGTGTGAGATACGAGCCTATGGATTTAAAACTATTGAATGAAGATCCTAGTTTCATGGATGCTTTCAAGAGTATTGGTTATCTACAGTTATGTCAGAAGCTGCATGATTTTCATGCTCAGATATCCAAAGACTTCGCAGCCAATTTCATAAGGACAACCTCAAAGGTAGGAGTTTTGGTTCAAAGGTACAAATATCAAAATGCAGTGATGTGAGGAATTTGTCAAACAGGAGCACATCGAAGATGACATGGCAAGTGGCATCCCCAAGAGTTATATGAAAGAAAATTATTAAAAGTTGTTGTTTGTGGTCCAGAAGTATTTTACCTGTGAGGGGATGTTTCACATGGTCTACTTATGTTCAGGCTCGTTTTTCATTTCATTGGTAAGCAGCCCCTTGATTTACCTTTCTTTTCATTTAGAAGTTTGGGGAAGATGTCTCACAAGGTCCAAGCCAAGGCTGAGGGCACTGAGACATCAATATTTAACCATGGCCTGATCAAACTATTACTGCTCAAGGAATTAAATAAGTTAAATAGATATTGGACATATTTTCTCTTTCTCAGTGGATACGAGGTAGATTCAATGACACCCAAAAATATTTCAAAGCCAATGATTACTTCATCTGCAACTGTGATAGAATAATTTAATTAAGAAGGAGTATAACCTATTGTGGAACCAATGGATATTGAGGTTGAACCCATACTAGAGGTAGATATCCCACATCCATCACCTGCAAGTCAAAAAAATAAAATCAGCAAACATGGTAGCAGGAGGATAACCAGGAGCCAAACCATTGCCAAAGTAAATCTAAAAGACATCCTCCAAGAAATATAAATTGAATAATATTCAATTTTCCATGCAGAATACATTGAAGGGGATAGAAGGAAGAAGCAAAAAGGTACGTCTGTAAATTAGATTTTGCAGGAGAAGATGTTGGTTTCATTTTCCAGCCTAGGAAACCAATGACTATAAGAAAGCTTGCAAAATTTACCATGGAGAGAAAGGGAGAAGAAAAGATTGATGAACGAAAGGAGCAAGAGAACATTATATACCTACCTCTAGCAATAGAAGAGGTCTTTGTGAAAAGAAAAGGACAGGGGAAATTTGAGGAAAAGACTAAAGTAAATATATTGAAGGAGCAATTAAGAGAGGCCAGGGAAGAAGTTACTGAAGTCAAATTGGAAATATAAGAGGGCAAGGTAGACAAACAACAAATGGCAAACTTTGAAAAATAAATGAATGATCAGCTAGAAAAATATGACAAAACTCTGTCAAATGCCAAGAAAATGTTGAAAAGAAGTCTTCCTCTGAGGAAACTAGTGAGGAACACAAGAAAAAGAAATCTATGGTAACAGTCTTAGAGGAAAAGGCTTAAAAGACAAGTTAAGGAGTTGGAAGACCAAGTGGACATAATTCAAGAAGAACTAAAGAAAACAGGGTTGAAAATTAAAATTGCAAATGAACCTGAAGAGGTATAGCCTGCTGATGCTAAAGATGAAATACCCAAAGTCTGAGGGGTTGGTCCAATTTTTTTTAATTAATTTTACAACTTACAGGAAACATCTGTTTTGGTTTAGAAGCTAAAATTTTGAAGAAAAATGACAAATATGTGCTTTTAGCCAAATTAGGCAGTTTCGTAGCAAAGTGCAGGCTTGAAGGCCATATTTCACTATGAAATCCCTGTAGGATGTTTTTTACCCCAAAAACTAGTTTTGATGGAGAACTAAGGAGGAAAAGTGATGGTACTTAGCCCATATGGCTTAAAAAACATATCTTTATCAGCAGAGGAGAAAAAAATGAGGTTGGATGACTGAAGTAAATGTGCTACTAAATTTCGCTACAAAACTATCTAAGGGCACTCTTCTTTTGCAGTGAAGTGTTTTTAATGAATTTTGGAAGCTTGAAAAGTGTGTTGAAGAACAGCCAGCCACATGGAGGCATCCAAGATGAGAGTTGGGCATCCTAGAAAAGATTCAATACTCAATAGGAGTGTCACATATCTAGCTCAACATGAAGACAAGGATTAATTTTTTTTTTATCTTTTCCTAAAAGATGTGACTATTGTTTCCTAAATATAGTGGATACATTGATTTCTTGGTGATGCTGAATGCCACTCAAGCATATGATCCTTATCGATGTAACTATCCCACTATTGAAGAAATGAATGTAATAAATGTAAAGCAGGTTCCTATTAGAAGTATAAGTCTTTAGAGAATAGGTGTACTTTTCAGTTCCAAGAATGTATTTTATAGTTATGATAGGTGTCAAGGTTATGGTTTGATGATCTAGCTAGCTAGGAAGATCATATGTAAGCAACAAAGGTCTATTTATAGACAATAAATCGAATCAGAAAGGTTTGGAGAATGTTACTTTGAGACCACTATTATTGTAAATCTTCGAATATCAATAATATACAGTGATGTTGTTTTCTACTTTATCTGAGATTCTTTGACTATTGCAATGAGTTTATGCCTGATGTTTTCTTAATATCGTTTCTCAATGTATTGATGTTAAATTACTCAGAATTCATGCCCTCGTGCTCTTACTTCCTTTTGGCATTAAGTTATTGAATATTTCATGTGTGTTAGTATTATATTTTTCATTGAAACAGTAAAAGCCTCAACTTCCACAAGGAGGAATAATTTGTCACTAGATACTTTCATATTGACTCCATGAGCCAAATGGTAGTAAAATTTATCCCATTTTTCACCTGCAATCGAATACACTACGACACTTATAACAGATTTAGCCATCTGATTTAAGACCTAATTGAGAAAATCATTATATAAATGTAGAGATCCCTCTCAGGCTCAAGAGGCTAATCCTCAGTCAAAATCTGGTTGGAAAGAGTTACTCTAAGTTGTCTCCTGGAGCAGCCCATTAGTACGAATTTAGAAATAACAAAAATAAGAAAAGGTGTCAAGTCGTGACTATAATGGTTCAAGTCATGAACGTGCTGGCAGAGTCAGGTTAGTTTGCATTCAGAACAGTACATGAAGGCACGTGGACAGCGTGCAATTCTATGGGCAAAGTTGATTAAATTTCCATAATTTTACGTTCATAACAGTGATGACATAGATATCGCAAATCGTAGAAGAAGGAGTATCGAAAAAAAACAGAGATAAAGAAATTGTGAAATGTGAAGTGTGAAATGGTGACATGGATAGATGACATGGCGGTGACGTAGGTAGTGAAATGGTAAGCTAATGTGGTAGCTGACGTGGCCCCGAACCCACTTATCGCAGTAAAATCTTGATGATATGGCAAGGTTATGTGGCAAGGTGACATGGCAGTGACGTGACACCCTGGTGGGAGCCGAACCCTTTATCCCATATCATGTCACAAAGCTTAAAAGGGATAGTGCTAATGTACCATGTTGAAATTCCGAAAAGTGAAGAGTGATGAGGGGCTGGATGCAATATGCTTCAAAGTTAAAGTCTAAAGAATTTAAAGTTTGGCATGTGGCCCATTTTCATATCACAAATCGCAAGATCGGAAGGGTAAATATCATAAGAACAAGATTGAATCGATGAAATGTGAAATGCGATAAAAGTACCAGATGTGATGTAGTTTCAAAGTAAAAGTCTAAAGGACTTCAAATCTAGAGGAATAATGTTTCCCTTTGAGAAATAGCATCGGGAGGATGGTTGAGAAATGAATAAATAAATAAGAAAGGAAGTTGCTGAAATGTGATAAGAGCCCAGACGCGATACCTTTCAAAAGTAAAAGAAAATATATTTCAAATCCAGGTGTATATGAAAGTCCTTTAATAAATCACATCAGGGTTTGGAAGAGCTATGCATAACAAAAAATATAGGAGAATTTCCAAGTGCGAAGTGCGATAATAAAGTGGACATGATGCAGGTCAACGCTAAAACCTAAAGGATTTCAAGTTCGGGTGTATATGGTTTTTCATTATTAAATCGCATCGGATAACAAAGGAGGCTTATAACGTAGAACCATTGGATCACTGGAATGCGATAAAGGGACCAGACGCGAGGTTATTCGAAGGTTAATTGGAATTTATTTAAGCTCCAGAATTCTTTGTAGTTACGTTGTTTTATGAAGAAAAGTGAACGCATGTAGTAGACTCGAGTAAGACCCAACACTCATGTAGAACATTGGTTGATGTGGTAACGATGGTTTATGAAGAAAAGGATGAACACGGTAGAAGGACTCGGGTAAAATAAGACCTTACACTACGTGCAGGGGGTAAAGCATTTACGCCTTGATAATGGAAGAAAGTCTGAACGCAGGTAGAAAGGCTCTAGTAAGGGACCCGACACAGAGAAAAGGGAAGAGTAAGTTGAATGTCACGGTAATGAGGAGATAAAAAAACATGGGTTGAGTCGGTCAAAATCAATTTGTGCAAGAAATATTTTAATATATCAATAGAAACAAAAAAGATAGTGACAGCTGTAGAAAGGACAAATGCACAGCCAACCAAGAGCTAAAAGAGGTGAGTGAAATATATTTTTTTGTACTTGTAAATGTAAATGAATTAATTATTTTTTATTGTATGTTATGCAAAGGAAAGTCTTCGTAGGCATAGGAAAAACTCCAATGAGTACTGAAATGATTATTTATGTATTTTTGTTTATGTATATACCTGAACTAAAGTGTAAGGAATCAAATGGGTGGAAGGCATAGGGTCAGGCCTATTCACTTCAATTTCCATGTAGAATGCAAACAATCATGTATTTATCTATATAAGCCATGTAATATTAGTGTGCAAAGAGAGGTTAGAGAGTGGAAGAATGAGAGAGAAATGATAGAGATGTTGTGCATATTAGGAGATAATATGAAGTAGAAATGAAGGTAGAAAAGGAAGAAATGAAGAAGGAGGACAACAGAGCTGATATCCAGGTAAATCAACATATGACCTTCATGTTGAGTGAGGGGATTGTAGTCTCCATTCAAGTTGTAGCTTGATAAAATTCCAGTTGGAGCTGGGTTATGTAGGAGCCTCTTGGAGGTTGTAGCTTGCAGAAAACATTTTGGAGTTAGAGCTTCCTTGCAAGTTGGAGCTTCCTGGAAAGTTGTAGCTTGCAATATTTGAGGTAGTAGCCTCCTGTAGGTTGGAGCCTACATAAAATCAGTTGTGTGAGCAGGTTGGAGCTTTCTTTTGCATCACAAAAATAATAAGATATAATTTTCTCCCTTATGGGTTTCCACTTATATCTGTTGTCTATGTGCTTGATGGTTATGTGGTGATGTGATGTTTTAATATGCTTAATTACCATTTTTCCACCCATTCGGTTTGTTGATTAATTATGTATAATTTTTCTCATAAAATGAAGTAGTTAATGGGTGTAATGAAAATATTCTTAATTTCCATGAATGTACTAAACTGATTCACCCCCTCCTATCAGTTTAGATAAGGGTTCATCATCCTCTACACCCTGACCACTACAAATTTTAGTATTAACTCTAATATCCCTGTTGAAATAAAACCCATCCTCAATTCTACATTTGTGCTAGGGTACTACTAATAGTATCAACACCCATGCATCTAAGATATCTTCTCTGTTTAAACAAAGCATGAAGAAATTTGTAGTGATATTGTTGGTTTAGTTTTTTTGATGAGGTTCTATACTCCAGGTAGTTATCTCTTTTTCACGATTTTCATAATATTGTTTTGAAATTCCTATATGGAATAATTATCATTATTCTCAAAATTATTGTAGCTCTATTTTATGGATTTTTCTATATTTCAAACACAAATATTTTTAAATAAAATATTATTATTATTATTTTAAAACTTTTTTTATATCCATAGTATAACTGCATCATTATTCTCTAGATTATTGTGCTCTCTTTTATCTATTTTTGTGTATTCAAAACACAAATATGTTTCAATGAAATATTATTATTATTTTTTTAAAACTTTTGTTATATCCATAATATTTATTTATATTTTTTTCTTTTATATAAACAAAGTAGTTGAATTATTCTTGATAGATGAACAAACTATTGCACAATATCTATTTCTTTTGCATTAAGTAATTTATTTTGTTTTTATCCTATGAAAATAGGTCTAGCCAAAACTATAATGATTTTAAGTGTAAATTGTTGTAAAAGCAAAAGAGTAAAGGGTGAAAATGTGAAGTTGGGCTACACTTTTTGCCCTTTTTTGAGAAACAAACTTTCATTTTTTTCAATTCTTCAACTTTCTACAAACTATAACAATTTTTTTGTTTAGAATTTCATTTTGTGATAAAAATAAAAGCTGTCAGAAATTTTGTTCGCTTTCTATTACTTATTTTCTGGAATTTTTTTATGCACATTTGATATGTCAACTTAGCATTTCTTTGAGTGTGTGTTTTTTAACAATCAAAGGATTCATAAGAAGTCATGTTAATACGCAATGTTCTATTCTTTCAAAATTTGTGCTTTTGAGAAAACAAAATGTTTTACAACAATCTAGACAGGGTCTACTTCGGTTTCGTCATATTTACAAAGCCAATGGATGCATATCATAATTACTAGAATTTTTTGAACTGGTCCAATATGAAAAAACTGCATATTATGAGTATGTTTCGTGATGCAAGAATTTTCTTAACATATAAGTTATAAACAAAAAATCTAAAAGTTACCCATTAGAGACGACGGACCAATGTAATGCCCCATAATTTTTTCAATTTTTTTTACAATGTATTTTGGGAGATACAGAATTTTGATTTCACTGAATCATAATGACTGTCAGAAATTGTTTGCACCCATTTTATTACAAAATTAATTAAAATTAATAAATATTTATGAAATTCCATAAAATTTATATTTCTTGAAAGTAGATTCAATTCTAAAAATGCTTGTCTTGGTTCTGACAATTAATTCATAATGTTTCCTGGAGTTTAATCAGTCCAAATTTGCAGAAACGTATTCAAAGCTTGGATCTGCGAAACTGGTGACGCATTAGTTCGATCGAACTAGTTTTTGTGCAAACGAGCCATTAAGTCTCATGCCTTAATAGTTCGGCCGAATTTTTTCTAAAGTTCAGCTGAACTTATTTTCAAAGTTTGGCCGAACTTCTGCCTAATTTTCCATCGGCTAGAAAATTCTGCGAAGCCCCTCCAAAAAAAAATTTTGCGGAAATATAAATTGCCATGAAATCTTTCATATTTTTTGCACATTTCACACATTTGGTCTAATTTTATCAAGGTCTTGGTTTGGGTTTAAAGACTTTTCTTGGAGATTTTGGTTTAAGGAAATTTCTTGGAGGCTGTCTAATTTTGCAAAGAATTGTTTTGGGTTTAAAGACTTTTCTTGGAAGACATTTGTTGGAGGTGGTATGATTTTACAAAGAATTGTTTTGGGTTTAAGAAATTTTCTTGGACGTACATTCAAATACATTTCTTGGAAGTATGTTATACATTTTTTTGGATGTTTTTTGTTCTTCATTTTTTTTTAAAGTATAGATTTGGGCTTAATTTCAAATTTTTAGAGTACGTGTTTTGCGTTGAAGTCAATATTTTGAGCTTCGTTTCATTTTTATAAGACATTTTTTTCTCGGATTTTTTAAAGTAAGTGTTTTGGATTGGAGTATTTTTTTTTTTGCAAAAATTTTAAAATGAGTTTTTTTTTAAATTAAATCTTTTGTGATGCTTTTTTAATCGAGTTATTGTCTAAATTTTTGAAGGAATTTTTTTTAACTTCATACTCTATTGTCATGGGAAATAGAAGGAATTTTGTGAGAAAATATGATCGAAAAAGAGACCCTGAGGAACATAGAGAAGAGACGAGACAATATCGCAAAAGAAAGATAGAAGCACTCTCAAATATTGAAGGGGAAAATCAACCTCAACTAGAAATTGAAGCAGGTATCTAAATGTAAATATTATGATCTATTGATATATTTAAAATTTTCCTAGTGTAAAATGTGAAGATTAATTTTTATTTGATGAACTAATTCAAGAAATTTTTTTTGGAATGTAAAAAGAGAGAAATATTCCTCAAAACATTGATGATGAAATAGAAAATTTTGAAAGAGAAAGTGAAAGAGATATTGAACCAATGATTGAATATGGTTAAAATATTGAAAGAAATTGAATCACAACTTATATATATATATATTGAACACATGCACGTATTATTGAAATTATACATATATTTACTAATTTATTTAGTTATTGAATATGTATACTTATTATGTAGTATTTATTTGAATCTCTACATATGAAATCAATGTCGATAAGGAAATGTTAGAAAATGTTGACACTCACACATATGGAGATAAAAAACCTGACCATTATATATTATATCATGTTAACCTCATTTTTGAAACGGATTTCATAAAGGAGCAGGGGATAGTTCAAGCTCAAATGTTAAAAGGTCTCCTATCATTAAGGAAATTAAAAGAAGCTATGACACTACTAGGTATTCGAAAATCAACCAAAGATAAAAATTTGAAAGAAAATGTGATACAAAATATAAGTAGTGCTATAAATTCAATTAGGAGCTCTAGATAGAAAAATGTTTCAATTGTATGTAGAGGAATACATATGGTAGTGGTTTCATCAAGTACTAAAGATAATCGTTTGGTAACATCTATGGCACAAGCATTAGGAACGTCGCGAAAAACTTTGCACAAACATCGGAAATTTCGGCTGCAAATAAATGTAAATGATGAACTCGCTTGTTGGAGAGCTATTTGTAGGCAACCATACAAGGATAGACTTGGATAAAATGTTAAAAAAATAATATATGAATATTGGAATAACAATTCGCGTGTTTCACCAACTGCAAAGAATGTGATGTGAAGAAGAATAGCATGAAATAAAAACGAAAAAAATGAAAAATATTTCTTGGAAACCACTCAGATAGATTTCAACAAGTTCAAAGAATAAATTCGTGAAATTCATGTTTCAATCAGTGCTTTTGTTCAACAAAAACCATGGTATGTAACACCTATCACCGTACGCGACACTTGTTGTTACCGTTATCATGTGGAATCTGATCTATATTATGACACATTCCTTGATTTTGGTAGAACATTATGGAAGAATTCACCTCCTCCTTCCACTATCCATGATTTCATATCTCAAATTCTATGTGAAAGAGAAAGCGATGAACTATTTTACAAAAATAAATGTGTTGGTTGTAAAAAATGCGATGATTGTGGAAATTTGACTAAATTTTAAAATAAATATGATAATGATATAAATGATCATTCATTTTCCAACATGAAAGTGAAATGGAAGAGATATGAATATATCCATACATTGATTGAAGGTGCAAATAGTGTTAAAAGAATTGAATTACTAGAAGATGAAATTTTTGTGATAGACTTTTTGAGAAATTTTGAGGGAGAAATTTACAAATACCCCAAGCACTCCCATAGAGCTCGATGGGAAGACTTGAAATTCAAAAAATCTCGTGAATTGTTTCCACTAGGGACCATTTTGTCAGTGATTGATTTTGCAGAAAACTACACATTTTTTCCACAAAAAGAAATTCGGAGTGAATACTATCATTATAACCAAGTCTCCATGCTCGTCCATATTCTATATAGACATGTTGAACAAAATGTCGATCATATAGAAAGCACGAGTGAAAATCGACATATCATTAAAGAATATCAGTTTTATATAAGTGGCGATCATACACATGATACATATTTTGTACAACATTGTTTTGGAAAAATTTATGATTCCTTGAAAAATCATGGAATAACATTCAATGAACATTGGATATGGTCAGATGGATGTGCAGGTCAATTCAAATCTGCACGATCATTCTTTTGGTTGTGCTATCTTCATAAGAAAACATGCATTAAACATTGTTGGAATTTCTTTGAGACTGGCCATGCAAAAGGAGAACATGACGGTGCAGGGGCATGCATAAAAGATTGGAAGTGTGGAAAATATTAGGGAATTAAGAGATGATGTGAGAAACAGCCTAAAAGGAAGTTCTTTTCATCTGCCACCTTCTTAGAATCAAAAATATGATAGATTATATCATTCCAAGGAGTCTTGGAAAAATACCACCACTCGGTCTCACTCTGAAGCTGATGAGAATTAGTTCTTATCCTAGCAATGTTAATTTTTTTCTTAGTGCCGGACAACACAGACATATAATTCTGATTATAAAGGGTGGGGTTGATCACTTCCTTATAGTATATTAGCTTCCTTTAACCCTAGAGCTCTTGATCCTCCCACAAATTGTCCTTAAACTTGGAGGTAATAGTATTTCTGATATTATCTATGCTTCCCATACTAAGCCCTCTCTTAATTCCCCAATGGATAAGTCTAGACAAGACATCCTTATGCCAGAGATAAATAAATTTTATTTATTTATAAATTTATAAAATTTATTATATATATAAGTGTTTATGATTGTTTTGAGAATCGATAATTTTTTCACCTTAACATTACACCCATTTATGGCATAATTTATTTTGTTGTAATATTTTTTTTTTTTTTTATAAATTTCGTAGAGCCTTACCATTTCCTATTTATCAAAAAGAGAGTAGATTGCAACACATAAGCATTTGGTGACCTCAACCTGCCCGAAGGAAACCATGTTTCTTAGCCACCTTAAGGAGTTAAAAGCCAACCAGTATTGAAACTGTTTCTTCCGTATACTAGCTGCTATGTCTACCTTACTATGTCTAACACAGTGTAACTGAAAACAGTAAAATCTAGCCGCAAAAATCATTTGAAACTAAGAAGATCATGAATCAAACATCCTAAGAGTCAATAGGAGTTGGGTCCTTTGCTGTAGACTCATACATATATACTTGCTGCATAGATTGAAGCTATCGTTCAATTATTCCAATTCGAGTCGTTGCATGGTACTGAGATACTCAAATCTCTTGAATTTCCTGTTTAATTTCCTGCAGAACTGAAACCACATTGGAGTTTCCTTCCATTTCGTTCAAACTGAACAAGGCCTTAGCCAAAAAAAATTTAAGAGTCCAATATGTATGGATGGACTAGTGAAAGAGGGATAGCCTCCCGCTTGTATTCCCTGGGTCTGAAATGAAATCCATGGTGTCCTCCTGTTGTTTAATGTCCTCTTCTTTGTTATTACTTTCTCTCTCCCATCCCTGAATTAGCTTGCGAACCTGTGGTGGGTTTCCTATGGAGTAGATATCAAAGATATTCTCCATGATCTCTTTTTTATATTTTTTGGCTCGCTTGCTTTGTCCAGCAGTGTGTTTTGGAAGCTTATGCTTCCCTTTTTCGTTAGCTTGATGTTTTCCAGATTGACCTTTTACCATGTTTATAAGGAGTTGAGCAAATGCTGACATCAACTAAGAAGCACCTATGAAAGTATAAAACAAGCCTATATATAGCAAGGAAAAGTCAATAACAGTATGCATGTGATCACTTATGGGGCCCACTGCTTCCTTCGAAGCATTCGGTACAACTGAACATGTTACCATGCAATAACTGTTGAGGGTGATAGAAGCCCAAAACCCATAACGATAGAGAGACTGGCTAACAGGGCTAGGGTGAAGATTGTCGTCCCTAACAGATAGGACAAAGTTATGATACAAAACAGACGTGACCCTCACGCCCCGCATAGGTATAGTTTTCTAATTAACACGATTATGGAAACAAAGTTATCCTGCCTTAACATAGAAGCAATCTCATAGGCTTGAGATGCTTTGACATTACTAATTATCCAAAAAACCAATGTCTGAAAGGAATTATCCTTACAATTCCAAGTAAAGGGCTTAATTCGATCATCAAACAGAAACAAAGAAGAGGTTGTGAAGCAAGGGTCAGCTGGAAGAGCCAGAAAAAACAAAAAAAATAGGAGGGAGAGATTTAAGGACGCTTCGATACAGGTATAACAAACGAAATCAGAGATAGTCCAGAAATCAGAAGAGGACTAACCATTAAATTGAGGTCACCATTGTCACAGTGAATAGGAACAGGTAAATTAAAAATGTGACTTTCTACAACCATGACATACCGAACAGTTAGTTGATGCTGCAGACCTGAAGCCTCCTTTCCCTCAGATCATCCTTGAATTTGATTGTCGAAAATAATGCTTTGCTTCCTCTTCAAATTCTGCCTTAACCCATTATGCATGCAATGATTTTTCCAAAGACGGTCTGACATGCTTTTTTGGCACCTGAAAATGTTGTCTGCAGCCATTATGGTCCAGCGTGCTTCATACCTGCCTCTGTCCAGTTGCAGGGTGGATGCTTAAACGACATTAATTGGAAGTGCGGTACACGCCGCCACATGACACCACCCGCATCCCATCATCCTCCACTTGGCACCCCGATCGAGGGTCTTTAGATTTTTCTTTATCTCTATCTATGATAAGCTGTAGAAAGTGTAGCTCAATATCCCATGCCCTGTCAGCTTGGTTAATGTCCAACTAGCGGCCTTCATTACTACAGCCCCAATTACTAAATAGTCTGCAGCCTCATTCCCCGCTCTCTGTACATGCGAGGGAGTAAGGTAGCCAATGTCCTGTATAACTAAACAGATCTCATGAATGAGTCTTTTTGTTCACCAGATTTTGCTTATTTTTTCCCATGAAGTCCCTTGCTGCAATTTTCGTAATACTCTTGTAACCATTGCTGAATCCCCCTCAATAATAACTCTGTGATAGTTTTTCTGGACCATGATTAGAAGCCCTTGCTTAACCGCCATTAACTCAGCTTCATTATTCGTTGCAAACCCAAAATCCATTGCGTAGACCCTACACATTGAACCTTGAGAGTTTTGAAATATTCCACCTACTCCTGCTTGCCCTAGATTTCCTTTGGATGCCCCATCATAATTAAGTTTTAGAAACCCCAATTGGGGAAACATGAAGATATCATATGGGTTTTTCCTTGGTGCTTTAAATTTCCGTAAGGATTTAGCCATCATTTAGGGTTTTAAATTCAACATGGCCAGGATGCGACCTTCATTTCCAGTCACCATCCAGTCTTCCTCAATCCATTTTTCTACGAGGATGGTCTCCCGAATATTATCCAAAATCACCTGCCATATCTGGTCTGTGCTTCTAGCTTCCTCCCTAAATATTTTATGGTCTCTTTCTTTCCAGATTCTCCAGAGAATAAATCCCATGGACATCCTCCATGCTCTATTCAAAACTTTGCAATTATATCCCCCTTTTCTCCATTTTATGATAGTCTGATTAATGCTTGTGATGTCTATGGATTATTGAAAATCTTTCCAGCAGTATTCTTATAGATATTATCTATGTGAGGTAATGAATTCTTGAGATTCATACTATTCTTCTTTTACTATTTAGTACAGATGAGACTGCATTCCTCTGCTATTTTGTTGCGTTAGATGAAATCTATGATGACAATAATGAAGATATTCAATTTTGTGGAAGATTTGAATAATTTTTCTCCTGTATTTTCTGTGAGTTGTTGGATACAATGAAATAACACCTTCCTCTGTGGTAACATTTCTTTTACTTGCGGATATCCCATCCAAAGATTTCTTCCCCATTTTAAAACCCTAGTTTCCTAGTTTTCATTTCCTTCTCAAAGTTATTCCATTGGAGTGTTTCAGGGGCATTCGACCATTTCCTTTGTCCCTTCCATTTTCGCCATTTCCCATCATCCTCCCGACACCAATAGTTAGCAACTGATCTCATGTTGGGTAGATTTGTAAAGAGAAATATTTCACCTAAATCTAGAAGGACGAATAATTTCTCCCTCTATTGCAAGCAGTCATCCCAGAAAAGCGTCGTCCTTCCTCCTCGTATTTCCCAGAAGCCATGTTGTCAAATAATATCTTTATGAATGGTTGCCAAGTTCCAAATATTACAGCCTTTGGGGGTGACATCTATTTTTATTTTTCCTACAAGAGTTATGTGCATATCATATTTTTGTTTCCCATATCAATTTCCATGGGTCTCTTCCTCTTTGAATTCATATCCACCATAGTTTAGCACCCATAAACTGGTTTAACACATAGGGATCTCGAAGTCCCAATCCACCCACCTTTTTTGTTTTGATGAGATTTTCCTATGAAAGGAGAGCCCATTTCTGAGTTTCTTTCACCACTTGCAAAAGAAACCTTTTGAATATCTTCACAATATTATTACAGATTGTTTTCGAGGTAGCTCTTCCTCATAACTAATATATAGGGATTGCTTGAAGAATAGAGCTTAGCAAGACAACCCGACTAGGATCATTCAGAGCATGAAGAGCCTAATTTTGAAGGAAATTCTGAAGGTTTTTAAGGAGATCCTTCCATCCTGATACCCTAAGGGAGGAGAGGCTGAGCGGAAAACCTAGATACTTCATAGGAAATGAACGTAGATTGAAACCCAAAGAATGGGCTAGGAATCTTTGGGTTACATTATTGGAATTAAAAAAGTAGACATTAGATTTATCATTCTTTATCATAGTTCTAGATGTTTTCATAAAAAATTTAAGAATAGCTAAACTAGACTTAGCTTCCCTTAACGAAGCCTGACAGAAGAGCATGATGTCATCTACAAACCGCAGGTGCGAGAGGGTCAGATCCAGACCCCATAGGTTCAAGCCTTTTAGGTGCCCTCTCGCAAGCTTAGATTTAAGTAGATGTCCTAGGCCTTCAGTTGCTATAATAAACAAAAAAGGCGATAGAGGGTCCCCTTGTCGTAGACCCTTGGAAGCATTAAAGGGGTGAGAAGTAACACCATTAAGGAGAATAGAAAAATTTGGGGAGGAGATGAATGACATCAACCAATGTATCCATATTTTATCAAAACCAAAAGAATCAAGGACAACTTTCAAATAATACTAACTTCGGCGATCATAAGATTTCAAAAGATCAAGCTTCATTAGCATACCTTTCACTTTTACAGTGCAGAGAGAGTGGATTTATTCTTGAAATCTGACTATACCATCCATAATTTGTCTACCCTTCACATCCTGTTTTTTCCGGAGATATAAGATTGAGGAGGATTTGTTTTAGTCGATTAACCATGATCATCGAGAGAATCTTGTAAATGACATTACATAACGCAATTCGTCTGAATCTCACAGGAGTCTCAATATTTTCCTGCTTGGGGATAAGAGATATAAAGGTATAGTTTAGTGTTGGATACACATGTCTTGAGCGCCATTTTTCTTCAACCATTTCCTAGATATCCTTTCCCATGAAATTTGAGGTTTCTTGGTAAAATTCTGCTGCAAAGCCATCAGGGCCTGGGGCCTTATTTTTTGACATATTTTTAACCACCTCTTCAACCTTCTCGAAGGTAATTTCCCTGAGTATGGATAGCTTCTGATCTTTGCTAACAAAAGAAGGGACATTTCTGGTGATTCTGTCAATAGTTGCCCTTGTATTTGGAACTGGTTCTGGAAGAACATCCTTAAAGTTATTAATTAACATGGTTTCCATTTCTGAATGCTGAAGAACTCGGTTTCCATTTGAATCCTTTAACGAAAATACTCAATTACGATGTCTTCTCTGAATCAATGATTTATGGAAGAACTTTGTATTTTTTTCACCTTCTTTTAGCCATTGGACACGAGATTTTTATTTCCACAATATTTCTTCTTGCTTTCTTCGTTCCTCCAGTTGGCTTAGTATATTAAATTCTTCAAAGGGTAAACCTTCCGTCCTGTCCTTTATAATCATCTACTGTTGAACACGCTTCATATCTGCTTGCAATCTTTCCATATTAGAGTCGATGTTTCCAAACTATTTCATTCGATTTTTTAATTTCCTTCTTAATACTTTTCAACCGGAGTTGGAATGAATTCATTCTGTTCCTGGCTTGTATGGTATTGGATTCCCACCATTTTTTTTCTTTTTCATGGAAATTTGGATCCCTAACCAGAATAATTGAAATCTGAAAGGTTGATTCTTTCGAAATTCTTTTATATCAATTTCCATGCTTATAGGCCAATGGTCAGACCCTAGAGAGGGAAGAATAATTTCTTCATAAAATACATCGAGACTGACCAGAGCTTCTGAGGCTAAGAATCTGTCCAGTCTGGAAGCTATCTGATGGGCCACGCCTCTTCTATTTTTCCAAGTGAATTTTCCATTCATATTTGGTATGTCTACCAGCTTGAGGTCCGTAAGGAGGTCCCAAAATAGCTACATTTCTGGGTCTTCTCCTCTAATTCCTCCTTTTTTTTCAGCGAGGTTCAAAATCATGTTAAAATCCCCTCCTATCAACCAATATTTCTCCTGATGCATGTTTCTAAGTGTCCTAATTCTTTTCACAAATTCCTTTCTTTCTCTTGGAATATGAGGCCCATAAACCACAAAGATGAGTAAATGTTCCTTCGTTCCCACTTTTCTAAAGCGGCCAGTAAGAATGCACGACAGACCAATCCAACCATCTGCTATCACCTCAGCAGGATTCCATAATATGGAAGTTCACCTTGCCGTTCCTCGAGAATCTATTGCAATTACGTCATAATGTGGTTTAAATGACTGCATTATACTCACAAGTTTTTTGCTACATACTTTCGTTTCTTGAATCAACATTACTTTCGATTTCTCAGATTTTAGCCTTTCTTTTAAATATCTCTATTTTCCCTTACTATTCAGGCCTCTTATATTCCAGGAGATTACTTTCATTGATTAAATTTTTGGATTTTTTGGAATATTGTTGTTAAGGGTATTATCTTTTTGGAATTAACTAGAATTTCTCCTACTAGTTAAATAGAGTCATGCAAAGTCCTCGAGCTTTTTTCTTACCCCCTTTTATCGGAGATATGATTCTATAGAAGATTTTTTTTCATGGCTACTTACTTGTTATTGATATTGGGATATCAGGTAGTGCTCAAACGTTTCTTTATACACCTTCTTCCGATCTTCTATAATGAATCGATCCTCTAAGTTCCTCCATTCATGCAGTAGACGTTTTAAGACCAGTTCTTCTGAACTTAAGTCCTCTTTGGTCTGTTCGATATCCATTGGAGATTGTTTCATTACACTATTCTCCTCCATTTCAATATGTTCTTGCAGCAACTTTCTTTTTGCGGCCAGAGTTTTCTATTGCACCGTTCCTTGTCCTTGAACAGGGCTTTCTTCCACTTCTTTTTATGTTTCCCCCTCTTCTTCCAAGCTATCATAATGGTTTTGAGTATTCTTTTGTTTTGGCGTAATGTATTGACTTGTATGCTTCCTGCTATTCTTTTTTTATTTGTGACTGTTTTGAATCCATCATCATTTTTATGTATCCCTTCAGTATTCTTTGATGATTTTCTTGACTGTAAAAGAAACCAATCTTTCTAAATTAATGATTCATCATAGCTTCTTATTTTAATTAAACCCACATCCTATTCATAATATTAAGAATTTGGCAATCCTTGGAAGGTAAATGTCTCAATTTACTTATTTGACCCATCTTATAAAATTCAATATCAATTATAAATAAAATATATTAATATGTAAAATTAAGTGAAATTAAGATGCACTTATAATTTATCAATAACAAAAATAAAATAACATGACAACATTTATAAATAAATTATGAAGGATTTCAATGCTTATAAGAATAATGGTTTAATCAAAGACTGAAAAAAAAAACTTATGGTTAAAACATTTTAACTGTTCAACATTTGTATCTTTCAGTCAAATGTATTTAAAATTCTAGAAATATTTGTTAGAGTTGTAAGTTTAAGTTGTGTAGTATAAAAAATCAAAGTTCCCAATGATATTTTCAAATTGTTCAATCCATTTATACATTAAAAAATACCATATATATACATACATATATACTAGAGTTAAATCTTCGTGAAGTATAAATATTTTTCACGTAAAATAAATTAGCAACTCAAGAATTTTTTTTCAGATATTTGAAGGATTTATACAAGAAGATCCTTCTCTTTACCATTGCCAGAGTAGCAGGATCTGCCTCTCTACATCAGGCTTCACGGACACAAATGAGCATATCATTGGAATGCTTGATTCATCTCTTTGGTTGGTGCACAAAATTACTGAGCAATATGAAGAATCAGTTAACTTCAATCCAGAAAGCAAAGAATGAACATTTTGGGTATGGTACAATATTGCTGACATTCTTCTTCGAGAGGGTCCCAGGGATTCGACTCAAAGTGATCTCAACTATCAACAACCTGAGAGATCCAATAATAGCCCGATGGGCAGATCTGATGAAAAGATTAGGGGGAATTGAATTCCCTAAACCACTTGGGATGATGAGTTATTCCAATGGTGGGAGGAACAAGTCATCGTAGTGGAGTCACCATTTTTGTTTCGGGAAATGTTTCCCCAAAGGTCTTGGGTTGATAACCTTCACAGATTAGGGGCATGTTATTACAAGAAGGAATCACTTAAACCACTTTTATTCTAATAACTAGAAACTACAGGTTTCAAGACTTACCTAAATGTCCCTCGGTTGAAGTAGATCCCGCATGGTGCAAACCCCCTGCAACACTTTGTTCTCTGAAATCTATAAATCAGAAAAGAACGAACATAAAACCCTAGTTGTACAACATATATATGTTCTATATGTTAGCGAGAATCATGCATAACATCATAAAAACAATATTAAATGTTAAATTTATGATCATTGCAGATGCATAAAATATAATTGAACATAAACATCAGGAACAAGATGGATTATTCTATTAGTAATGGCATGTACAATATATAAATGTGGAGAGATCACCTGAAACCTGCCACGGCCTTCGAGCATATCTTCCTTTGGATCTGGCCAGCCCTAGCCTCTCAAGATTTCTTCCAAGATGAGTGCACAATGGATTTCATATAGGGTGATGAACATCTCAAGGAAACAATGGTTTCCTGAATATATCTGGGAAGTGCAGGAGGCACGTGTATATATCAGACTTGGATAGGGCTCCAACAACGTATAATATCTATGTTTCTCTCGCTCCTCCATTAGGCCATTCCCTTGAGGGGCTTTTATACTCCCTCAAGTTAGTTTTTACAGTTGGGAATCAGTTAGGCCACGGGATGGGGTGGTTAACTTACTATAACAACCATAAACCCTACCTGAAAATAGGGAATATATATATATTTTTAATGATTAAAATGACATTTGTTGTTCTCTATAGATGGACTCGCATGTATACGCGGAAAAGACTGGGAAGATTCGCATATGGGTTTTAAAATATTTTTTTTAGAGAAAATGTCCAAGTCTGAAGAGAAGGGGTGCCCAAGGCCAAACCATAAATCATCAAGTATGCGCTAGTGATAAATGATGCTATAACAACCATATTACATGGTTTTGAAAGAATGTGTATGGTTCATGATTCAATTGTTTCTATGGTACCTCATTTATTTTAGATTTACATTGATGTATATTATTTAATATTGCAATTTTCATTATTCTCACCAATGTATATACACTAATTACAATTTATTTTTATGTTTGTAGATGGAAGGTGAAGAAGAAGAAAAGAATCAATACCATGAACAAACCATTCCTGAAAATAACCCAAGTCATGGAAGTAGCTCTAGCAGTGACAACAATTCAAGAGAATAATGATGATCACTATGTTTGGATATAAAGGCAAGGCATTGTATTTTTTGAAATATTTGTGTGTGAAATCAGACATTTTGTTTAAAGTAATGGACATAGTGTTCCAATTGAAAGATAAACGGATACCAATAACTGTCCCATTTTATATGATAAAGACTGCCTTATTCATATATATATATATATATATATATATATATATATATATATATATAGATATAGATATAGATATAGATATAGATATAGATATAGATATAGATATAGATATAGATATAGATATAGATATAGATATAGATATAGATATAGATATAGATATAGATATAGATATATATATATATATATATATATATATATATATATATATATATATATATAATAAAATATGTTTTAATTTATTCTATTGCATTCTCCATTGTCGTTGTGAAATGTAACACCACTGATTAAATTTATGGATGATTATATATTATAATGAAGAGATGTGAAATTTGATGATATGATATGACAAATTATTCCAAACATCACATTCAAATGCACTAATGAAAACTTAATTCATATGAATACTTTTATAAGATATGTGTCGGCTTCTGATGAATAATGAATTTTAAAAAATCGCAATAATTAAGATATGATATAACAATTTAATCCAAACATCAAATTCAAATTCATTAATAAAAAAATAATTAATATGAATAATGTTATAAGATGTGTCAACTTCTTATGAATAATGAATTTTTAAAAATCACAATATTTGCACTATCACAGGTCGATGTTTCTAAAAAATACAAAACAAACACTGATGTGTGTCAGTTACTGTACATCGGTGCGTTTGTATAATACAATGCACTGATGTGTTATACAACCTATAGGCACCGCACAAATACCAATACCATTTACAATTATCGATGCGTTTGTGCGATACTATGCACCGATGTGTTTATGTGTCTCTATGCATTGGGCATTTGTACGACCTATGGGCACCACACAAATACCAATGCGAGTTAGAAGAAACAGTGCGTTTGTCTGATACCGCACAATGGTGTGTTTCTATAACTCGACATACCGGTGCGTTGAGATGACCTATGGGCACCGCACAAATCCCAAGACCAATTAGAACGGCCCTGTGTGTTTTATCACCAAAATTGTGTCCCGGTGTGGTTTTATACCTTGACGGCCTTGTGCATGCACCTTTGACTTCCCTGGGCCACCTTCTAGATGACACGCACGATGTGTTGACACCTTAGTAGCACACCGATGAAAGAACATCTGTAATAACCTACGACTGCCTAGTTTTTTTAGTTGTGTTGAAATTCCATTAAAAGCTCCGACAAAATCTCTGTAACCATAAACGGATGTTGTAAAAAATGTGTTTTTGACAATTTTTGCCAATTTTATAACACTAAAAACCTCCTTTATAACCTCCGCTAGAGGGTCTTTTCCTTGTATTTTATAACTAATATTCACGAGAGAATCTTGTAGATTACATTGCAAAGAGCTATTGGTCAAAACTCACTAGGGCCTACAGTAGCACCCTTCTAAAGGACGAGCGCCTGGAATTTTTCATTTCGACCCAATCACAATGATTGGGATTGGTGAGAGTACTTAAAAAGCTCAAGAATATCATCTCCTACAAATTTATAGCCAACCTTGAAAAAATATGAATCGGAACCATCCAGACCTGTGGCTTTATTCGGCGGGAGATCCCTTAATACCTCCTCTACTTCTGATAAGGATATTTCTCTCATATGGGCCTCGTTTTGTTTGTCCGTAATTAATCCAGGGATATGCTACTAGATTTTTGAGATTTATTCACTTCTATCTCCATCTGGTTCGGTGAAAAAATACTAGAAGTGAGATATGAGCTCCTCTGAAATTGCCTCATCTTGCACCAATCAACAACCATCAAAACAATTAAGAGAGAAGATACAGTTGAATTTTTGATGCTTCAACACAATCCTATAGAATAATTTCATGTTTCGCTCACACTCCCTAAGTCATTCGACCTATGATTTCTGTTTCCATAAAATTTCCTCTTGTTTCCTATTATGATCTAGGTTTGTTAGGAATTGTCCCTCCTTGGTGAATAAAGTTTCGTTTTTTCCTTCCAAGATAATGTGCTATTGAAGAAACCTCATGGCTTACTCAGATCATTGTTTCTCCCGGTGAATACTTCTAAAGTCAAATATGGTCCATTCTTTGTTTTTTCCTTTCAATTCCTTGATTTTAAGATGGAAGATTTCCATTGGGTTTCGCCCCCTCACCCTCATTTCTTTCCACCAATCTTCCATTTTGGCCCGAAGATTCATTTTTTCAAGCAAGAAGGACTCAAAAGAGAACGGTTTGTTGTGAGGAGCCATCCGTAGGTTAATCTCAAGGCAAATCGACCAATGATTTGATCTCATGCAGAGGAGGATCTGTGCCTATAAATACAAATCATATTGGAGGATATTATCAGAGAGAAGAAAGAAGTCCAATTCTGAGGCTATTTGATACTTACCTCCCCGTCGATTGTTCCAAGCGAAGGCTGTGTTCTTGAGGTCAATATCTTCAGTTTCGATATCTTGAAATTTTTCTCGGAAAGAATCAGATATCAGATCCAATAATTGAATGCCTTCTTTTTTCTCATTGAGATCCTTTATGAGGTTGAAGCCTGTAGCCACAATCCAATTTGTTTCCCCCAAAAGCTCCTTAAGGTACCGCAGATTGAGGAGAAAACTTTCTTTCATCCCACGCAAAGTGGCACCGTAAACTCTTGTCAACCAAGAATTCTCCAAACATACGATAGACTAAAATTAGCTTGAGAGAGAGTGAGGCTTTACCATCCATTGACCGAAATAGATAGATTTGAGGTCCCAGAGGATACCGAGGCCCACACACTAGCTATTTCTTCCAGAGAAAAACATTCTAGCAAAGGACAACTTCTACTAATAATGTCCTTAAGGCCTCGTATATTCCATGATAGCAACTTCATTGAGGGGGGGGGGAGGGGGGGGAGAGAGAGATCATTGGTATTACTCTGTCAGGACATTGGTTTTCCTTGAGTTGCCCAGATTTTCCCCTACTCTAAGATGCCTTCACAGCTTAGTCGTACTCCCATATTCTTGGAGCCCAATATAGGATATATGTCCCCTGCGTGGGGCTATCTTCTCTCCAAGGAACTAAAGCTGGTTGATGATGGGATTATAAGGAGGCTTCTAATTTCTACCAATCTTTAAAAATTCGGTGGAATTGATCCCATTGAGCTTGAGGAATATCCATTGATCCATCATTTTCTGAGCTTTAGATGTAGGCTACGATGACCCTCACATCAGAGTCGTGATGATGTAACTTCATATATTATTCTAACTCTTGGCTTACTTGGGCGAGAACTTAGAGGATTTCCTTATTGTTGGTTTGGGCCTCTGTGTCTTATTTTTTCTCGGTTGTTTACTCTTTGCATTCTCCAGACCCTTCTCGTTAGTTCAAGCCTGGATGATTCAACTAAGACGGTGAATTAGTTCCCTTGAAGGATATTTGGGAACTACTATGGGGGGTGCCCTGAGGCTGCATGGGAGGGTTATGTCGATCAACTGATTTTTTCATACACAACATTCACCTACAGTAGGAGAGGGGGAACTTTTCTTGGAGGAGGACGTTGTCTCTGAACTTTTTGGAAGCCATCCAAGGCAGGAGTCGCCATAAGGGTCGAGACCTGTTAAGGGCACTGTCATAAGAGATGGTGATATTCGTGGCATAATATTCACTTAAACATCGCATGCTCATAGTCCATCGATTGAGACCAGGTCTCGTCCTGCTATTCTATTTCCATCGACTCTGGAAGAGTCTTGGAAATGTTCATATGCACACAAATTCGTGCATATGAAGAAAATATTTTTCATCGTGTGATTTCTGAAACTTATAAAAGGTTTCATATGGAGTTACCATTAAGTTCTACTATGTCCACCTCCCAGAAATCCTCCGAGAACGAGAAAAAATGGACCCAAATCAGGACAACTAGGAATTGCCACTTATCGGGCTTATGGAAAGGTTCCTAGTGCCTCATAAATAAGCCAACATTGTTCATGAAATAATGGCCATTGTCCAGGATTCTCTTCAAATCTTCGAGATCTTAAAAAATTACTGTAAAGAAACCGTTGGACCAAAGGTAGCAATCAAAGGGAGCTTTTGGCTGCGATTTTAGTTGGATCCATGGCGGGATTTTGGTTCCCTAGGCGAGATACCTATGAATTTGGAGATAATTGCATCGTCCTACATAAAATAGCAGGATTGTTCAAGCTAGCTGCTTGGGAGCACCACCTTGTGGCTTTTGCTTGCCTTTGTGAGGCATCATTCATTCATGCGCGCCTGCCTTGAGCACCAAGAGTTGGCGCCCCAGGTTTTTCTCCATTTTACAGATCCAAACTCAACGAAGGAGCAGTAGGTGGACGTGGCGCGATGGTGAGAATTGACTTGAAGGAGGGGGCGGATCCCCCTCCCCCGGGAGGCCCCATATGGAGCTCGCTCAGCCTCGAGCTAAGGATAGGGGACGACGGCAGCAGTGAGAGAAGGAAAGGGGTTGACGTTGCAAGGATCTGAGTTCCACAACAAACCTGTGTTGTCTTCAAGGCACGCTTCAGAGCTCTATGTTAATAAAACTCCATTAATCATAAGTCTCAAATTTGTCACATTTAAAATTATGAATAAGTTTAATAATAATTAAATTAAATGTAAGTTATAAATAAATAAAAAAGTATATTTAAAATTAACTCAAATTAAAATGCACTAAGAATATATTAATAAAAAAAAAAATTAACTTCGAGAACATGTTATTTTAATTTAATATATGCATATTTTTTTCATATACTTTATATTTAAATGGTTTTAAAAAGTGAAAAGAAAAAAAAGTATGATTTAAACATCGGTTTTACTATTCTTTATTTTAATTAGATTTCATGTGTAGTTTTTAATTAATTTTGTTGTTTTATTTTAATATTTTTGTTTAAAAGGCTACAAATAGTACTTCTAATTAAAATTTTAACTGTCCAGTTTCCACAATCTAATTGCTTATTAAGATTTTTATTCAATGTTAAATCTATTTATATATTAAAAATGCAATATATATAAGTTGAAAACTATTGTTTATTTTTAAATAATTGATTGTTTAAATTATTTTTTTTTGAGTTAGTTGTTTAAGAAATTCGATTCCTTCCTTTATTTGCTCAATGGTTAAGACGTGTTTTATGAAATCACCCATTCCAATTCAAATTTCAATGTGATTAAGTAAAAATAATATTAAGGAAAATTATTTTCATGTTAAACCAAATATATCCCTTTCGTAATATAAAATTAAAATTTAAAATATTCATAAATTTTAAGATTCTATTACATTTAACATCAAGTTTATAATCTTTACATTTAAGATTCTATTACATTTAATCTTATAATGATTGACTTTATTTTAGGTCAAGTTTCAAAATAAAAAATGAATGCTAATATCGAGATATTAAAGGAAATGAACTTGATATAAATTGAATATATTCATTTTATAATGTAATTGAAATATATTTGATTGATCAACTATACTTTAATGATCAATATATTGTAATTGACTTTATTTTAGGTCATGTTTTAAAATCATAATCAACTTTATTTTTTAAATAGAAATTTAAAATATTCTTGTTTGTTTCGGTGACTGACAAAGCGTGACAAGAAACCATCGTCATCGTTAACGTCATGGAGTTTATCCGCGACGGCTATAAAACGGTGGCCATTCGAAGGGCATTGGATTGTTAGAGGTGATAGTGTTTCATTTGCCACCACCATTAGAGGTGATAGTTTTTTATTTGAGGCAGCCATGACAATCAGCTCATTTGCCTGTGCTTTGCCTGCAATGTTGTTACTGTTGCACGTGGTCAGCGCGCAGAATGTACCCATAACGGGCGTCTGTAACCCAAATCAACTGCCAAGCGGAAGTCCATTCTTCAGTACGGTCGGAAAGCTACTCGTACAACTCGAACAATACACGGACTTGTATGCAGACTCGAACGGTTACAACTACCAGACAACGTATGTAGACTCAACCACAGGCACTGCTGCCTACGGCCAAGCAATCTGCACTGTATCAGGCAGCCCAGAGTCAGTCCCTCGGGTTCTCTGCAATGCCTGCCTTAGTGTCCTGGGTGGCGCTATCTGGAGCTTTTGCAACAATGCCATCGCTGCTCAGGTTGAAGACGGTTACCGCTGTTCCATCCTCTACGCTATTATTCAATCGTGACCACATCAGCATATATAGTATCAATTCTAATATGTCTGTTCAAATAAAACCCATCCTCTACTCTACATGAGTGCTCACGCACTACTTAGTATCAACACCCATGCATCTAAGATCTCTGCTTAAATAAAACTGGACGAAAAGGAATTTGTACTCGTACTGCTGCTTTGGTTTGTTTGGTGACATGCTATGACCCTAGTCATCGTTATAGTTACTGTAACTCGAAGCATTGTTGAATGACATGAGGTATGTGCCTTATGAGTCTAGTTGTAGTAACTTCAGACATTTTCTAAGAGTTTCAAGTATAATGCCAGATAACTAGTTCAAAGCAATATTTAATTATTCTAGGTTTTGGAGGTGGCTAATGGATTCGGGGATTATTCCACACCGATTATAATTATTTTGTTTAAACAGTTTATTTCTTTTATGATGACATTGAGATTTAGATGATTAAATTAATATAATCAATAATCTTATGCATATAAATTTAATAAAAAGAATGAAATTTACGATTCAAATATTATAATACATATTAAATATGACAAAGTATTATGAAATTTAGTTAAGTTGTTGAATTGCATATTTTAGCTTATCATTTCGATGGATCACATTTAACTTTCCAACTTTACTATGTAACTATTTAGTAAAACAATGAACCTCAATTCTCTTGCATATTTACATATTGTATTACGAGATTATATCTGTTTCTAAGGGTTCACATCAAAATAACCTATAGGTTACAAACATCATCGCTAAACGTTAGTAAAAATCAGATAGAACACTACCCCAAAATATTCCGTTCAAATTCTCTCAACATAGTTTGTTTTTTTTCCTTCCATAGATCCACAATTGTAAAGTCTCCTCTCATCATACTTGTTTAGCATCCCGGTGAGATTTGAATACATGCTGCTTTACTAATAACTACCATTTCTCAACCTCAACCTTAATAACTACTTCTTATATTTTACCATACTATAAACAAAATTTTACTGAAAACAATGTCAAATTGAGTTAAATCCAAGAAGTTTATGGAAATGAATGCCAAAATAGGTTATATCTAGTATAACATTTTAAAATATGTGATTCACACACCTTCATATGGCTCGTAGAAAAGGAGGATTATTAAAAAAGTTTTACCTTTTTAGCTCATTGTTAGGATGGACGCCAAACACTGATACGCAATTTTCATCTCCTTGATTTACCAATGATACGATTATTCATTCATCCATTATTAATCATATGAACAACCAAAAGTTATCCACCAATTCTGTTTTAAATTTTCATTTCTTTCTAAGAAATAATAAAAAGCAAATATAAAATCAGCTTTGAGTTATCTAGAAATTTCGCTATAAATTTAACCTTTTCCTGAAACAAGAGATCAAGCAAAGAATTAAAATCTATCATTTTCTAGCTTCTTATTGTTGCTTCAAAATAAATTGCAGCAACCTCTTTCCAATATTGTAAACCCTCTCACCGCACCAATAAATTATATAATCTCAATATACAAGGATAACATATTACTTGGAGAAAATTCTTGTCACCACACCAATACATTATGTAATATTAATATACAATGGATAACATATCACTTACACCAAATTCTGATAGAATCTATCAAATTATATAGAATTATATATGATATCGGAGAGAACTTCATAGAGATGGAGTATGAATGGAAAAATAAGGTACATGAAAAATGTATGGAAGCTTGTAAATTTGAATCGATAATAATATTTGTGATGCCTTATCAATTTGAATGGTGAGAAAGAATGAAGCTGATTCAATATGATGACTGTTTGAGTCTCTTCAGATCACACTAAAACTGGAACACATCATCAATCATAGGGGGGCAAGTATGGAAACGAGAGGATGAAACATCGTTTCAATTTCAAATAAAATAATTTAATATTAAATTTCCAGTAAGGCTTAAGAGGAGAGGAAGGGTTGAAACCACACTAGTGTATGTGCATATTCATTTAGCATTCAATCTCGTCCAATTATTTAAATAAATAAAAAAATTACATCTATCTTCAGTTAATTTGTGTAACATCCCTAAACTTAGTGAAAAACAACATAAGGTTAGAAAATTTTATACACAACTATCTATAATTATGAAATTTCATTGACGTCGTACCTAAAAGATCTCACTTAAGTGATAGGTGCTTAGCGAACCTAAAAACAATTGTGGCCTCCTATAATTCAGATATGAAATGAAAATGTGAGAAAAACATGGAAAAAAATAGATGTATGCGATCTAAAATATTAAACACCAAAATAAATCCCATGTAATAAACCAATTATAAAAAAAAAATTGAAAGAAGAAATCTTTTATCAATAGCACCTACTGAAAGATATTTACAAAGTGGTCATAAATTCCCCTCCGTGGGATTGGTCTTTTGATGTCCTTGATGCTTGAATATTATATCTTCCTCCCTCAATATATAAAAACCTAAAAAACGTGTAGAAATCTAGTGCGAGCTCAAAAGTATGGATACGATAATGGTGGCGATGATAAACGCTGAAAAATGAATGAAAACCCCTCTTATTTATAGCAAAGAATTGGGTTGACATTAAAGTGGCGAATAATAAAATATTGTTGAATCAAATCTATATCTAATCGTTACGAACACTTTATTATATTTTTGGGGAGGGAAAATATATTCAAAATGGTCAAAAATATTTATTTAGAAATAATTAACAAATAAAATTATTTATTAATTATATTGCGAATAATAAAAAAAGTGTGAAAATGAAATAATTATTAAATAATGATTTAACAATTATTCCCAGAATAGAGTTAAGGAAAAATAAATAAACAATTATTTATTAAATTATTCCTAGATGATTTAGTCAAATGTGATAAAGAATAATTATCAAACAATGATTTAATAATTATTCCTAGAGAAAATTAAGTAAATAATGGTTTATTTAATTACTCTCATGGGTTTTAATCAAAAATAACTTAATAAAAGTGATTTGTTAAATAATTTGCTATAGTGAAAGTGATTTTACTATGGTAAAATTAAACTTACATGCTGTATTTTGATCTTGTAGGTGATCATTTTTTGGTGATAACACATTGTAACCCCAACATACAAGTGTTAGGAGAAAATCGTATGACTGAAATACATTGTAAGTTACACTTCTACGAGAAACCGAAGCAGAGATAGAGAGAGAGAAAGACAACTGAAGAAATGAAAGGAAGGACAAAATGGAGTGGGCGAGACCTACTAAGCTGATATAAGTTTCCTTTTCTTTTCGACTACATGATCTCAAGTGAGGTGAGGGAGGCATACCCATACCCATAGAGATAAATTATTACGAAGAATAATGGTGATACCAAGAATGTGTGATTTAGCTACAAAGTACATGATATATGAAACATCATATGTTGGCATCAATGGGAGAAAACATAATACAATGAATCCCATATACATAATTCTCTTAGGAAAACATAGGTCAGGACTGAATACAAGAACATATAAGTAAATGAGACATAATTCCCCTCAATATGACACGGGGAGCGTGACTAAAAACCAAAGAAGCCCTACTAAACTAAAAGGGGATGTGAATATCTAAATGGCTCATCTCAAGGAGACATGCATTATGTGTGGCATTGAAAGCAGCTGAGACCGAACCCATCAAATATAAAGAACTGCATCTGAGGTTGGAACATAATCTGAGTACATCGAGGCATGTGGACGAATACTTGAAGGGCCACCCCCTCATGATGTTTGAATCATCTGAGACAAACCCGAGAATCACTCGTACAGTTTGTTGCATCATTGGACCAACAAGTGTATGGTTCTCAATCGTGTGATAATGAGCTTGATTCGAGCACATGGGAAATAACCAAGTCAAAGGGCGATAATGATTCCCTTTGCTTGTTATGAGGAACCGAAAAATGATGAAATTTGGAACCAAGGCACACCTCCATCTAGACTATTCTTCTATATTGAATGTGTTGAAGTCGACAAAAGAGGGCCCGCAAGAGGTGAGCCAATGAGGAATCCTCAGCTAAGGCACGAGAGAACATAGTAGAGTGGCTGATGGAATGGCACTAGGGATTTTTATGGGGGAATATAAAAATGAGAGAAAAAATGATGACTTCCATTGTTAGAGCATAGTAAGCATGGCTAACCTGGGAGCAACTGACTTGATTCACGAGGGCATGGTCAATGTCTAAGACAAAGGATTTTCAGAGACGGATCAATATAGCTAGAGACCAAAGGAGAAATGAGGGTTGAATGTGATGCAAATATGGATGGAATAATATAATAGGACACAATGGCACTTAGAACAAACTCCATGAATGCAAGGGTGACTCATCTCGGATGCTCTGAAAAAGGGTGATTCGATGACGCTACCACATGGGATAGGCCCAAGGGGACCATTCAAAACATGATTAAATAAAGGTTACACATGAAAAAAATTGACACGTGATTTGAAAATTTCTGAGGAAAAATAGTACGAAAGTACAAGAAGTTCAAATGAAGAAATTTTGTTTGAATTGGTGGCAAAGTTTGGCTAAGTGAAACTTTGTGGAAAAAATCGCCTCCGGGTAAAGTGTCAAATTACAAAAAAAAAAAATACCTATTATAAAACTCAGTGCTACGATGCTTACGGTTATTCAAATCGAGATATATTTTGGTCACAATAAGCGACTTAAAAGCTATGGGTTTTCTCATAAAAGGGCTTCTTGCCTCTAAATCCAATTCATTTTCATAGTGAGTGTTGGAAAATTTGGACACGAGGAGAAGGACCTAAATCTTGTGGAGATCATAGGATAAAAACTTACCATTGGAATCAGATCTCAACTTTCTGTGTTCTTAATTGCTCAAAAGCTTTGTTAATGCTTTCTTGGAAAGATGGTTCTAGTGAAGAACCTCAGGGGAATAAATGATCATGGGAATGAACTACTAGATGAGCTCAGGTAATCATCCCCACCCACCAAGTCAAACATTGGGATTAGGTGGTAACAGTCGTATGACACAGAGCAGGATGGTTGAATATATATGGTATCAAAGCATCTATGATTAAATGGGAGAAAGGGATACCAGAGATGCCTTTAGAGACAAACTATCTCGAGGAATGGAAAAATAACTGCCCCATACATAGATAGTTTGGGCCTAGGCCAAGATCATGTTAACTGCGGTGAGAAGGTGGAAATGGTCCATCATGTCCCCATGCATGGGATACTCCCCAAACAACTGATGATGAAAGGCCTCGTTGGGTATGAAAAGGTATAATATACCTTATCGAAGCATTTGTGGAGTGCCATTATGTTCCAAGTGCTCAAATAATGGATTAAAGAATTTGGTCCTACTGGCACTAGATCCTCAATAGGATGATGTAACACCCTTTTCCCACATCTACCCAAGTAATCGACCAACCGAGGTAAACATGTAACGAAAGGCTACTATGATGAGGCACAACCTCCTGGATTACCTTAAGGAAGTGGAATCGATGAAAATTCTTCACACAAACCTTGTGCATTATCAATAACACCCCTAATAGCTAACCTAACCATTAAAGCATCCATCTGCTGGGTGCCACTGATATTTTAGCCTCTAGGTGTCTAGACGCATGCACAATCCTGCTAGACAATGTCTATGAGGGTTTGGATGAATTCATACACCCACATGTAAACATCCAGGGAATAAATTCCTCAGTGATGTTCTATGGTCCCAAGGCTTTGAGTCACTTTTTTAGGCCAAGAACATAGTACTCTGTCGAGAACCTCATGACAAGTTCATATATGATTTATAACGACCAGAAAATGATGTATTTGCATAAATATACAAAATTACTATACCATACCCTAGTATCCCTGAAAGGCATTTATTCAAACATGTAACCAACATGTAAGCTATAGGTATAGAAAACAGAATAGAGAAAAGGTGTATCATACTTATCTGAGAACTTCTAAGAAGCATTTCACCCCTACATCGTTAGCTACAATGCAATATATTTGAACATAGATATAGAAGTAAAAATACGGGTAGAGCCATACATCATCATTGTTAAAATACATGATTATAACTAGCATAACAATAAGAAAAATACCTTGGATATAATAATAATAGAATACACATCTAAATTATTACATTTACATAAAAAATACCAAGGGAATGAATTGTTAATTAATGAATGTGGAAACCAAACGAAGATGGGACTTCCATTTTCCACCTGACCGTAGATTGGCTGAGCTAATTCTCTCTTCATATAATCACTGTCGTGAAATATTCCAAGCATGAATGTGAGACTCAAACTGAAATAACCAACAAGGGAATCTCGAGGCTAAACCACATGACTCTCATAAATATAAACCAAGCTATATTATTATCTACACCCAACCACTATGCCAACACAAGCACGTATACCATTGGAATCTCTCCCCCTAAACCATGAGGAAATTTCCTATCTCATAGTCTCTCAAGATTTACCACAACTTAAATTCTCAATCAGGGGTCACTAGACCCTTAACCAAGATGTACTCTCTAGGCTTTACCATGTATCCCAAACTCGATATTCCTAGGCCTGATGGAGAGAAAAGCACCTCTCAGGCTTTACCTCAATCCAAACCCAAATCACTAGGCCCTAAACCAAGGCAACACATAAACCATTATGTGTCATATATTTCATATATATACCTCACTTGGCCTCAAATCCATCCGATAATATAGCTAAAATAAAATATGAGAACTCCATAACACGATGGTTATTCGAAAATGACATGGTTGGGCTGCAAAAATTATCACACCTAGAAAAATCTATGTCGATAAAGAAATGAACCACATGCAGTACCATGCATTACATATCTAGAAAGGAAACCATACATGCAATTCAATACCTACAAAGAATACTATTGCAGGTGCTTGATTCCTACTCCTCGCTTTCTTTATCCTTCCTCCTGCTTTCTCCCCTTTCTTGGTTCAATGCCAAATCTCTCCAAGAAAGTCTAAGTGTCCAAGAGTGAGGGAGGGAGGGGGAGAGAATAGCGAGAGAGCTCCAAAATTGAACTGACAAAAGGTACCAGTTGATCCTCAAAAGCCTATTTATATATGAAGCCTCTATTTTCTTCATTTTCCTCCTCACATGCAACCTATGAAATTTAATCTCCCTTTTCTCATAATTTCCGTCATTTTCATAAATAAATCTACTGAAGATTCCATTTTCCCTTTTCCATTTCCTTTTCCAATCTCCTTAGCTATATGACTAAAATGGACACCCACTAGGATGTTTTTCCCAACATTCATCTTGGAATAAGTGTCCCATAAATCACGGTTATTAGTTTTAAATTTATTACATGGAATTTTCACCAAGGTTGTTCCATAACCCTCCCCTTTGGCGGACACCATCGTCGGTGTTCAACTGCACATATACCTCAACAAAACCGCTAAAAAGTAAACATACATCCCATGGATATCTATAACATAGCTGGATACAGTATTTACAATGATCACCTCGATGAAAAGAAAACCAACATGACATCATAACAATGTGACACTATAATGACATGATACCCATACCTCTTATTATAGCTTTATATCATAGCTCATGGCGGCATTTACATCTATAAACATATTGACATATACTAAACATCACATCAAAATAGATATCAAAACATCACCAAAAAATATGCCAACCATATACCATCATCACACCAAAATTGCTTTGCCTCAACTAGAAAAAGAACAAGGATACATGACCCGCATATCATCTACCATCTCCCATGTAGCTTCATCGAGAAAAAAGTGTTTCCATTGCACATTAACTTTTTCTATTTCTCGGTTCCACAACATGAACAATATTTTCTGCACTATATACTAAGGATCTGGCTGGAATTATCCATTTGGTTCCATCTACAATACATACCAGTCAATCACATGATCAAAATCTCTAACATACTTCTTAAGAAATGATTTATGAAAAACATCATGAAATTTCATTGTGGAAGGCAATGCAAGTTGATAGGCCACTCGTCTAATCATCTCAATGATCCTGAAGGCTCCACAAAACCATGATGCCCACTTTCCACATGATCCAATCCCAAAGGACCTCTTCTTGGGCTTGATGCATAGGTATGCATGTTCCCCAACCTGAAAATCTTTAAAAAACATGTTCCTATCTTCAGAAGACTTCTTCCTATCCTTTGTTGCTTTCAGGTTCTTCTTGATCACCTGTATTTCATGTTCCATTTCTACCAGCATCTTTATTCCAATCAATACCTTGTTAACTATATCACTCAAAATAATGGGAGTGTTGCAACTCCACCCATACATAGCCTCAAACACACTCATCTTCAATGACTCCTATTACATTTTTTTGTTGGAAAATTCTACCAGTGGAAGATATTCTTCTTGCTTTTGCTACTAATGCATCACATACAACTCGACATATCCTGCAATATTATGTTGACCCTTTGAGTTTGTCCATCTGTCTATGGGTGATAAGGTGTGTTTTAGGGAAACTTGGTCCCCAAACTTGGAAAAAAATACTTTCAAAACCTATAGGTGAACTTTGCATACCTATCAGACACAATATTTTTTGGAACACCATGCAATATGACCATGTCTCTAATGAACACTTGTGCCACATTAGTAGTTGAATATGTATTCTTTATTGGTATGAAGTGTGTAACCTTCATCAACCAATCCACAGCAACTATGATGGAATCATGTTGTCTAGCTATCTTACGAAAACCTGTGATAAATTCCATGGAAATTACCTCCCATCTCCACTCTGGAATCTAAATCAGTTATATCAGTCCACTTGGATTCTTACACTCTGCCTTAATCATCTAAAAATTGAAACATCTATCTACAAAATTTGCCACGTCATTCTTTTGATTCAACCAATAGTAGAATTGCTTGACTACAGTTAATGTCTTCTGGTAGCCTAGGTGACCCGAACATGGTTTCGCATGGAACTCGCTCAAGATCACCTTCTTGAGAAAATTTTTGTCAGCTACACATTTCCTATCTCTAAATATGACCAATCCATCTACCGTGAGATGATAGTCCAAATATTGTACATGTGTACCTGTACATGTACTTGTACCACCACTTATACATGTACTTGTACCATGATGCAACCTGTGCACAATATCCATATAACTATGATCTGGATAACCTACCTGCAATATCTTATCATGTAAGTCTATCCCATAGGAGCTCATAGATGTCATGTGGTTTACTTGTACTCAGATGTTAAGATCATCCGCGACCCTACTCTCCTTTCCCTTGATGGACCTGATCTATAATCCAAACTCATTGATCATGGTCAACCATCTAGTCTACCTGGAATTTAGATTCAGCTAGGCAAACAAGTACCTCAACCTAATGTGATCACTCATTAGTAAAAATTGCTTGCAAAGAATATAGTTCCTCCACATCTTTAGTGCATGAATGATCGTTGCTAGTTCAACATCGTGTGTGAGGTAGTTCTACTCATGTTCATTTAGTTTTCACAGAATATAGCATATCACCTCTTCATCATTCATAAGGACCCCGGGAATTCCTCTATTGCAAGAATATATACACACTATATATATTAGTCGAATATATGTGGTTTTATTAATATTGCTACTTCTTAATAATAATGGTCATATCTACTATTAGTTAATGAATAATAGAACTTGATGAAGTTTCAGTAATATAAGATTTTATTTGAGAGACTAGTGAAAATATGTCTTGAGATCTATATGTAGGTTTCATCAATGGGAAGTGTGTATATGCACATATATATTTAATGTTAGTTGCATACATATTCTAATTGTATTAGGGTTTGTTGCGCTACTCTAGGTATGACTGTGAATGAATCATTTGTTTTTTTATTATTATTCATGAAGGATTTCCTTATGATAGTTGTTGATCATAATTAGGTTCTTGATCTAGTCTATCTATTATCGGTTGATGATTCCTATATGATGATGAGCATGGATGAGTATTAAATTGTTTCTATACATATTAGCTTTGCCTGGTTATGACAACATTTTCCTTTTGAGTGTTTGAGTTAGTTTAACATATCACAAAGTTTTATGATACAATATTGTGGTAAGTTTTTTGGTGTCTTTGTATATTAGTTTGATTTTCTTGTAGTGATCTAATGGGATATTACATCCACGAAGGGATATTACATCATGTTTCCGGATGACAAATGTGTCATCAACAACTCAGAACCAACACTTAGGTTTGAGGTGCCATGAGTTCAGATCCCTAGCTTTAAATTCTTCCATAAATATGTTAGCAACTGTGAGAGAAAGAGGGGAGCCCATAGATGTACTTTATGTTTGCCCATAGATGAACCTTTAAAGGAGAAAAAGGTGGAGGTGACTGAGATTTTGATAAGGTTTAATGTTCCAACATATACTCAATGTGTAATCAGGTTTAAGGCTTCATGAACCGGTATCTTAGTGAAACCAGAAACAATGTCAAAGCTTAACAACAAGTCATTCTCATCAATTTAGATGTTTTTTGTTTTTTGAATGAAATCAGTCGAACCTTTCATTTTAATAATAATAATTTTAATAGAAAGAGTGAATATATATTTTCCTATCATCCACCATACTTCCCACTTATAGTTTCATATTACTTTATTCAATTATCAACATTTTAATGAACCCCATGTTATTTTTGAAACAATAGAATAATTAAATTATTTGATCACTATTTATCACTATTTTAATTTTTATTAGCTTATTAAATATTTTAATTCATTTATTTCAGAACTGATAATTTATAATTCTAACATTTAATTAATTGTTATTTTATTTTATTTAATTTTAATTAACCCAAATTTTATCATTAAAGTTTGTTTTAATTTATTATTTCAAATTATTTAGTTTTTTAGCTAGCCCCCTATGTTTAACTACCATGATTAATTATTATTTTTGAATATTATTAATTATTGTTTTCCATTAATTCTTATATTTTTAATTCCTATTTTTTCAGTCACTCTCAATTTTAAATTCTGAACTATTTTATATATTATTTTTCAACCAATTTCTTATTTTATATATTAGTTTGAGTATTTGTTAGTTTGTGCGACTCAAAACGGCCGTCATCGTCGACGTCACGTAGGTTATCCTCCCACGAAACCATGTGACGTCAAAACCATTGGTTGTCTTGATAAGGATCGCGATAACGTTTGACATTTGAAGGCATAATGTAACCCTCACCACTTCAGCAATCTAACCCTCACGTTATCCAATCTTTATACGTAAAAATTAGTATGATTTTTGGTTTTTGTCGCATGTTGGAGCTCTGACTCACACCTAAATTTAATTTAATATTACTTTATTAACAATTTAGAGTTAATTTGGTATTTTTAAAATAGTTTTTTTTCATTTCTCAAAATTTTACGACACATAAGGATAATATTCAAAGCATATGAAATTTTCACCATCCAAATAAATTTTAATTTATAAATAATTGAAATTTTTAACTAATTCCAATGTACATTACGTTTATCTATTTAAATATAAATATAAATTGTATTTAAATACTCATATTAAGTAATTATTTTTTTCAATATCTACTTTTTAACAAAAATCTAATTGAAAATAATAGAAAATAAGAATAATAGGGTAATAAGAGTAATAAGGGATGTGTATTTCTTAATAAATTAAAATAAAAATTATGAATAATTTTAGTAATATTAAAATAAAATATATTAATATGTCAAAGTAAGTGAAATTAACATGTATTTAAAATCAATCAATAATAATAATAAAAATTAACATGACAATATCTATAAATAAATGATTTTAATGGTTATTAGTAGAATGATTTAATTAAAAAATGAAAAAAATCTTTAAAAAAAAATGTTATAATATTTATAACAATTTAACTGTTCAACTTTTTGATGCATTTTCACTTTTATTTTTCAGTCAATTCTAATAAAATTCTAGAAATCTTTGTTAGAGTTGTAAGTTTAAGTTGTGTCATATGAGCAATAAAAGTGGGCAATGACATTTTCAAATTGGTTAATTCATTTATACATTAAAAAAAATATCATATATATATAAACATATTAAAAAAAAATCAATTTTCTAGAAGTATAAATATTTTTTTCACGAAATAAATTTGATTCTTGAATGTGTCTATTAGATCAATGATTAAAATGATTTTATTAAATTATTTATATCCACACATACTAAATGCTAAATTTCAAATAAATAAATTAAAAAATAAAAATAAAAATTGATATAAAATATTTTTTTAATAATATAATTGAAATATATTCTAATAATAAACTTTATTTTTAAATAAACTCATTTCGAATTTTAGAAATGATATTAAAGAAAATGGTTGCATAAAGTCAAATATTATTCTAAGTTTTATTGTAACGTGGCATGAATGGGATTGCAAAAAAAAATCTACGTTATGTTTTCGCATATGGCACGGCATGGAAAAGATATATGGAAAAGGCATACATTGTATACAATATGGTTCCACCGGATATTCTATAGAATCATTGTGGGAAATGCTACATCTTTATACTTCCAATTTTCAGGTGATTTTCAAAATCCTCCCCGAGTTGCAAATTATGGGCAATCCATTGATTAAGTTTAAGAAATAGAAACTCCATAAGTTTAAGGGATAGAAAATTGAGTGACCACCTTAGTAATCCACACTCTTAATACATTTTCAACATTTAAAAAATTAATGTAATTATGAATTTCTAGAGACTTTTAATCACTATAAATTATTTTTAATTTCACATGAAGATTTTGAAAATATAAATAATTTAGTAATTTCATTTTCTTGAGAACTAGGGAAGTATATGTTCAGGATAATGACACATAATAAACTTAATTATCCTTCATTAATTCACATTAATGCAGAAGAAAATATAATATATATACGTATGTGATTGGGTGGGTGGCTCGGTTAGTTGAATTATTTTAAATGTTTTCTTATTTGTATGTGGCCGGGTGGCTGGGTGGGCGGGTTAGTTGAATTATTTTAAAAAAAAAATTTAATGTGCTTTGAATTTAATATGGAAATAAAAAGAAGAGCGGACGATAATAATGTTATTTACGGAAAATAAAAAATGTGATGATTATGTAAAAAATTATATGAATAATGAGTGACTGGGTTGGAATTTTTTAAAAATAATAGTAATGTGATAGTTGTAGCAAATTGTTTTTATAAAAGATAACGAAATCTGTTTTATTTTCTTCATGTTCAGATTGAATAATTCAATCAATTTGTTTTTATTTATATAGTTGAAATAACAATTGTCCTTAGTTAATTGGGTGAAATACTAATAAAATAAATTTCAGTGTCGTTATATATAACACTTAATTTTACTATAACAAAAAATTACAATTTTATTTTTATTATGAAAATTGTGAAATCATTTTATAAAAAAATATTTTTACTTATGCTGATAGGCAATTTTTATGGAAGATTCTTATATTTATTTATATTTTAATCTAAATCTTAATCTTTATTGTGAGCGTTTCATGCAATTTCAAACCAACATTCAAGATTTAATGAGTCATTTGTGCGTGATGTTAATTTCTTTTTCCTTGTGATATATATATGTGAAATATTTTAACATAATTATGTTATTGACGATAAACATAACGACCCAAAATGCCAAAAAAAAAAAAATATGACGAGTAAATAGAAATCCAAACTCTAACCCTCGTTGCATACACAACACGAAATACTTCATGATATCAAAGTCTCATGCCGTTGGTAAGGATGATATTAAGGGATGGAGGGTGTGGTTCATGCGTACGAAGGAATGGATGGTGACGCGAAACCACCATCATCATTGACGCCATGGAGGTTATCTGTGAGGACTATAAAATGATGGCATATGAGAAGGATCGCAATATCCGTGGGCATTCGAAGGGGATTATTAGAGGTGATATTGTTTTATTTGCTATAATTTTCATGGGCTTTACCTCTAATGTCACTACTCGAAGTGGTGGGTGTGTAGGCTATATCCATAATGGGAGTTTGTAACCCATGGCGAATCCCAAGAGGATGTCCATTCTTCATTACAGTCGGAAAGCTGCTTGTACAACTCGGAAAAGACACACCCTTTGATGATTACAAATATAAGATAACGTACATAGATTTAGTTACCTACAGGCAAGCAATCTGCAATGCTGAGAGCCTGATACACTTTGCTAATATACTCTCGGGATCTCTACACCGCGTCCCTTACTCACATGGGTAACTGCACCTAGCACTTTTGCAATAACGCCATTGCTACTCAGTTTGAATACGATGACTGTTGTTCCATACTCTATGTTATAATTCAATCCTCTATTGGAAATATTGTCATTGATAACAAAGGAGTAGAAAGGAGCAGGACCAGAATTATCATTAATGACAAAGGAGCAGATCAGGATTAGTTGGATTATAAAGGAGAAATAAGGAAAAGAAGGAAAAAGTATAGTGGAGGAGCAGGAAAGAGGCAATGAAAAAAAGAGAGGCAAGGAGTAGCATCAGAATGATCAAATAAGAAAATTGTTCAGTGCAGGGTCAAGTCGAGCTATTCACATTTAGAACAGTAAGCAAAATAAAAGTCTGCAGCAAAGGTCAAGTTGGGTGTATGCATACAAAATGCGTACAACAAAGAAAAATAATGAACGATTGAGCCAGGTCAGGTTGGTTGTAAAACAAATGCAGAATAGTGGTTATGAATTAAGAAGATCGTGAACGAGTCAGGTGTTCTACGTGCCGGAAAGAAGAAATGAATGGGCGCAACCAAAGAAGTAAAAGCATCAAGTCGTGAATGTATTGGGTAAGGTCTTGAACACGCGAGCAGAGTTGGGCTAGTTTGTGTTCAAAACAGTACATGAAAGCGCAGGTAGTTCTATGGGAAGAATGAGGTAAATTTATAGAAATTTACGTTCAGAATAGTGATGGTGGAGATATCGCAAATCACAACAGAAGGAGTATCGCAAAGCAACGGAGATATAGAAATCATGAAATGTGAAGTGTGAGGTGGTCACGTGGCTAGATGATGTGGCATTGACGTGGAAAGATGATGTGGCAGGTGACATGGCCCCAACCCCACTTATCGCAATAAAATATTGATGACATGGAAGACGATGTGGTAGTGACATGGCACCCCGATGGGACCCCAACCTTTTATCGAATATTGCAAGTCGCAAAACTAAAAAGGCATAGTGCTTATGTACCACGTTGAAACGTCAAAATTCAAAGAGAGACGAGGGGCTAAATGTGATATGCTTCAAAGCTAAAGTATAAAAGATTTTAAGTACAGTGTGGGACCCATTTTGATATCGAAATTTGCAAGATTGGAAGGGTGAAGATCATAAGAACAAGGTTGAATCACCGAAATGCAAAATTCGATAAGAGTACTAGATACGATGTAGTTTCAAAGAAAAATTTTAAAGGATTTAAAATCTGAAGGTATAAGGTTTCCCTTTGAGAAATCAAAATGGGAGGATGGCTTAGCAATGAATAAAAAAATAACAAAGGAAGGTGCCGAAATCCTATAAGAGCCCAGGCGCGATACATTTCAAAAGAAAAAGAAAATATATTTGAAATCTAGGTGTATATGAAAGTCCTTTAAGAAACTGCATCGGGGTTTGGAAGAGTTATGCATAACAAGAAACACATGAGAACACCGAAGTGTGAAGTGCACAATGCTGAAGCCTAAAGGATTTCAAGTTTGTGTGCATGCGATTTTCCTTTGTTAAATCGCATCGGAAAACAGAGGAGGCTTATAATGTAGAGTGATTGGATCACCGAAATGCGATAAAGGGACCTGACGCGAGGTTTCTCAAAGTTTAATTGGAATTTATTTAAGGTCTAGGGTTCTTTGTAGTTACGGTGTTCTATGAAGAAAAGCAAACGCAGGCAGTAGAGTCTGGTAAGACCTTACACTCATGCAGAATAATGGTTGATGCAGTAATGATGAATTATGAAGAAAAGGTTGAACACAGTAGAAGGACTCAGGTAGAATAATACATGACACTACGTACAGAGGGTAAAGCAATTACACCTTGATAATGGAAGAAAGTCTGAATGTAGACAGAAAGGCTCGAGTAATGGACCCGATACAGAAAAAAGGGAAGATTAAGCTAAACGTTGCAGTAATGAGAAGAACCATGGGTCGAGTTGGGTAAAATGCATTTGTGCCAGAACTATTATAATATAACATCAGAAATAGAAAAGACAGTGACAACAGCAGAATGGAAAAATGCACAGCCAGTTAAGAGCTAAAAGTGTTGAGTGAAATATATTTCTTGTAATTGTAAATGTAAATGAAATAATTATTTTTTATGGTATGTGATGCAAAGGCAAGTCTCCATAGGCATAGGGAAAACTCTAATGAGTGTTGAAATGGTTATTTTTGTACTTCTGTTGATGTATATACCTCGACTGAAGTGTAAGGAATTGAATGGTGGAAGGCATAGGGTCAGGCCTGTCCACTTCAAATTTCGTGTAGAATTCAAACACTCATGTAGTTATCTGTAAAAAAAATGTAATATCATTGTGCAAAGAGATATTAGAGAGCTAAAGAATCAGAGAAAGCTGATAGAGATAATGCGCACATCAAGAGCTGATATGAAGCAGAAATGAAGGCAGAAAAGGTAGCAATGAAGAAGGAGGATAACATAGCTGATATCCAGGTAAATCAACATATTACTTTCAAGTTGAGTGATGGGATTGTAGTCTCCTTTCAATTTGTAGCTTGATAAAATTCCAGTTGGAGTTGGGTGAGGTAGGAGCCTTCTATAGGTTGTAGCCCGAAAAAAATATTTGGGAGTTGGAGCTTCCTTGCAAGTTGTATCTTGCATAATTTGAGGTAGTAGCCTCCTGTAGGTTGGATCCTACAGAAAATCACTTTTGAGAGGGAGCCGAAGTTTGCCTTTGCATCAAGACAATAATAATTTGTTTTTTTATCCCTTATGGGTATCCACTTATATTTTTTGTCTATGTGCTTGATGATTATGTGGTGATGTGATGTTTCAATATGCTTAATTACTGGTTGTCAACACATCCAGTTTGTAGCTTCATTATGTATTATGTTTCTCATAAAATGGAGTAGTTAATGGGTGTAAAGAAAAGAGTTTTAATGTCCATGAATGTACTAAATTGGTCCACCCCCCCTCTCAGTTTAGGTAAGGGTTCATCAATTGGTATGAGAGCGAGTTCTTATCGTATCAGTTTAATCACTGGAAGGATTTCCTTAGTCCCAAAAATGGCAAAAACTATGCTTTCTAGAAAATAAGAATGAGGACATACTTAATGTCGCTTGGAGTAGCAGCCTAAGTTGTTGTGGAATAAAAATACACACCAAAGGATACAGACACGGAGGAAGAAGCCAAAAATTTTTTTGTAGATAATGAAAAAGAAACAAATGCACTCTTGAGCAGTCCAACTGAGTCAGAATTTATCAAATTAATGCACAGTAAGACTGCCAAAGAAAGCTAGGATACATTAGAAAATATTCATGAGGGAGATACAAAGGTGAAGATGGTCAAACTACAAGTACATAGAACTCAGTTTGAAAACTTAAAAATGAATGAAGATGAAGATATAACTGCATTGTTCTTAAGATTTTCAGAAGTTGTGAATATCACGATAGGTCTAGGAGAAGAAATTAAATAAATTGTTGTAGTACAAAACTATTTGAGATCACTACCACCCAGGTTTAATCCTAATGTTTCTACCATTGAAGAAACAACAAACTAGGAAACCTTAACTAGGAACCAATTAGTTGGAAACCTAATAGCATATGAGATGAGAATTCCTAAATGGATGTCAAACATGAGGGAATTTTCCTTTAATGCATACAAGTGCATAGAAGAGAAGGAAGGTACATGCTCATGCTCTGATGAAGAAGAAGCCAAATTTTTTAGAATATTGAATAGTGGCACAGGTACGTACAAAGGTAAAATTCCATTTAAGTGTTTTAATTGTGGAAGAGTGGGGCACTATGCTTCAAAATATCCTCATAATAAGATACTGAATCAGTCAAAAGGGAAAGAGAAATTCAATTTCAGCAATAGGAAGAAATTGCACAGATTTAATAGAAGAACATTCTACACTCCACAAGATAGCACTGCATCTGAGAGCTCAGATGAATCCCCCAATGAAGAAGGAACATAAAAATTAATTTTTATGGCCAAGGAAGAGCTGGAGGAAGATTTCCTGGATTTTTAAGAAGAAGTTAAGGTAAATCTGGAGGGGGAGTTGGTGAGTTCCCTAGAGAAAGTAGATAGACTGAAGCTCAAGACTAGGAAATAAAAGGCAATCCTTCTTAAATATGTAAAGGAAGAACCAAACTCTGAAGATTTTATTAAGTTGAAGATTTAACTAGAGGACGCAAGGAAAATAGAAGACATTCTGTTGTAGAAAATAAGAGAGAAAATTCAAGAAAGTGGAAGATTAGAAGAAGAGGTGGTGTGTCTGAGGAAGAAATTGGAAAAGGCTCAAATTGATTTAAAAATGAACATTCAACGGTTAAAAGGTGTTGAGAATTTGGACAGGATATTAAATGCACAAATATCTCCTTTATTAAAGGCTAAGATATGATATGAAGGAGAATCCAGGAAGGCGAAGGCAAAGGATAAGAAAGCTATCACTTTTGTAAAAGTTGTCATAGGAGACAACAATAATTCTCATGAAGCTAAGAACCAAAATATGGGCAATACTTCAACATTAGATGACCAGCTGCAAAGAAATACTATTGTGAAAAACCAGGAGAAAAAATGAGTAAACAATATAAAAAAAAACAAGCATAGATCGTATTGCTTCACAAGACATAATTTTCAAATATCTAGATGCCTACATCCCCAAACGTCACTCTCTACTAGATACAAATATTTCTTCTGCGGGTATTGCTACTGCTGTAAGAAATTTGGACATAAAGCCATGAACTATAGAGCTTGTGCAAAAAGCTTTGAGTTTGGGAATTCAAAAATAATTAAGGATAATAATGGATTCACTCGTGCATATACTTCTCTCCATAACTCTATCAGATGTTTGTATTGTCACAATATTGGACACAAGTCATAAGAATGTCATCTTACGGACAATAAAAATTCATCTAAGAATAGTTATAGAACAAAGAAGATTAATATGTGTGATCTAGTTCAATATGCTCAAGATCAAAACAGTCAATGGTATGTGGATAGTGGCATCTCTAGACGTATGACCAGACACATAAGCAAGTTTGTAACCTTGGATGAACAAAAATATGGTAATGTCGCATTTGGCAATGATAAAGTAGGAATAATTAAAGGAAATGGAACAGAAAATTTGAATAATGGAAGAGGAAAGGATCAATACTTATTGTTTGTATATGGTCCAAAAGACAATATACTAAGTGTAAGTCAAATGTGTGATAAATGTTGTGAGGTCCTCTTCCTAGCTCAAGATTGCGAAGTCAGGGCAATCATTACCAGAAAAAATTTTCTTAACCGGGTTTGAACAGAGATTAATGTATATATCATGAAATATGAGAGTGAAGGGTGCTACATCAACAAACTTGATGAATCTTGGCTATGGCATAGAATATTGGGACATCTCAATTTTGACCACATCATTAAACTGAGCAAAAAGAAAGTTTTCAGAGATTTTCCTGGAATAAAGAAGCCACCAAATACCATATGTAAGTCCTACCAATTGGGAAAAAAAAATCACACATCATTCAAATCCAAAGACCAATTTTCTACTAGTAAACCTCTCCAACTTGTATACATGGACCTGTGCGGGCCTTTCAGAACAAATGCACTAGGTGGAGAATCGTATTCCATGTTGATAATCAATGATTTTTCTAGATTAACATGGGTGGAATTTCTCATATAAAAATCTAAAACATTTGAGAAATTTAAGATTTTCAAGGCACTAGTAGAAAATAAAACTGGATGTAAACTAAAATGCATCAGATCAGACAGACGAGGTAAATTCAAAGGCGATGAGTTTGCGGACCTGTGAAATGAATTTGGAATACAACAATTGTTTACTGCTATACATACACTTCAACATAATGGAGTGGTAGAAAGGAAAAACAAGTTTGTACAACATATTTCGAGAGCCATGATGCAAGGAAGAAACATTCCCCAAACCTAATGGGCAGAATAATTAAACATAGTTATTCATATTCTGAACAAAGCTCATCTCATACAAAATTGTGATAAGACTCTATATGAAATGCGGCATGGGAAACTGGCATCAATTAAGAACTTTAGAGTCTTTGGCAGCAAATGTTTCATAAAGAATAATGATGAAAAATTAGGGAAGTATGATGCAAGAGTTGATGAAGGAATATTTTTGGGATATGAATCAAAGAGTAAGGGTTACAGGTGCTATAGTAAAATACTGCATAAAATTTTGAAAAGCATTGTTGTGATATTCGATGAAGAACTACTAGACATAACCAGATGTACAAAATGTGTCAATCCTCTAGATCATCATCATAATGAGAATCAAGAAAATAAAGAATAGAATAAGACAACAAAAGATACATAAATAAACTCAAAAGGACCCTTGAGACACACTCAAGAGAACCATCTAGAAGATAAAATCATTGGATACAAGAGTGCATGAGTCCAAACAAGAAGACAACTAGTGGAACAGGTCGAGGAAGTGTATCTAGTCATGATTTCACACATAGAACCGAAGAATTTCGATGAAGCTAGCAAAGACAAAAATTGCATAAATGTTATGAATGAAGAATTAGACCAGATTGATAAGAACAAGACCTGGGAGTTAATACCGAGACTTGTTGGGGAAAATGTCATTGGCACAAAGTGGATATTCAAGAATAAGATGAATAAGCAAGGTTAGGGAATCATATATAAAGCTTTACTTGTATGTAAGGGATACTATCAAATCAAATGAATTGACTATGATGAAACGTTTTCCCCTATAGCAATAATGAAATAAATTAGAATGCTTCTGTATATTGCATGCTATCGTGATTTCAAGGTATATCAAATGGATGTGAAGTATGCCTTCTTAAATGGATATCTAGAGGAAGAATTCTACATGGAACAACCTGATGCTTTTTCCTTAACAGATAAGCACAACTATGTTTGCAGATTAAAGAAAGCCCTATATGGTCTCAAACAAGCACCACGTGCATGGCATTCGAGGCTGGACAAGTACTTTCAAAAACAACGATTCGAAAAGGGAGGAGTAGACAAATATATATATATATATATATATATATATATATAAAGGCTAATGAAATTGAAATTTTAACTTTAGTGGTATATGTAGATGAGATCATGTTTAGCATCAAAAAGTATGAGTTAGTAAAAGAATTTGCAGAAGAGATGAAGTCAAAATTTGAGATGTCTATGATTAGAGAGCTTACCTTCTACCTAGGACGTGAAATTATAGAAAAGAACAAAGGAATATTCATTTCACAAGAAATATACTTAATAGACATGTTAAAAAGATTCCAAATTGAAGACTGCAAACCTATGTCAACTCCCATGATCACTGGATGCAAGTTATGTGCTGATGATGGATCTGCAAATGTAGATCAAAGACTTTATAGATTTATGATAGGAAGTATTGTATACCTAATAGCCTCTAGACCAAACATTATGTTTCCAGTAGGACTTGTGGCAAGATATCAAGAAAAACCAAAACAAAATCACTTGCTAGAAATCAAGAGGATATTTAGATACCTACAAGGAACTGCACATTATGTCCTATGGTATCCAAAAGGCAAATATTTCACATTGAAAACATATACAGATGCATAGTGAGTCAGTTGTGTGGATGACAAGAAAAGCACAAGTGGAGGTGCATTCTCTTTGGGAGAAATTCTGGTGGCAAGGTTAAGCAAGAAGCAAACATTTGTCTCTCTGTCTACAGTAGAAGCATAATACATAGCAGCACCAGCTTGTTGCACACAAGTGATATGGATGAAACAAAATCTTCAAGACATGAAGGTAAGCATCACTGAACCTATTTCTATCAAATGTTACAATACAAGTGCAATAAGAATATCAAAAAATCCTATGCTTCATTCAAAAACCAAGCACATCCCAATAAAGTACCACTTCCTCAAAGAATAAATAGCAGAGAAAATAGAAAAGATGGAATATGTCCTAGAAAAAGAACAAACAATAGACATAGTTACAAAACCACTTGCTAGAGAACCATTTGAATATCTAAGAGATAAAGTTAGGATAGTTTCTGCAAATAATACTCTCTCATATGATTAAAAATAATGAAAAAATGCACCAGCAACGGCTGCAATATCAGGAATGGACATCCAGCGGAGGTTAGACAAGAAGCAACTTCGCAGGAGGAGATTAGCCCATAAAAGTTGTCAATAATATCTCGAGCTATGGAGCTAGTAAATATCTATAGAGGATGATTACACTTTGTGTTTCTCGGAAAGTGTTAATAATGTAAAAAAATGACTTTAAGAAGGATGAATAAGAAAAATTTTATTATCAGTATATCGTTACAAATATTCATCAATTGGTATTTGGAGCAATATTCCAATCAGTATAATACCGAGTGATATTTTTGGAGCAGTGTTATGGTACAAGTCCCTAGTATGGGACTATTATAGCATACATCATGGTGTTGGTATGGAAGAAATACATCAAGGAGAATTTTGAGTTGCGTTACCAAAGCATGGAAAGGTCATTAAAAGTAACAAAAGATCATTATCCTTTTTGCATTTGAAGTATTATATTAAACATTGAAGCAAAATTTATTCTTGGATAGAATTTCACTCTTCCTCAAGTCAGTATTGATATATCTTCAAGCCCTCTTTCTTAAGATCTTTCATAAAGTTGTAGTATGATGGGCTAGTTGTGTTAATATTACTATTGAAGTTATTGAGTCTATTATTGGTTCATATGAAGCTTACTTCAACAGAAAGGAATTGTTGATATTTCACCAGTGCATAGCGTTTCATCAAGCATAAAGGGAAAAAAGAACATAACATTCTATGGTGACATGCCTTCCAGAAATATTCTCATGATTTGTGATAGCATCAATTTTTTGTGTATATTCATGCAATATCAATGATTTTCAAAGTCTTACCCCAACAATAGTCATATATCATATGAATTTTTCAATGCATTCATAATGCTCTTGTAGTTTGATTTACTACTTATGTGTAACATAAAGCAACAGTCACGGTCTATACAGAACAATCAAGAAGCAGCAATACAATGGTGGATTAGGTGTATTCGTTCAGATACAAAAGGATTCATCAAGTGTGTAATGAATAGATGGAGTGTGTATATTCATTTAATAACAAAAGAACTGAATGAAGGATGCCTATACTAAACTCAAATAGGAGCAATGCAATGATGGAATCAACACTGAAAACATTTTATAAGCCCTTTCCATTGATTTCAAAGGGAGAGGAAAAACAAGAAGAGGAAGATAGACACTTCTCAGAATGAAAGGGGGATGAAGTGTTGGAGGAAGTGTTGCAATAAATTCCAAAGGGGGAGACTGTTGGAAATATTGACATTGATGGCAAAGGAGAAAAAAGGATTAGCACCAAAATTATCATTAAGGACAAAGGAGAAAATCAGGATCAACTGGAGTATAAAGGAGAAATAAGGAAAAAAAGGAAAAAGTAAAGTGGAGGAGCAGAAAAGAGGCAAAGGAGTATCATTGTACAGAAAAGAAGTAAGGATCAAAAAAAAGGAAAGAATCACCATCAGAATGATCAAATAATAATATTATGCAGTGCAGGTTCAAGTCGATCTATTCACGCTCAGAACTGTAAGCAAAATAAAAGTGTGCAGCAAAGGTCAAGTCAGGTGTATGCGTACAGAATGCGTGCACCAAAGAAAAACAATGAGTGAGAAAGCCGGGTTGGGCCTAGTTGTAAAACGTGTGCATAACAATGGTTCTACATTCACAATATCATGAACGAGTTGGGTGTTCTACGTGAAGAAAAGAAGAGATGAACGGGCACAACCAAATTGTTATCACTCATAAGTTTTTTAAATTTAATTGATAGCGTCTTGCACATCATTCACCTAGGCTACATTTTGTTTTCATAGTTGGATTCATGCAATTTATGAAAAAACACATGTAATAAGCTTTATCCTAAGTCTAAAACCCACCATCACTCATGTCATATCAGTTAGATCCACTCCATGTCATTTATTTTCACACCCATGCCTTCAAATAAAAAAATAATCCACTTGCCTGGTTTTTCGCCATTTCATAGCAAACAAAATGGCAGAATAGCAGATTTCACTATGGAATCACCTGACAATTCCATAGCGGATCTCTTAGGATTTTAATTGTTTTCACTAAGAAGGAATTTTTTTATCCAAAAAAGAAAGAGGAGGGTGAGGTGTCAAGTTTACGATGGCCAAGGGTGAAGGTGAGGTCAACAAATTAGTTACCATGATCATCAAGCACACAAGATTGTGATTTCACTCATCATTTCTTTCTGTGGTCACATTTTTCATCATTCTCCCTCAAGTTGTGGAATTGCATTTTAAATTTCACCTCTAAGCAACTCTCTGTAATTCATTGTTCAAAGTCTTGCAGGTAGCATCATAGTTTCATACTTGAAGAGTTGAATCACATTGCAATCAACTTGTTGTCTACGTTTTTTCATATGTAGGTGTCACAACTAAGAAGCAGCGAGGGTATGAAGGAGAAATCACAGTGAAGAAGAAGGAGAATAAAGGAGGTTACTGTGTGAGATACGAGCCTATGGATTTAAAACTATTGAATGAAGATCTTATTTTCATGGATGCTTTCAAAACTATTGGTTATCTACAGTTATGTCAGAAGCTGCATGATTTTCATGCTCAGATATCCAAAGACTTCGCAGCCAATTTCACAGGGACAACCTCAAAGGTAGGAGTTTTGGTTCAAAGGTACAAAGATCAAAATGTAGTGATGTGAGGAATTTTTCAAATAGGAGCACATCGAATATGACATGGCAAGTGGCATCCCCAAGAGTTATATGAAAGAAAATTATTAAAAGTTGTTGTTTGTGGTCCAGAAGTATTTTACCTGCGAGGGGATGTTTCACATGGTCTACTTATATTCAGGCTCCTTTTTCATTTAATTGGTAAGCATCCCCTTGATTTACCTTTATTTTCATTTATAAGTTTGGGGAAGATGTCTCACAAGGTCCAAGCCAAGGCTGAGGGCACTGAGACCAAAGGAGAAATTAGGGTTGAATGTGATGCAAATATGGATGGAATAATATAATAGGACACAATGGCACTTAGAACAAACTCCATGAATGCAAGGGTGACTCATCTCGGATGCTCTGAAAAAGGGTGATTCGATGATGCTACCACATGGGATAGGCCCAAGGGGACCATTCAAAACATGACTAAATAAAGGTTACACATGAAAAAAATTGACACGTGATTTGAAAATTTCTGAGGAAAAATAGTACGAAAGTACAAGAAGCTCAAATGAAGAACTTTTGTTTGAATTGGTGGCAAAGTTTGGCTAAGTGAAACTTTGTGGTAAAAATTGCCTCCGGGTAAAGTGTCAAATTAAAAAAAAAAAAAATGCCTATTATAAAACTCAGTGCTATGGTGCTTACGGTTCGTCAAATCGAGATATATTTTGGTCACAATAAGCGACTTAAAAGCTATGGGTTTTCTCATAAAAGGGCTTCTTGCCTCTAAATCCAATTCATTTTCATAGTGATTGTTGGAAAATTTGGACACGAGGAGAAGGACCTAAATCTTGTGGAGATCATAGGATAAAAACTTACCATTGGAATCAGGATCTCGGACTTTCATGCAGGTGTTCTTAATTGCCTAAAAAATGGTGTTAATGCTTCTTGGAAAGATGGTTCCTAGTGAAGAACTCAGGGAATAAATGATCATGGGAATGAACTACTAGAGGAGGTCTAGAATCATCCCCACCCACCAAGTCAAACATTGGGATTAGGTGGTAAAGGTCATATGACATAGATTAGGATGGTTGAATATATATGGTATCAAGCATCTATGATATGAAATGTGTATATGGCGCACCAGAGACGTCGGTAGGACAAACTATCTGAGGAATGGTCAAATAATCGACCATACATAGATAGTTTGGGCCTAGGCCAAGACTTATGTTAATCATGTGAGAAGGTGGAAATGGTCCATCATGTCCCCAAGCATGGGATACTCCACCCAAACATATGATGATGAAAGGGCTTGATTGGGTATAAAAAGGTGGAAATGATACCCCTAGCTGGCGGAGTGTGTGGAGTGCCATTATGTTCCAAGTGCTCAAATAATGGATTAAAGAATTTGGTCCTACTGGCACTAGATCCTCAATAGGATGATGTAACACCCTTTTCCAACATCTACCCAAGTAGTCGACCAACCGAGGTAAATATGTGACGAAAGGCTACTATGATGAGGCACAACCTCCTGGATTACCTTAAGGAAGTGGAATCGATGAAAATTCTTCACACAGACCTTGTGCATCATCAATAACACCCTTAAGAGCTAACCTAACCATTAAAGCATCCATATGCTGGGTGCCACTGATATTTTAGCCTCTAGGTGTCTAGACGCATGCACAATCTTGCTAGACAATGTCTATGAGGGTTTGGATGAATTCATACACCCACATCTAAACATCCAGGGAATAAATTCCTCAGTGATGTTCTATGGTCCCAAGGCTTTGAGTCACTTTTTTAGGCCAAGAAAATAGTACTCTGTCGAGAACCTCAGGACAAGTTCATAGATGATTTATAACGACCAAAAAATGATGTATTTGCAAAAATATACAAAAGGACTATACCATACCCTAGTATCCCTGAAAGGCATTTATTCAAACATGTAACCAACATGTAAGCTATAGGTATAGAAAACATAATAGAGAAAAGGTGTATCATACTTATCTGAGAACTCCTAAAATGCATTTCACCCCTACATCGTTAGCTACAATGAAATATATTTGAACATAGATATAGAAGTAAAAATATGGGTAGAGCCATACATCATCATTGTTAAAATACATGATTATAACCAGCATAATAATAAGAAAAATACCTTGGATATAATAATAATAGAATACACATCGAAATTATTACATTTACATAAAAAATACCAAGGGAATGAATTGTTAATTAATGAATGTAGAAACCAAACAAAGATGGGACTTCCATTTTCCACCTGACCGTAGATTGGCTGAGCTAATTCTCTCTTCATATAATCACTGTCGTGAAATATTCCAAGCATGAATGTGAGACTCAAACTGAAATAACCAACAAGGGAATCTCGAGGCTAAACCACATCACTCTCATAAATATAAACCAAGCTATATTATTATCTACACCCGACCACTATGCCAACACAAGCACGTATATCATTGGAATCTCTCCCCCTAAACCATGAGGAAATTTCCTATCTCATACTCTCTCAAGATTTACCACAACTTAAATTCTCAATCAGGGGTCACTAGGCCCTTAACCAAGATGTACTCTCTAGGCTTTACCATGTATCCCAAAGCCGAGATTCCTAGTCCTGATGGAGAGAAAAGCACCTCTCAGGCTTTACCTCAATCCAAATCCGAATCACTAGGCCCTAAACCAAGGCAACACATAAACCATTATGTGTCATATATTTCATATATACACCTCACTTAGCCTCGAATCCATCCGATAATATAGCTAAAATAAAATATGAGAACTCCATAACATGATGGTTATTCGAAAATGACATGGTTGGGCTGCAAAAATTATCACACCTAGAAAAATCCATGTCGATAAAGAAATGAACCACATGCAATACCATGCATTACATATCTAGAAAGGAAATCATACATGCAATTCAATATGTACAAAGAATACTATTGAAGGTGCTTGATTCCTACTCCTCACTTTCTTTATCCTTCCTCCTGCTTTCTCCCCTTTCTTGGTTCAATGCCAAATCTCTCCAAGAAACTCTAAGTGTCCAAGAGTGAGGGAGGGAGGGAGAGAGAATAGCGAGAGAGCTCCAAAATTGAACTAACAAAAGGTACCAGTTGATCCTCAAAAGCCTATTTATATATGAAGCCTCTATTTTCTTCATTTTCCTCCTCACATGCAACCTATGAAATTTAATCTCCCCTTTCTCATAATTTCCGTTATTTTCATAAATAAATGTGCTGAAGATTCCATTTTCCCTTTTCAAATCCTTTTCCATTTCCTTTTCCAATCTCCTTAGCTATATGACTGAAATGGACACCCACTAGGATGTTTTTCCCAACATTCATCTTGGAATAAGTGTCCTATAAATCACAGTTATTAGTTTTAAATTTATTACATGGAATTTTCACCAAGGTTGTTCCATAACCCTCCCCTTTGGCGAACACCATCGTCGGTGTTCAACTGCACATATACCTCAACAAAACCGCTAAAAAGTAAACATACATCGCATGGATATTTATAACATAGCTGGATACAATATTTACAATGATCACCTCGGTGAAAAGAAAACCAACATGACATCATAACAACGTGACACTATAATGACATGATACCCATACCTCTTATTATAGCTTTATATCATAGCTCATGGCGGCATTTACATCTATAAACATATTGACATATACTAAACATCACATCAAAATAGATATCAAAACATCACCAAAAAATATGCCAACCATATACCATCATCACACCAAAATTTCTTTGCCTCAACTAGAAAAAGAAGAACGATACATGACTTGCATATCATCTACCATCTCCCATGTAGCTTCATCGAGAAAAAAGTGTTTCCATTGCACATTACCTTTTTCTATTTCTCGTTTCCACAACATGAACAATTTTTTCTACACTATATACTAAAGATTTGGCTGGAATTATCCATTTGGTTCCACCTAAAATACATACCAGTCAATCACATGATCAAAATCTCTAACATACTTCTTAAGAAATGATTTATGAAAAACATCATGAAATTTCATCGTGGAAGGCAATGCAAGTTGATAGGCCACTCGTCTAATCATCTCAATGATCCTGAAGGCTCCACAAAACCATGATGCCCACTTGCCACATGATCCAATCCCAAAGGACCTCTTCTTGGGCTTGATGCATAAGTATGCATGTTCCCCAACCTGAAAATCTTTAAAAAACATGTTCCTATATTCATAAGTCTTCTTCCTATCCTTTGTTGCTTTCAGGTTCTTCTTGATCACCTGTATTTCATGTTCCATTTTTACCAGCATCTTTATTCCAATCAATACCTTGTTAACTATATCACTCAAAATAATGGGAGTGTTGCAACTCCACCCATACATAGCCTCAAACACACTCATCTTCAATGAATCCTGTTACATTTTTTTGTTGGAAAATTCTACCAGTGGAAGATATTCTTCTTGCTTTTGCTACTAATGCATCACATACAAATCGACATATCCTGCAATATTATGTTGACCCTTTGAGTTTGTCCATCTGTCTATGGGTGATAAGGTGTGTTTTAGGGAAACTTGGTCCCCAAACTTGGAATAAAATACTTTCAAAACCTATAGGTGAACTTTGCATACCTATCCGACACAATATTTTTTGGAACACCATGCAATATGACCACGTCTCTAATGAACACTTGTGCCACATTAGTAGTTGAATATGTATTCTTCATTGGTATGAAGTGTGTAACCTTCATCAACCAATCCACAGCAACCATGATGGAATCATGTTTTCTAGCTATCTTAGGAAAACCTGTGATGAATTCCATGGAAATTACCTCCCATCTCCACTCTGGAATCTAAATCAGTTATATCAGTCCACTTGGATTCTTACACTCTGCCTTAACCATCTAGAAATTGAAACATCTATCTACAAACTTTGCCACGTCATTCTTTAGATTCAACCAATAGTAGAATTGCTTGACTACAGTTAATGTCTTCTGGTAGCCTAGGTGACCCGAACATGGTTTCGCATGGAACTCGCTCAAGATCACCTTCTTGAGAAAATTTTTGTCAGGTACATATTTCCTATCTCTAAATATGACCAATCCATCTACCATGAGATGATAGTCCAAATATTGTACATGTGTACCTGTACATGTACTTGTACCACCACTTATACATGTACTTGTACCCTGATGGAACCTGTGCAAAATATCCATATAACTGTGATCTGGATAACCTACCTGCAATATCTTATCATGTAAGTCTATCCCATAGGAGCTCATAGATGTCATGTGGTTTACTTGTACCCGGATGTTAAGATCATCTGCGACCCTACTCTCCTTTCCCTTGATGGACCTGATCTATAATCCAAACTCATTGATCATGGTCAACCATCTAGTCTACCTGGAATTTAGATTCAGCTAGGTATACAAGTACCTCAACCTAATGTGATCATTCATTAGTAAAAATTGCTTGCAAAGAAGATAGTTCCTCCACATTTTCAGTGCATGAATGATCGTTGCTAGTTCAACATCGTGTGTCAAGTAGTTCTACTCATGTTCATTCAGTTTTCACGAAACATAGCATATCACCTCTTCATCATTCATAAGGACCTCGGGAATTCCTCTATTCCAAGAATATATACACACTACAAACAAATTTTGTAGATCTGCAATATTTAACATTGGAGTGTGTGTCAAAAACTAGTTAAGCTACTCAAAACTGGTCTCACATTCCTCTATCCAATCAAACTTCTTACCTGTCCTATGAGATCAAATAATAGGATAAGAAATATGTGAGAAGTTGCCAATGAACCTCCAATAATAACCTTCTAATCCCATGAATGATCTCACCTCATATTGATCCCGTCAATAGTTATCGATAACTTTATCAAAGGATTTTCTTGTTGTATTGACAAGAAAAACACTATAAAATGAATAAGATAAAGTATTTGGGTATGGATTTGATGAATTATTTATTTGTGATATTATTTTGAATAGGTGTGCACTAGGAAGGAAGGAGAAGGCTCATATCTAAAAGATATAAATGTATATTGAAAACTGATGCACATAATAAATTGATTTTCTTGCTAATGAATGTAAGATCAATGTTTTTAGTAGATTTTTGATATGAATATGTTTACATGTATATGTATTTTTATAGTGTAGTATGCAAAATTTGTGTCTGACATGTGTTGTGTTTGCTGATATGATTTAATTTTGTGAATTTAAATCTATACGCAGGTTTTTTTTCCTGAATAACGTGTACATATGTGGTTATTCCTTGTAAACATTGCATATATTAGTCGAATATATGTGGTTTTATTAATATTGCTACTTGTTAATAATAATGATCATATCTACTATTAGTTAATGAATAATAGAACTTGATGAAGTTTCAGTAATATAAGATTTTATTTGAGAGACTAGTGAAAATATGTCTTGAGATCTATATGTAGGTTTCATCAATAGGAAGTGTGTATATGCACATATATATTTAATGTTAGTTGCATACATATTCTAATTGTATTAGGGTTTGTTGTGCTACTCTAGGTATGACTGTGAATGAATCATTTGTTTTTTTATTATTATTCATGAAGGATTTCCTTATGATAGTTTTTGATCATAATTTGGTTCTTGATCTAGTCTATCTATTATTGGTTGATGATTCCTATATGATGATGAGCATGGATGAGTATTAAATTGTTTCTGTACATATTAGCTTTGCCTGGTTATGACAACATTTTCCTTTTGACTGTTTGAGTTAGTTTAACATATCACAAAGTTTTATGATACAATATTGTGCTAAGTTTTTTGGTGTCTTTGTATATTATTTTGATTTTATTGTAGTGATCTAATGGGATATTACATCCATGAAGGGATATTACATCATGTTTCTGGATGACAAATGTGTCATCAACAACTCAAAACCAACACTTACGTTTGAGGTGCCATGAGTTCAGATCCCTAGCTTTAAATTCTTCCATAAATATGTTAGCAACTGCGAGAGAAAGAGGGGAGCCCATAGATGTACATTATGTTTGCCCATAGATGAACCTTTAAAGGAGAAAAAGGTGGAGGTGACTGAGATTTTGATAGGGTTTAATGTTCCAACATATACTCAATGTGTAATCAGGTTTAAGGCTTCATGAACCGGTATCTTAGTGAAACCAGAAACAATGTCAAAGCTTAACAACAAGTCATTCTCATCAATTTAGATGTTTTTTGTTTTTTGAATGAAATCAGTCGAACCTTTCATTTTAATAATAATAATTTTAATAGAAAGAGTGAATATATATTTTCCTATCATCCACCATACTTCCCACTTATAGTTTCCTATTACTTTATTCAATTATCAACATTTTAATGAACCCCATGTTATTTTTGAAACAATAGAATAATTAAATTATTTCATCACTATTTATCACTATTTTAATTTTTATTAGCTTATTAAATATTTTAATTCATTTATTTCAGAACTCATAATTTATAATTCTAACATCTAATTAATTCTTATTTTATTTTATTTAATTTTAATTTTCCCAAATTTTATCATTAAAATTTGTTTTAATTTATTATTTCAAATTATTTAGTTTTTTTAGCTAGCCCCCTATGTTTAACTACCATGATTAATTATTATTTTTGAATATTATTAATTATTGTTTTTCGTTAATTCTTATATTTTTAATTCCTATTTTTTCAGTCACTCTCAATTTTAAATTCTGAACTATTTTATATATTAATTTTCAACCAATTTCTTATTTTATATATTAAATTATTTAATTTTCAATAGATTTGGTCAAAGTTTTAATTATTTTTTGTGAATAATTTTATTTAGCTTTGAGCCTTCTCCCAACGGATGCTAGTTCCTTACTCCTGTAAAAATACTTCTCATCTCTCATTTACTCATGAAGGTCTCTGGTCCCTAATGATGGATGGATTAATGATCCCAAAGGTTGGACGAATTAAAAATCCATTACACAGTTCTCATGTGGAAACCTCTAACAATATGAATATTTGTGGAAATATTTGATCTCTTATATTCAAACATATCAAATGTTAAATAAATAAATAGCTAATAATATGTATTTCAAACATATATAAAGATCCACCTAATTCCATATTTACCATACATCCATAGATATCAAATCTCAATAGGTACAAACATTTTCTCAATTTTCACACTCCAAATACAAGTTTTCTTTCTCAATTTTCACACTCCAAATAATTTTTTTTCACTTAGAAGGTTACATCCAGTGTTAGATGGATCTATACTAGTAATAACAAAATGGGTATAAAACATATATTCCTCTTTAGTTCCTAAGATGAAATATATCTTTGATACCTCACATAAAGGTTCCTTATGTAAATATATGCAAGTCTATCTAAAAACAATCAATTAGATATTCACTTCAATATTCTATTTATTGGTTCCCAACAAAAAAAAAAGGAACAATCAATTAAATATTCACTTCAAATTTATCTGTATTAGTCCCTAACAAAGAAAGACTATGGGACTACATTTTCATATTGACCACTATTAATTTATCATTGATCAATGTAGGTTACAATTTTTTATGCAATTTTTCCAAGAGTACAATTTATAACTTTAGTGGCAATGACTAAACTATTTTATTACAACAATTTAATTTATGAGGCAACACTTATTATAGATTTTCCATGATGAAGGGTAAAATAATGAATTAAAATGTGAATCTCTCCTTCTAACTTATGAGATATGGATAACACAAATATTTGTTTTATATTGGGCATGCTCTATTCATGATCCATCATATTGTAACAAAGATGATTTACAGGTTATAAATTTATTTGGTAAAATAGGGGTAAATATTAATGGTGAAGAAAAATGTTAGACACTATTTAAAAATGTATATATGTTTAATAATAATAATAATAATAATATAAAATTTAATTAATTTTTATGTACTTATAATCTTGGGAACATTAAATGTATTATGGGGTAACTTGTTTCATCATGGATTAATTGCTATTAGGATTTACCAAATATTTAATTCATATGGCCATGCCTTTTATATTGAAAAAATAAGATATAAATAGGAAAAGTCGATTGAGATATATTATTATTATTATTATGTAGTTCCTTTCACCCAAATGGCTTGGGAAACAAAATAAAATACATCCAAATCATAGTACTAAAATCAAGTCTAGTTGGAAAGGATGATTGCACCAAGAGGTGCATTCTAGAACTCAATATATTAAAATTATTATAACTGTATGCATGTTTGGATATTTTTTACTATTAAAAGTATGATAATCTAATATGAAAGAGATATAAAAATATTCCACATTCCATTTAATATTATTAATATTACAACTCCATCATAAATAAAATATTTGAATGTCTATGTCAAATAATTTAATTTTATAATTATGAATACTTTCACAGTCCATAATCATAATGGAAAATGATTTTTGGAGATCTTTATTGTACCTCAACTTTAGAGAAAGATAAAGTAATTAAAAAAAAAGACAAAAAATAATATTTTCACTTTTAATGTGAGAAAGATGCTTAATTCTTCTTTTTTTCTTAAAATATTTAAATATGAATGTATATAAACTATTTGAATGTTAGTCAATTAATTTATTTCAATATCAACCAGGAATATATATGTATGGATATATAGAAATTGAAATTGAAAATAAAAGAAAATCAATAATTTTCTGCGACTGAGAACTGAAAATTGAAACACTGAGATGCCATAGAGTTGAGTTGAGTATTTGCTAGTTTGTGCGACTCAAAACGGCCGTCATCGTCGACGTCACGGAGGTTATCCTCCCACGAAACCATGTGACGTCAAAACCATTGGTTGTCTTGATAAGGATCGCGATAACGTTTGACATTTGAAGGCATAATGTAACCCTCACGTTATCCGATCTTTATACGTAAAAATTAGTATGATTTAATATTACTTTATTAACAATTTATAGTTAATTTGGTATTTTTAAAATAGTTTTTTTTCATCTCTCAAAATTTTACGACACATAAGGATAATATTCAAAGCATATGAAATTTTCACCATCCAAATAAATTTTAATTTATAAATAATTGAAATTCTTAACTAATTCCAATGTACATTACATTTATCTATTTAAATATAAATATAAAATTTAAATATAAAATGTATATAATGTATTTAAATACTCATATTAAGTAATTATTTTTTTCAATATTTACTTTTTAACAAAAATTTAATTCAAAATAATAGAAAATAAGAATAATAAGGTAATAAGAGTAATAAGTGATGTGTATTTCCTTGAATTCTTAATGTAAAATTAGTAAATTAAATTTAAAATTATGAATAATTTTAGTAATATTAAAATAAAATATATTAATATGTCAAATTAAGTGAAATTAACATGTATCTAAAATCAATCAATAATAATAATAAAAATTAACATGACAATATCTATAAATAAATGATTTTAATGGTTATTAGTAGAATGATTTAATTAAAAAATGAAAAAAATCTTTAAAAAAAATAACAATAATATTTAGAACAATTTAACTGTTACTTTTTGATGCATTTTCACTTTTATTTTTCAGTCAATTCTAATAAAATTCTAGAAATCTTTGTTAAAGTTAACATGAAATAAATTTGATTCTTGAATGTGTCTATTAAATCAATGATTAAAATGATTTTATTAAATTATTTATATCCACACATACTAAATGCTAAATTTCAAATAAATTAATTAAAAAATAAAAATAAAAATTGATATAAAATATTTTTTTAATAATATAATTGAAATAAATTCTAACAATAAACTTTATTTTTAAATAAACTGATTCTGAATTTAAAAAATGATATTAAAGAAAATGGTTGCATAAAGTCAAATATTATTCTAAGTTTTATTGTAACGTGGCATGAATGGGATTGCAAAAAAAAATCTACGTTATGTTTTAGCATATGGCACGGCATGGAAAAGATATATGGAAAAGGCATACATTGTATACAATATGGTTCCACCGGATATTCTATAGAATCATTGTGGGAAATGCTACATCTTTATACTTCCAATTTTCAGGTGATTTTCAAAATCCTCCCCGAGTTGCGAAGTATATGTTCAGGATAATGACACATAATAAACTTAATTATCCTTAATTAATAAACTTAATTAATTATGGAGAAGAAAATATAATATATATACGTATGTGATTGGGTGGGTGGCTCGTTTAGTTGAATTATTTTAAAAGTTTTCTTGTTTGTATGTGGCCGGGTGGCTGGGTGGGTGGGTTAGTTGAATTATTTTAAATGTTTTTTTTAATGTGCTTTGAATTTAATCTGAAAATAAAAAGAAGAGCAGACGATAATAATGTTATTTACGGAAAATAAAAAATGTGATGATTATGTAAAAAATTATATGAATAATGAGTTACTGGGCTGGAATTTTTTAAAAATAATAGTAATGTGATAGTTGTAGCAAATTGTTTTTATAAAAGATAACGAAATTTGCTTTATTTTCTTCATGTCCAGATTGAATAATTCAATTAATTTTTTTTATTTACATAGTTGAAATAACAATTGTTCTTAGTTTATTGGGTGAAATGCTAATAAAATAAATTTCAGTGTCTTTATATATAACACTTAATTTTACTATATAAAAAAATTATAATTTTTTTTATTATTATGAAAATTGTGAAATCATTTTATAAAAAAATATTTTTACTTATGTTGATAGGCAATTTTTATGGAAGATTCTTATATTTATTTATATTTTAATCGAAATCTTAATCTTTATTGTGAGTGTTTCATGCCATTTCAAACCAACATTCAAGATTTAATAAGTCATTTGTGTGTGATGTTAATTTCTTTTTCCTTGTGATATATATGTGGATTTTTTTTAACATAATTATGTGATTGACGATAAACATAACGACCCAAAACGCCAAAAAAATAAAAATATGACGGGTAAATAGAAATCCAAACTGTAACCCTCGTTGCATATACAACACGAAATACTTCATGATATCAAAGTCTCATGCCGTTCGTAAAGATGATATTAAGGGATGGAGGATGTGGTTCATGCGTACGAAGGAATGGATGGTGACACGAAACCACCATCATCATTGACGCCATGGAGGTTATCCGTGAGGACTATAAAATAATAGCATCTGAGAAGGATCGCAATATCCGTGGGCATTTGAAGGGGATTATTAGAGGTGATATTTTTTTATTTGCTATAGTTTTCATGGGCTTTACCTCTAATGTTACTACTCGAAGTGGTGGGCGTGTAGGCTATATCCATAATGGGAGTTTGTAACCCATGGCGAATCCCAAGAGGATGGCCATTCTTCATTACAGTCGGAAAGCTTCTCGTACAACTCGGAAAAGACACACCCTTTGATTATAACAAATATAAGATAACGTACATGGATTCAATTACCTACAGGCAAGCAATCTGCAATGTTGAGAGCCTGATACACTCTGTTGATAGACTCTCGGGATCTATGCACCGCGTCCCTTACTCACATGGGTAACTGCAACTAGCACTTTTGCAACAACGCCATTGTTACTCAGTTTGAATACAGTGACTATTTTTCCATGCTCTATGTTATTATTCAATCCTCTATTGGAAATATTTTCATTGATAACAAAGGAGTAGAAAGGAGCAGCACCAGAATTATCATTAATGACAAAGGAGCAGATGAGGATTAGCTGGATTATAAAGGAGAAATAAGGAAAAGAAGGAAGAAGTATAGTGGAGGAGCAGAAAAGAGGCAATGAACAACAAAGAGGCAAGGAGTAGCATCAAAATGATCAAATAAGAAAATTGTGTAGTGAAAGGTCAAGTCCAGCTATTCACATTTAGAACAGTAAGAAAAATAAAAGTCTGCAGCAAAGGTCAAGTCGGGTGTATGCATACAAAATGCATGCAACAAAGAAAAGTAATGAACGATTGGGCCAAGTCAGGTTGGTTGTAAAAAAAATGCATAATAGTGGAAATGAATCAAGAAGATCGTGAATGAGTCAGGTGTTCTACGTGCAACAAAGAAGAAATGAATAGGCGCAACCAAAGAAGCAAAAGCATCAAGTTGTGAATGTATTGGGTAAGGTCGTGAACGCACGAGCAGAGTCGGGCTAGTTTGCGTTCAAAATAGTACATGAAAGCGCGGGTAGTTCTATGGGAAGAGTGAGGTAAATTTATAGAAATTCACGTTCAGAATAGTGATTGTGGAGATATCGCAAATCACAACAGAAGGAGTATCGCAAAGAAACAGAGATAGAAAAATCACAAAATGTGAAGTGTGAGATGGTCACGTGGCTAGATGATGTGGAAAGATGATGTGGAAGGTGACATGGCCACAACCCCACTTATCGGAATAAAATATTGATAACATGGCAGACGATGTGGCAGTGACATGGCACCCCGATGGGACCCCAACCTTTTATTGAATATTGCAAGTCACAAAACTCAAAAGGCATAGTGCTTATGTACCACGTTTAAACGTATAAATTCAAAGAGAGATGAAGGGCTTAATGTTATATGCTTCAAAGCTAAAGTATAAGGGATTTAAAGTACGGTGTGGGACCCATTTTGATATCAAAATTTGCAAGATTTGAAGGGTGAAGATCATAAGAACAAGGTTGAATCGCCGAAATGCAAAATTCGATAAGAGTACTCGATACGATGTAGTTTCAAAGAAAAATTAGAAAGGATTTAAAGTCTGAAGGTATAAGGTTTCCCTTTGAGAAATCGAAATGGGAGGATGGCTTATCAATGAATAAAAAAATAACAAAGGAAGGTGCCGAAATCTTATAAGAGCCCAGGCGTGATACATTTCAAAAGAAAAAGAAAATATATTTGAAATTTATGTGTATATGAAAGTCCTTTAAGAAACTGCATCTGGGTTTGGAAGAGTTATGCATAACAAGAAACAAATGAGAACACCAAAGTGTGAAGTGCGATAATGAAGCAGACATGATGCAAGACAACGCTGAAGCCTAAAGGATTTCAAGTTCTTGTGTATGCAGTTTTCCTTTGTTAAATCGCATCGAAAAACAGAGGAGGCTTATAATGTAGAGCGATTGGATCGTCGAAATGCGATAAAGGGACCTGATGCAAGGTTGAAAAAAGTTTAATTGGAATTTATTTAAGGTCTAGGGTTCTCTGTAGTTATGGCGTTCTATGAAGAAAAGTGAACGCAGGCAGTAGAGTCTGGTAAGACCTTGCACTCATGCAGAACAATGGTTGATGGGGTCATGAAGATTTATGAAGAAAAGGTTGAACGCAGTAGAAGGACTCAGGTAGAATAATACACGAAACTACGTGTAGAGGGTAAAGCAATTACACCTTGATAATGGAAGAAAGTCTGAACGTGGACAAAAAGGCTCAAGTAGGGGACCCAACACAGAAAAAATGGAAGATTAAGCTAAACGTTGCAGTAATGAGAAGATAGACACCATGGGTTGAGTTGGGCAAAAGGCATTTGTGCCAGAACTATTATAATATAACATTAGAAATAGAAAAGACAGTGATAACAGCAGAATGGAAAAATTCATAGCCGGTTAAGAGCTAAAAGTGCTGAGTGAAATATATTTCTTGTAATTGTAAATGTAAATGAATCAATTATTTTTTATGGTATGTGATGCAAATTCAAGTCTCCATAGGCATAGGGAAAACTCCATAGAGTGTTGAAATGGTTATTTTTGTATTTTTGTTGATGTATATACCTTGACTGAAGTATAAGGAATTGAATGGTGGAAGGCATAGGGTCAGGCATGTCCACTTCCAATTTCGTGTAGAATTCAAACACTCATGTAGTTATCTGTATAAAACATGTAATATCAGTGTTAAAAAAGAGGTTACAGAACTAAAGAATCAGAGAAATTTGATAGAGATAATGTCCACATCAAGAGCTGATATGAAGCAGAAACGAAGTCAGAAAAGGCAGCAATGAAGAAGGAGGGTAACATAGTTGATATCCAGGTAAATCAACATATTACTTTTAGGTTGAGTAATGGGATTGTAGTCTCCTTTAAATTTGTAGCTTGATGAAATTCCAGTTGGATTTGGGTGAGGTAGGAGCCTCTTATAGGTTGTAGCCTGCAAAAAATATTTGGGAGTTGGAGCTTCCTTGTAAGTTGTATCTTGTAGAATTTGAGGTAGTAGCCTCTTGTAGGTTGGATCCTACAGAAAATTAGTTGTGAGAGGGAGCTGGAGTTTTCCTTTGCATCAAGACAATAATAATTTGTGGTTTTATCCCTTATGTGTATCCACTTATATTTGTTGTCTATGTGCTTGATGGTTATGTGGTGATGTGATGTTTTAATCTACTTAATTACTGGTTGTCAACACATCTAGTTTGTTGCTTCATTATGTATTATGTTTCTCATAAAATAGAGTAGTTAATGGGTGTAAAGAAAAGAGTTTGAATGTCCATGAATTTACTAAATTTCTCCACCCCCCCTCTCGTTTAGGTAAGGGTTCATAAATTGGTATCAGAGCAAGTTCTTATTGTATCCATTTAACCACTGGAAGGATTTCCTTAGTCCCAAAAATGGCAAGCCTAGAAGGAAGCTCTACAAATAAAGCCCCTCTGTTTACTGGCACAAGCTATGCTTTCTGGAAAATAAGAATGAGGACATACTTAATGTCCCTTGGAGTAGGAGCCTAGGTTGTTGTGGAAGAAAAATACACACCAAAGGATACAAACGCGGAGGAAGAAGAAATTTTTTTTTTTGTAGCTAATGCAAAAGAAATAAATGCACTCTTGAGAAGTCTAACTGAGTCAGAATTTATCAAATTAATGCACAGTAAGACTGCCAAAGAAAGCTAGGATACATTAGAAAATATTCATGAGGGAGATGCAAAGGTGAAGATGGTCAGACTACAAGTACATAGAACTCAGTTTGAAAACTTAAAAATGAATGAAGATGAAGATATAACTGCATTGTTCTTAAGAGTTTTAGAAGTTGTGAATATCACAATAGGCCTAGGAGAAGAAATTAAAGAAAGTGTTGTAGTAAAAAACTATTTGAGATCACTACCACCGAGGTTTAATCCTAAGGTTTCTACCATTGAAGAAATAACAAGCTAGGAAACCTTGACTAGGAACCAATTAGTTGGAAACCTAATAGCATATGAGATGAGACTTCCTAAAGGGAAGTCAAACATGAGGGAGGTTTTCTTTAAAGCATACAAGTGCATAGAAGAGAAGGAAGGTACATGCTCATGCTCTAATGAAGAAGAAGCCAAATTTGTTAGAATATTGAATAGTGGCACAAGTAAGTAAAAGGTAAAATTCCATTAAAGTGTTTTAATTGTGGAAGAGTGGGGCGCTATGCTTCAAAATGTCCTCATAATAAGATACAGAATCAGTCAAAAGGGAAAGAGAAATTCAATTTCAGCAATAGGAAGAAAGTGAACAGATTTAATAGAAGAACATTCTACACTCCATAAGATAGCACTGCATCTGAGAGCTCAGATGAATCCCCCAATGAAGAATGAACATAAAAAATAATTTTTATGGCCAAGGAAGAGCTGAAGGAAGATTTCCTGGAATTTGAAGAGGAAGGTGAGGTAAATCTAGAGGGGGAGTTGGTGAGTTCCGTAGAGAAAGTAGATAGACTCAAGCTCAAGACTAGGAAACAAAAGGCAATCCTTCTTAAATATGTAAAGGAAGAACCAAACTCTGAAGATTTTATTAAGTTGAAGATTTAACTAGAGGAAGCAAGGAATGTAGAAGACATTCTATTGTAGAAAATAAGAGAGAAAAGTCAGCAATGTGGAATATTAGAAGAAGAGGTGGTGAGTCTGAGGAAGAAATTGGAAAAGGCTCAAACTGATTTAAAAATGAACATTAAACAGTTAAAAGGTGTTGAAAATTTGGACAGGATATTAAATGAAAAAATCTCTCCTCTATTAAAGGCTAGGATAGGATATAAAGAAGAATCCAGCAAGTCGAAGGAAGAGGATAAGAAAGCTATCACTTTTGTAAAAGTTTTCATAGGAGACAATGATAATTCTCATGAAGCTCAGAACCAAAATATGGGCAATACTTTAACATTAGATGACCAGTTGCAAAGAAACACTATTGTGAAAAACCAAGAGACAAAAGGAGTAAACAATAAAAAAAGAAGAAGCATAGATCCTATTGCTTCACAAGACAGAATTTTCAAATATCTAGATGGCTACATCCCCAAACATCACTCTCTAATAGATACATATATTTCTTCTGCAGCTACTGCTACTGCTATAATAAATTTGGACATAAAGCCATGAACTATATAGCTTGTGCAAAAATATTTGATTTTGGGAATTCAAAAATAATTATGGATAATAATGGATTCACTCATGCATATAATTCTCTCCATAACTCTATCAGATGTTTTTATTGTCACAAGATTGGACACAAGTCATAAGAATGTTGAATTACGGACAATAAAAATTCATCTGAGAATAGTTATAGAACAAACAGATGCATGCAATGGAGAAAGAAGATTAATATGTGTGATCTAGTTCAATATGCTCAAGATCAAAACAGTCAATGGTATGAAGATAGTGGCATCTCTAGACATATGACCAGAGACATAAGCAAGTTTGTAACCTTGGATGAAGAAAAATATGGTAATGTCACATTTGGTAATGATAAAGTAGGAAGAATTAAAGGAAAAGGAACAGAAAATTTGAATAATGGAAGAGGAAAGGATCAAGACGTATTGTTTTTAGATGGCCCAAAACACAATCTACTAAGTGTAAGTCAAATGTGTGATAAATGTTGTGAGGTCCTCTTCATAGCTCAAGATTGCGAAGTCAGGCCAATCACTACCAGAAAAAATTTTCTTAAGGGGGTTTGAACATAGAGTAATGTATATATCATGAAATATGAGAGTGAAGGGTGCTACATCAACAAACTTGATGAATCTTGGCTATGGCATAGAAGATTGGGACATCTCAATTTTGACCACATCATTAAACTGAGCAACAAGAAAGCTGTCAGAGATTTTCCTGGAATAAAGAAGCCAAAAAATACCATATGTAAGTCCTACCAATTGGGAAAAAAAATCACACATAATTCAAATCTAAAGACCAATTTTCTACTAGTAAACCTCTCCAACTTGTATACATGGACCTATGCGGGCGTTTGAGAACAGATGCACCAGGTGGGGAATCATATTTCATGTTGATAATCAATGATTTTTCTAGATTAACATGGGTGGAATTTCTCATATACAAATCTGAAGCATTTGAGAAATTTAATATTTTCAGGGCATTGGCAGAAAATAAAACTGGATGTAAACTAAAATGCATCAGATCAGATAGACGAGGTAAATTCAAAGGCGATGAGTTTACGTACCTGTGAAATGAATTTGGAATACAACAACCGTTTACTTCTACAGATACACTTCAACATAATGGAGTGGTAGAGAGGAAAAACAAGTTTGTACAACATATTTCCAGAGCCATAATGCAAGGAACAAACATTCCCCAAACCTACTGGGAAAAATAAGTACACACAGTTGTTCATATTCTTAACAAAGCTCATCTCATACATAATTGTGATAAGACTCCATATGAACTGCGGCATGGGAAACTGGCATCAATTAAGCACTTTAGAGTCTTTGGCAGCAAATGTTTCATAAAGAATAATGATGAAAAATTGGGGAAGTATGATGCAAGAAGTGATGAAGGAATATTTTTGGGATATGAATCAAAGAGTAAGGGTTACAAGTGCTACAGTAAAATACTACATAAAATTTTTAAAAGCATTGATGTGATATTCGATGAAGAACTAATAGACATAACCAGATGTATAAAATGTGTCAATCCTATATATCATCATCATAATCAGAATCAAGAAAATAAAGAACAGAATAAGACAACAGAAGATACATAAATAAACTCAAAAGGACCCTTGAGACACACTCAAAAGAATCATCCAGAAGATCAAATCGTTGGATGCAAGAGTGCATGAGTCCAAACAAGAAGACAACTAGTGGAACATGTTGAGGAAGTGTATCTAGTCATGATTTCACATATAGAACCGAAGAATTTCGATGAAGCTAGCAAAGACAAAAATTGCATAAATTTTATGAATGAAGAATTAGACCAGATTGATAAGAACAAGACATGGGAGTTAATACCAAGACCTGTTGGGGAAAAAATTCATTGGCAGAAAGTGGATATTCAAGAATAAGATGAATGAACAAGGTCAGGGAATCATATATAAAACTTTACTTGTATGTAAGGTATACTCTCAAAGCGAATGACTTGACTATGATGAAACATTTTCCCCTATAGAAATAATGAAATAAATTAGAATGCTTCTGTCTTTTGCATGCTATCATGATTTCAAGGTATATAAAATGGATGTGAAGTATGCCTTCTTAAATGGATATCTAGAGGAATAATTCTACATGGAACAACCTGATGATTTTTGCTTAATAGATAAGCAGAACTATGTTTGCAGATTAAAGAAAGCCCTATATGGTCTCAAACAAGCACCACATGCATGGTATTCTAAGCTGGACAAGTACTTTCAAAAACAACGATTCAGGAAGGGAGGAGTAGAAATATATATATATATCTATATATATATATATATATATATATATATATATATATATATATATATATATATATATATATATATATATATATATATATATATATATATATATATATATATATATATATATATATATATATATATAAAGGTTGATGAAATTGAACTTTTAATTTTAGTGGTATATGTAGATGAGATCATGTTTAACATCAACAAGTATGAGTTAGTAAAAGGATTTGCAAAAGAGATGAAGTCAGAATTTGAGATATCTATGATTAGGAGCTTACCTTCTACCTAGGACATGAAATTCTACAGAAGAACAAAGGAATATTCATTTCACAAGAAATATACTTAAGAGACATGTTAAAAAGATTCCAAATTGAAGACTGCAAACCTGTGTCAACTCCCATGATCAATGGATGCAAGTTATGTGCTGATGATGGATCTGCAAATGTAGATCAAAGACTTTATAGATTTATGATAGGAAGTATGGTATACCTAATAGCCTCTAGACCAAACATTATGTTTCCAGTAGGACTTGTGGCAAGATATCCAGCAACACCAAAAAAAAATCACTTGCTAGCAATCAAGAGGATATTTATATACCTACAAGGAACTGCACATTATGGCCTATGGTATCTGAAAGGAAAATATTTCACATTGAGAACATATACAGATGCATATTGGGTCAGCTGTGTGGATCACAAGAAAGGCACAAGTGGAGGTGCATTCTCTTTGGGAGAAAGTCTGGTGGCAGGGTTAAGCAAGAAGCAAACATTTGTCTCTCTGTCTACAGCAGAAGCATAATACATAGTAGCACCAGCTTGTTGCACACAAGTGATATGGATGAAACAAAATCTTCAAGACATGAAGGTAAGCATCACTGAACCTATTTCTATCAAATGTTACAATACAAGTGCAATAAGCATATCAAAAAATCCTGTGCTTCATTCGAAACCAAGCACATCCCAATAAAGTACCACTTCCTCAAAGAATAAGTAGCAGAGAAAATAGAAAATATGGAATATGTCCTAGAAAAAGAACAAACAATAGACATATTTACAAAACCACTTGCTAGAGAACCATTTGAATATCTAAGAGATAAAGTTAGGATAGTTTCTGCAAATAGTACTCTCTCATATGATTAAAAAAAATGAAAAAATGCACCAGCAATGGCTGGAATATCAGGAACAGACATCCAGCAGAGGTTAGACAAGAAGCAACTTCGCAGGAGGAGATTATCCCATAAATGTTGTCAATAATATCTCAAGCTATGGAGCTAGTAAATATCTATATAGGATGATTACACTGTGTGTTTCTCGGAAAGTGTTAATAATGTTACAAAATGATTTTAAGAAGGATGAATAAGAAAAATTTTATTATCAGTATATCGTTACAAATATTCATCAATTGGTATTTGGAGCAATATTCCGATCAGTAGAATACCGAGTGATATTATTGGAGTAGTGTTACTGTACAAGTCCCTAGTATAGGACTATTATAGCATACATCATGGTGTTGGTATGGAAGAAATACATCAAGGAGAATTTTGAGTTGTGTTATCAAAGCATGGAAAGGTCACTAAAAGTAACAAAAGATCATTATCCTGTTTGCATTTGAAGTATTATATTAAACATTGAAGAAAAATTTATTCTTGGATAGAATTTCACTCTTCCTCAAGTCAGTATTGATATATCTTCAAGGCCTCTTTCTTAAGATCATTCATAAAGTTGTAGTATGATGGGCTAGTTGTGTTAATCTTACTATTGAAGTTAATGAGTCTATTATTGATTCATATGAAGCTTACTTCAACAGAAAGGAATTGTTGATATTTCACCAGTGCATAACATTTCATCAAGCATAAAGGGACAAAAGAACATAACATTCTATGGTGACATGCCTTCCAACAATATTCTCATGATTTGTGATAGCATCAATTTTTTGTGTATATTCATGCAATATCAATGATTTTCAAAGTCTTACCCCAAAAATTGTCATATATCATATGAATTCTACAATGCATTCATAATTCTCTTGTAGTTTTGATGTACTACTTAAGTGTAACATAAAGCAACAGTCACAGTTTATACAGAAAAATCAAGAAGTAGTAATACAATGGTGGATTAGGTGTATTCGTTTAGATACAAAAGGATTCATCAAGTGTGTAATGAATAGATGGAGTGTGTATATTCATTTAATAACAAAACAACTGAATGAAGGATGCCTATACTAAACTCAAATAGGAGCAATGCAATGATGGAATTAACACTGAAAACATTTTATAAGCCCTTTCCATTGATTTCAAAGACAGAGGAAAAACAAGAAGAGGAAGATAGACACTTCTCAGAATGAAAGGGGGATGAAGTGTTGGAGGAAGTGTTGCCATAAATTCAAAAGGGGGAGACTGTTGTAAATATTGAAATTTATGGAAACGGAGAAAAAATGATCAACACCAAAATTATCATTAAGGAAAAAGGAGCAGATCAGGATCAACTCGACTATAAAAGAGAAATAAGGAAAAAAAGGAAAAAGTAAAGTGGAGGAGAAAAAAAGAGGCAAAGGAGCATCATTATACAGAAAAGAGGAAAGGAACAACAAAAAGGAAAGGATCACCATCAGAATGATCAAAGAATAATATTGTGCAGTGTAGGTTCAAGTCCAGCTATTCACACTCAGAACTGTAAGCAAAATAAAAGTGTGCAGCAAAATTCAAGTCAGGTGTATGCGCATAGAATGCATCCATGAAAGAAAAACAATGAATGAGCAAGCCGGGTCGGGCCTGGTTGTAAAACGAGTGCAGAAAAATGGTTCTGCATTCACAAGATCATGAACGAGTTGGGTGTTCTACATGAAGCAAAGAAGAGATGGACGGGCACAACCAAATTTTTATGACTCATAAGTTTTTTAAATTTAATTGATAGCGTCTTGCACATCATTCACCTAGGTTACATTTTTTTTTCATAGTTGGATTCATGCAATTTATGAAAAAACACATGTAATAAGCTTTATCATAAGTCTAAAACCCACCATGACTCATGTCATATCAGTTAGATCCACTCCATGTCATTTATTTCACACCCATGCCTGCAAATAAAAAAATAATCCACTTGCCTATTTTTTCGCCATTTCATAGCAAATAAAATGCAGAATAGCAGATTTCGCTACGGAATCACCTGAAAATTCCATAGCGGATCTCAAAGGATTTTAACTATTTTCACTAAGAAGCTATTTTTTTATCCAAAAACGAAAGATCAGTGTTAGGTGTCAAGTTTTCGATGGCCAAGGGTGAAGGTGAGGTCAACAAATTAGTTACCATGATCATCAAGCATGCAACATCATGATTTCACTCATCATTTCTTTTTGTGGTCACATTTTTCATCATTCTCCCTCAAGTTGTCGAATTACATTTTAAATCTCACCTCTAAGAAACTCTCTGTAATTCATTGTTCAAAGTCTTGCATGTAGCATCATAGTGTCATACTTGAAGAGTTGAATCACATTGCAATCAACTTGTTGTCTATGTTTGTTCATATGTAGGTGTCACAACTAAGAAGCAGCGAGGGTATAAGTGAGAAATGGCAGTGAAGAAGAAGTTGAATAAAGGAGGTTACTGTGTGAGATACGAGCCTATGGATTTAAAACTATTGAATGAAGATCCTAGTTTCATGGATGCTTTCAAGAGTATTGGTTATCTACAGTTATGTCAGAAGCTGCATGATTTTCATGCTCAGATATCCAAAGACTTCGCAGCCAATTTCATAGGGACAACCTCAAAGGTAGGAGTTTTGGTTCAAAGGTACAAATATCAAAATGCAGTGATGTGAGGAATTTGTCAAACAGGAGCACACCGAAGATGACATGGCAAGTGGCATCCCCAAGAGTTATATGAAAGAAAATTATTAAAAGTTGTTGTTTGTGGTCCAGAAGTATTTTACCTGTGAGGGGATGTTTCACATGGTCTACTTATGTTCAAGCTCCTTTTTCATTTCATTGGCAAGCATCCCCTTGATTTACCTTTCTTTTCATTTAGAAGTTTGGGGAAGATGTCTCACAAGGTCCAAGCCAAGGCTGAGGGCACAGAGACATCAATATTTAACCATGGCCTGATCAAACTATTACTGCTCAAGGAATTAAATAAGTTAAATAGAGATTGGACATATTTTCTCTTTCTTAGTGGATACGAGGTAGATTTAATGATACCCAAAAATATTTCAAAGCCAACGATTACTTCATCTACAACTGTGATAGAATAATTTAATTAAGAAGGAGTATAACCTATTGTGGAACCAATGGATATTGAGGTTGAACCCATACTAGAGGCAGATATCCCACAACCATCACCTGCAAGTCAAAAAAATAAAATCAGCAAACATGGTAGCAGGAGCATAACCAGGAGCCAAACCATCTCCAAAGTAAATCTAAAAGACATCCTCCAAGAAATATAAATTGAAGAATATTCAATTTTCCATGCAGAATACATTGAAGGGGATAGAAGGAAGAAGCAAAAAGGTACGTCTGTAAATCAGATTTTGCAGGAGAAGATGTTGGTTTCATTTTCCAGCCTAGGAAACCAATGACTATATGACAGCTTGCAAAAGTTACCATGGAGAGAAAGAGAGAAGAAAAGATTGATGAAGGAAAGCAGCAAGAGAACATTATATACCTACCTCTAGCAATAGAAGAGGTCTTTGTGAAAAGAAAAGGACAGGGGAAATTTGAGGAAAAGACTAAAGTAAATATATTGAAGGAGCAATTAAGAGAGGCCAGGGAAGAAGTTACTGAAGTCAAATTGGAAATATAAGAGGGCAAGGTAGACAAACAACAAATGGAAAAATTTGAAAAAGAAATGAAGGATCAGCTAGAAAAATATGACAAAACTCTGTCAAATGCCAAGAAAATGTTGAAAAGAAGTCTTCCTCTGAGGAAACTAGAAAGGAACACAAGAAAAAGAAATCTATGGTAACAGTCTTAGAGGAAAATGCTTAAAAGACAAGTTAAGGAGTTGGAAGACCAAGTGGACATAATTCAAGAAGAACTAAAGAAAACAGGGCTGAAAATTAAAATTGCAAATGAACCTCAAGAGGTATAGCCTGTTGATGCTAAAGATGAAATACCCAAAGTCTGAGGGGTTGGTCCAAATTTTTTTAATTAATTTTACAACTTACAGGAAACATCTGTTTTGGTTTAGAAGCTAAAATTTTGAAGAAAAATGACAAATATGTGCTTTTAGCCAAATTAGGCAGTTTCGTAGCAAAGTGCAGGCTTGAAGGCCATATTTCACTATGAAATCCCTGTAGGATGTTTTTTACCCCAAAAACTAGTTTTGATGGAGAACTAAGGAGGAAAAGTGATGGTACTTAGCCCATATGGCTTAAAAAACATATCTTGATCAGCAGAGGAGAAAAAAATGAGTTGGATGACTGAAGTAAATGTGCTACTAAATTTCGCTACAAAACTATCTAAGGGCACTCTTCTTTTGCAGTGAAGTGTTTTTAATGAATTTTGGAAGCTTGAAAAGTGTGTTGAAGAACAGCCAGCCACATGGAGGCATCCAAGATGAGAGTTGGGCGTCCTAGCAAAGATTCAATACTCAATAGGAGTGTCACCTATCTAGCTCAACATGAAGACAAGGATTAATTTTTTGTTTATCTTTTCCTAAAAGATGCGACTATTGTTTCCTAAATATAGTGGATACATTGATTTCTTGGTGATGCTGAATGCCACTCGAGCATCTGATCCTTATCAATGTAACTATCCCACTATTGAAGAAATTAATGTAATAAATGTAAAGCAGGTTCCTATTAGAAGTATAAGTCTTTAGAGAATAGGTGTATTTTTCAGTTCCAAGAATGTAGTTTATAGTTATGATAGGTGTCAAGGTTATGGTTTGATGATCTACCCAGCTAGGAAGATCATATGTAAGCAACAAAGGTCTATTTATAGACAAGAAATCGAATCAGAAAGGTTTGGAGAATGTTACTTTTAGACTACTATTATTGTAAATATTCGAATATCAATAATATACAGTGATGTTGTTTTCTACTTTATCTGAGATTCTTTGACTATTGCAATGAGTTTATGCCTGATGTTTTCTTAATATCGTTTCTCAATGTATTGATGTTAAATTACTCAGAATTCATGCCCTCGTGCTCTTACTTCCTTTTGGCATTAAGTTATTGAATATTTCATGTGTGTTAGTATTATATTTTTCATTGAAATAGTAAAAGCCTCAACTTCCACAAGGAGGAATAATTTGTTACTAGATACTTTCATATTGACTCCATGAGCCAAATGGTAGTAAAATTTATCCCATTTTTCACGTGCAATCGAATACACTACTACACTTATAACAGATTTAGCCATTTTATTTAAGACCTAATTGAGAAAATCATTATATAAATTGAGAGATCCCTCTCAGGCTCAAGAGGCTAATCCTCAGTCAAAATCTGGTTGGAAAGAGTTACTCTAAGTTGTCTCCTGGAGCAGCCCATTAGTACAAATTTAGAAATAACAAAAATAAGAAAAGGTGTCAAGTCGTGACTATATTGGTTCAAGTCGTGAACGTGCTGGCAGAGTCAGGTTAGTTTGCGTTCAGAACAGTACACGAAGGCACGTGGACAGTGTGCAATTTTGTGGGCAGAGTTGATTAAATTTCCATAATTTTACGTTCATAACAGTGATGACATAGATATCGCAAATCGTAGAAGAACGAGTATCGCAAAACAACAGAGATAAAGAAATTGTGAAATGTGAAGTGTGAAATGGTGACATGGCTAGATGACATGGCGGTGACGTAGGTAGTGAAATGGTAAGCTGATGTGGTAGCTGACGTGGCCCCGAACCCACTTATCACAGTAAAATCTTGATGATATGGCAAGGTGATGTGGCAAGGTGACATGGCAGTGACGTGGCAACCTGGTGGGAGCCAAACACTTTATCCCATATCATGTCACAAAGCTTAAAAGGGATAGTGCTAATGTACCATGTTGAAATTCTGAAAAGTGAAGAGTGATGAGGGGATGGATGCAATATGCTTCAAAGTTAAAGTCTAAAGAATTTAAAGTTTGGCATGTGGCCCATTTTGATATCACAAATCGCAAGATCGGAAGGGTGAATATCATAAGAACAAGATTGAATCGATGAAATGCGAAATGCGATAAGAGTACCAGATGTGATGTAGTTTCAAAGTAAAAGTCTAAAGGACTTCAAATCTGGAGGAATAATGTTTCCCTTTGAGAAATAACATCGGGAGGATGGTTGAGAAATGAATAAATAAATAAGAAAGGAAGTTGCTGAAATGTGATAAGAGCCCAGACGCGATACCTTTCAAAAGTAAAAGAAAATATATTTCAAATCCAGGTGTATATGAAAGTCCTTTAATAAATCGCATCAGGGTTTGGAAGAGCTATGCATAACAAAAAACACAGGAGAATTTCCAAGTGCGAAGTGCGATAATGAAGTGGACGTGATGCAGGTCAATGCTGAAACCTAAAGGATTTCAAGTTCGGGTGTATATGGTTTTCCTTTATTAAATCGCATCGGATAACAAACGAGGCTTATAACGTAGAACCATTGGATCACTAGAATGCGATAAAGGGACCAGACGCGAGGTTATTTGAAGGTTAATTGGAATTTATTTAAGCTCCAGGATTCTTTGTAGTTATGTTGTTTTATGAAGAAAAGTGAACCCATGTAGTAGACTTGAGTAAGACCCAACACTCATGTAGAACATTGGTTGATGCTGTAACGATGTTTTATGAAGAAAATGATAAACATGGTAGAAGGACTTAGGTAAAATAAGACTTGACACTACGTGCAGGGGGTAAAGCATTTACGCCTTGATAATGGAAGAAAGTCTGAACGCAGGTAGAAAGGCTCTAGTAAGGGACCCGACACAGAGAAAAGGGTAGAGTAAGTTGAATGTCACAGTAATGAGGAGATAAAAAAACATGGGTTGAGTCGGTCAAAAGCCATTTGTGCAAGAAATATTTTAATATATCAATAGAAACAAAAAAGATAGTGACAGCTGCAGAAAGGACAAATGCACAGCCAACCAAGAGCTAAAAGAGCTGAGTGACATATATTTTTTTGTAACTGTAAATGTAAATGAATTAATTATTTTTTATTGTATGTTATGCAAAGGAAAGTCTTCGTAGGCATAGGAAAAACTCCTATGAGTACTGAAATCATTATTTCTGTATTTTTGTTTATGTATATACCTGAACTGAAGTGTAAGGAATCAAATGGGTGGAAGGCATAGGGTCAGGCCTATTCACTTCGATTTCCATGTAGAATGCAAACAATCATGTATTTATCTATATAAACCATGTAATATTAGTGTGCAACGAGAGGTTAGAGAGTGGAAGAATGAGAGAGAGATGATAGAGATGTTGTGCATATTAGGAGATAATATGAAGCAGAAATGAAGGTAGAAAAGGAAGAAATGAAGAAGGAGGACAACAGAGCTGATATCCAGGTAAATCAACATATGACTTTCATGTTGAGTGAGGGGATTGTAGTCTCCATTCAAGTTGTAGCTTGATAAAATTCCAGTTGGAGCTGGGTGATGTAGGAGCCTCTTGGAGGTTGTAGCTTGCAGAAAGCATTTTGGAGTTAGAGCTTCCTTGCAAGTTGGAGCTTCCTGGAAAGTTATAATTTGCAATATTTGAGGTAGTAGCCTCCTATAGGTTGGAGCCTACATAAAATCAGTTGTGTGAGCAGGTTGGAGCTTTCCTTTGCATCACAACAATAATAAGATGTAATTTTCTCCCTTATGGGTTTCCACTTATATCTGTTGTCTATGTGCTTTATGGTTATGTGGTGATGTGATGTTTTAATATGCTTAATTACCATTTTTCCACCCATTCAGTTTGTTGATTCATTATGTATAATGTTTCTCATAAAATGAAGTAGTTAATGGGTGTAATGAAAATATTCTTAATGTCCATGAATGTACTAAACTGATTCACCCCCTCCTATCAGTTTAGATAAGGGTTCATCATCCTCTACACCTTGACCACTACAAATTTTAGTATTAACTCTAATATCCCTGTTGAAATAAAACCCATCCTCAATTCTACATCTATGCTCGGGTACTACTAATAGTATCAACACCCATGCATCTAAGATATCTTCTCTGTTTAAACAAAGCATGAAGAAATTTGTAGTGATATTGTTGGTTTAGTTTGATTGATGAGGTTCTATACTCCAGGTAGTTATCTCTTTTTCATGATTTTCATAATATTGTTTTGAAATTCCTATATGTAATAATTATCATTATTCTCCAAATTATTGTAGCTCTCTTTTATGGATTTTTCTATATTTCAAACACAAATATTTTTAAATAAAATATTATTATTATTATTTTAAAACTTTTTTTATATCCATAGTATAATTGCATCATTATTCTCTAGATTATTGTGCTCTCTTTTATTGATTTTTGTGTATTTCAAACACAAATATGTTTCAATGAAATATTATTATTATTTTTTTAAAACTTTTGTTATATCCATAATATTTTTTTATATTTTTTTCTTTTATATAAACAAAGTAGTTGAATTATTCTTGATAAATGAACAAACTATTGCACAATATCTATTTCTTTTGCATTAAGTAATTTATTTTGTTTTTATCCTATGAAAATAGGTCTAGCCAAAACTATAATGATTTTAAGTGTAAATTGTTGTAAAAGCAGAAGAGTAAAGGGTGAAAATGTGAAGTTGGGCTACACTTTTTGCCCTTTTTTGAGAAACAAACTTTCATTTTTTTCAATTCTTCAACTTTCTGCAAACTATAACAATTTTTCTGTTTAGAATTTCATTTTGCGATAAAAGTAAAAGCTGTCAGAAATTTTGTTAGCTTTCTATTACTTATTTTCTGGAATTGTTTTATGCACATTTGATATGTCAACTTAGCATTTCTTTGAGTGTGTGTTTTTTAACAATCAAAGGATTCATAAGAAGTCATGTTAATACGCAATGTTGTATTCTTTGAAAATTTGTGCTTTTGAGAAAACAAAATGTTTTACAACAATATAGACAGGGGCTACTTCGGTTTCGTCATATTTACAAAGCCAATGGATGCATATCATAATTACTAGAATTTTTTGAACTGGTCCAATATGAAAAAACTGCATATTTTGAGTATGTTTCGTGATGCAAGAATTTTCTTAACATATAAGTTATAAACAAAAAATCTAAAAGTTACCCATTAGAGACGATGGACCAATGTAATGCCCCATAATTTTTTCAATTTTTTTGACAATGTATTTTGGGAGATACAGAATTTTGATTTCACTGAATCATAATGACCGTCAGAAATTGTTTGCACCCATTTTATTACAAAATTAATTAAAATTAGTAAATATTTATGAAATTCCGTAAAATTTATATTTCTTGAAAGTAGATTCAATTCCAAAAATGCTTGTCTTGGTTCTGACAATTAATTCATAATGTTTCCTGGAGTTTAATCAGTCCAAATTTGCAGAAACGTATTCAAAGCTTGGATCTGCGTAACTGGTGACGCATTAGTTCGATCGAACTAGTTTTTGTGCAAACGGGCCATTAAGTCTCATGCCTTAATAGTTCGGCTGAATTTTTTCTAAAGTTCAGCTGAACTTATTTTCAAAGTTTGGCCGAACTTCTGCCTAATTTTCCGTCGGCTGGAAAATTCTGCGAAGCCCCTCCAAAAAAACATTTTGCGGAAATATAAATTGCCATGAAATCTTTCATATTTTTTGCACATTTCACACATTTGGTCTAATTTTATCAAGGTCTTGGTTTGAGTTTAAAGACTTTTCTTGGAGATTTTGGTTTAAGGAAATTTCTTGGAGGCTGTCTGATTTTGCAAAGAATTGTTTTGGGTTTAAAGACTTTTCTTGGAAGACATTTGTTGGAGGTGGTATGATTTTACAAAGAATTGTTTTGGGTTTAAGAAATTTTCTTGGACGTACATTCAAAGACATTTCTTGGAGGTATGTGATACATTTTTTTGGATGTTTTTTGTTCTTCATTTTTTTTGAAAGTATAGATTTGGGCTTAATTTCAAATTTTTAGAGTACGTGTTTTGCGTTGAAGTCAATATTTTGAGCTTCGTTTCATTTTTATAAGACATTTTTTTCTCGGATTTTTTAAAGTAAGTGTTTTGGATTGGAGTATGTATTTTTTGCAAAAATTTTAAAATGAGTTTTTTTTTAAAATTAAATCTTTTGTGATGCTTTTTTAATCAAGTTATTGTCTAAATTTTTGAAGGAATTATTTTTAACTTCATACTCTATTATCATGGGAAATAGAAGGAATTGTGTGAGAAAATATGATCGAAAAAGAGACCCTGAGGAACATAGAGAAGAGACGAGACAATATCACAAAAGAAAGATAGAAGCACTCTCAAATATTGAAGGGGAAAATCAACCTCAACTAGAAATTGAAGTAGGTATCTAAATGTAAATATTATGATCTATTGATATATTTAAAATTTTCCTAGTGTAAAATGTGAAGATTAATTTTTATTTGATGAACTAATTCAAGAAATTTTTTTTGGAATGTAAAAAGAGAGAAATATTCCTCAAAACATTGATGATGAAATAGAAAATTTTAAAAGAGAAAGTGAAATAGATATTGAACCAATGATTGAATATGCTTAAAATATTGAAAGAAATTGAATCACAAGTTATATATATATATATATTGAACACATGCACTTATTATTGAAATTATACATATATTTACTAATTTAGTTAGTTATTGAATATGTATACTTATTATGTAGTATTTATTTGAATATCTACATATGAAATCAGTGTCGATGATGAGATGTTAGAAAATGTTGACACTCACACATATGGAGATAAAAAACCTGACCATTATATATTATATCGTGTTAACCGAATTTTTGAAACGAATTTCATAAAGGAGTAGGGGACAGTTCAAGCTCAAATGTTGAAATGTCTCCTATCATTAAGGAAATTAAAAGAAGCTATGACACTACTAGGTATTCGAAAATCAACCAAAGATAAAAAAAAATGAAAGAAAATGTGATACAAAATATAAGTAGTGCTATAAATTCAATTATGAGCTCTAGATAGAAAAATGTTTCAATTGTATGTAGAGGAATACATATGGCAGTGGTTTCATCAAGTACTAAAGATAATCATTTGGTAACATCTATGGCACGAGCATTAGGAACGTCGCGAAAAAATTTGCACAAACATCGGAAATTTCGGCTGCAAATAAATGTAAATGATGAACTCGCTTGTTGGAGAGCTATTTGTAGGCAACCATACAAGGATAGACTTGGATAAAATGTTAAAAAAATAATATATGAATATTGGAATAACAATTCGCGTGTTTCACCAACTGCAAAGAATGTGATGTGAAGAAGAATAGCATGAAATCAATACGAAGAACATGAAAAATATTTCTTGGAAACCACTCAGATAGATTTCAACAAGTTCAAAGAATAAAATCGTGAAATTCATGTTTAAATCAGTGCTTTTGTTCAACAAAAACCATGGTATGTGACACCTATCACCGTACGCGACACTTGTTGTTGCCGTTACCATGTGGAATTTGATCTATATTATGACACATTCCTTGATTTTGGTAGAACATTATGGAAGAATTCACCTCCTCCTTCCACTATCCTTGATTTCATATCTCAAATTCTATGTGAAAGAGAAAGCGATGAACTATTTTACAAAAAGAAATGTGTTGGTTGTAAAAAATGCGATGATTGTGGAAATTTGACTAAATTTTAAAATAAATATGATAATGATATAAATGATCAATCATTTTCCAACATGAAAGTGAAATGGAAGAGATATGAATATATCCATACATCGATTGAAGGTGCAAATAGTGTTAAAAGAATTGAATTACTAGAAGATGAAATTTTTGTGATAGACTTTTTGAGAAATTTTGAGGGAGAAATTTACAAATACCCCAAGCACTCCCATAGAGCTCGATGGGAAGACTTGAAATTAAAAAAATCTCGTGAATTGTTTCCACCAGGGACCATTTTGTCAATGATTGATTTTGCAGAAAACTACACATTTTTTCCACAAAAAGAAATTCGGAGTGAATACTATCATTATAACCAAGTCTCCATGCTCGTCCATATTCTATATAGACATGTTGAAAAAAATGTCGATCATATAGAAATCACGAGTGAAAATCGACATATCATTAAAGAATATCAGTTTTATATAAGTGGCGATCATACACATGATACATATTTTGTACAACATTGTTTTGGAAAAATTTATGATTCCTTGAAAAATCGTGGAATAACATTCAATGAACATTGGATATGGTCATATGGATGTGGAGGTCAATTCAAATCTTCATGATCATTCCTTTGGTTGTGTTATATTCATAAGAAAACATGCATTAAACATTGTTGGAATTTCTTTGAGACTGGCCATGTAAAAGGAGAACATGACGGTGCAGGGGCATGCATAAAAGATTGGAAGTGTGGCAAATATTAGGGAATTAAGAGATGATGTGAGAAACAGCCTAAAAGGAAGTTCTTTTCATCTGCCACCTTCTTAGAATCGAAAATATGATAGATTATATGATTCCAAGGAGTCTTGGAAAAAGACCACCACTCGGTCTCACTCCGAAGCTCATGAGAATTACTTCTTATCCTAGCAATCTTAATTTTTTTCTTAGTGCCGGACAACACAGACATATAATTCTGATTATAAAGGGTGGGGTTGATCACTTCCTTATAGAATATTAGCTTCCTTTAACCCTATAGCTCTTTATCCTCCCACAACTTGTCCTTAAACTTGGAGGTAATAGTATTTCTGATATTATCTATGCTTCCCATACTAAGCCCTTTCTTAATTCCCCAATGGATAAGTCTAGACAAGACATCCTTATGCCAGAGATAATAAATTTTATTTATTTATAAATTTATAAAATTTATTTTATATATAAGAGTTTATGATTGTTTTGAGAATCGATAATTTTTTCACCTTAACATTACACCCATTTATGGCATAATTTATTTTGTTGTAATATTTTATTTTATTTTTTTGTAAATTTCGTAGAGCCTTACCATTTCCTATTTATCAAAAAGAGAGTAGATTGCAACACATAAGCATTTGGTGACCTCAACCTGCCCGAAGGAAACCATGTTTGTTAGCCACCTTAAGGAGTTAAAAGCCAACCAGTATTAAAACAGTTTCTTCCATATACTAGCCGCTATGTCTACCTTACTATGTCTAACACAGTGTAACTGAAAACAGTAAAATCTAGCCGCAAAAATCATTTGAAACTAAGAAGATCATGAATCAAACATCCTAAGAGTCAATAGGAGTTGGGTCCTTTGCTGTAGACTCCTACATATATACTTGCTGCATAGATTGAAGCTATCGTTCAATTCTTCCAATTTGAGTCGTTGCATGGTACTGAGATACTCAAATCTCTTGAATTTCCTGTTTAATTTCCTACAGAACTGAAACCACATTGGAGTTTCCTTCCATTTCATTCAAACTGAGCAAGGCCTTAGCCAAAAAAAATTTAAGAGTCCAATATGTATGGATGGACTAGTGAAAGAGGGATAGCCTCACACTTGTATTCCCTGGGTCTGAAATGAAATCCATGGTGTCCTCCTGTTGTTTAATGCCCTCTTATTTGTTATTACTTTCTCTCTCCAAACCCTGAATTAGCTTGCGAACCTGTGGTGGGTTTCCTGTGGAGTAGATATCAAAGAGATTCTCCATGACCTCTTTTTTATATTTTTTGGCTCGCTTTCTTTGTCCAGTAATGTGTTTTGGAAGCTTATGCTTCCCCTTTTCGTTAGCTTGATGTTTTCCAGATTGACCTTTTACCATGTTTATAAGTAGTTGAGAAGATGCTGACATCAACTAAGCAGCACCTATGAAAGTATAAAACAAGCCTATATATAGCAAGGCAAAGTAAATAACAGTATGCATGTGATCACTTATGGGGCCCACTGCTTCCTTCGAAGCATTCGGTACAACTGAACATGTTACCATGCAATAACTGTTGAGGGTGATAGAAGCCCAAAACCCATAATGATAGAGAGACTGGCTAATAGAGCTAGGGTGAAGGTTGTCGTCCCTAACAGATAGGACAAAGTTATGATACAAAACAGACGTGACCCTCACGCCCCACATAGGTATAGTTTTCTAATTAAGGAGATTATGGAATTATCCTTACAATTCCAAGTAAAGGGCTTAATTCGATCATCAAACAGAAACAAAGAAGAGGTTGTGAAGCAAGGGTCAGCTGGCAGAGCCAGAAAAAAAAAAAAAATAGGAGGGAGAGATTTAAGGACCCTTCGATACAGGTATAACAGAGGAAATCAGAGATAGTCCAGAAATCAGAAGAGGACTAACCATGAAATTGAGGTCACCATTTTCACAGTGAACAGGAATAGGTAAATTAAAAATGTAACTTTCCACAACCATGACATACCGAACAGTTAGTTGACACCGCAGAACTGAAGCCTCCTTTCCCTCAGATCATCCTTGAATTTGACTGTCGAAAATAATGCTTTACTTCCTCTTCACGTTCTGCCTTAACCAATTATGCATGCAATGATTTTTCCAAAGACGGTCTGACATGCTTTTTTGGCACCTGAAAATGTCGTCTGCAGCCATTATGGTCCAGCGTGCTTTATACCTGCCTCTGTCCAGTTGCAGGGTGGATGCTTAAACGACATTAATTGTAAGTGCGGTGCACGCCGCCGCATGACACCACCCGCATCCCATCATCCTCCACTTGGCACCCCTATCGAGGGTCTTTAGATTTTTCTTTATCTCTATCTATGATGAGCTGTAGCAAGTGTAGCTCAATATCCCATGCCCTGTCAGCTTGGTTAATGTCCAACTAGCGGCCTTCATTACTACAACCCCAATTAGCTAAATAGTCTGCAGCCTCATTCCCTGCTCTCTGTACATGCGAGGGAATAAGGTAGCCAATGTCCTGTATAACTAAACAGATCTCATGAATGAGTCTTTTTGTTCACCAGCTTTTGCTTATTTTTTCCCATGAAGTCCCTTGCTGCAATTTTCGTAATACTCTTGTAACCATTGCTGAATCCCCCTCAATAATAACTCTGTGATAGTTTTTCTGGACCATGATTATAAGCCCTTGCTTAACTGCCATTAACTCAGCTTCATTATTCGTTGCAAACCCAAAATCCATTGCGTAGACCCTACACAATGAACCTTGAGAGTTTTGAAATATTCCACCTACTCCTGCTTGCCCTAGATTTCCTTTGGATGCCCCATCATAATTAAGTTTTAGAAACCCCAATTGGGGAAACATGAAGATATCATATGGGTTTTTCCTTGGTGCTTTAAATTTCCGTAAGGATTTAGCCAGCATTTGGGGTTTTAAATTCAACATGGCCAGGATGCGACCTTCATTTCCAGTCGCCATCCAGTCTTCCTCAGTCCATTTTTCTATGAGGATGGTCTCCCGAATATTATCCAAAATCACCTGCCATATCTGGTCTGTGCTTCTAGCTTCCTTTCTAAATATTTTATGGTCTCTTTCTTTCCAGATTCTCCAGAGAATAAATCCCATGGACATCCTCCATGCTCTATTCAAAACTTTTCAATTATATCCCCCTTTTCTCCATTTTATGATAGTCTGATTAATGCTTGTGATGTCTCTATCAGATTGTTGGAAAATCACAACATTATTCTTCCATAGATATTCTGCTAGCTCACAAGTATGGAGTAAGTGCTAAATATTCTCAGCATGCCTATTTAACATTTTATAGAGTGAGGGGCCCTGCATTCCTCTTTGTTGCAACTTGTCCCATGTAAGAATCTTATGGTGGCTTAGTAGCCAAAGGAAGTGTTCAATTTTCGGCCAGTGTTTTGCTACCCATATTTTTTTCCATATTGGAATTGTCTTGATTTGATGATTGTTGGATTTAATGAAATAACCTTCCTCTATAGTAAACATTCTTTTTTTGCAGTAACCCCATCTCAGGATTTCTTCCCCATTTGCCGACACCAATTTCCTAGTTTTCATTTCCTTCTCAAAGTTATTCCATTGGAGTGTTTCAGGGGCATTCGACCATTTCCTTTGTCCCTTCCATTTTCGCCATTTCCCATCATCCTCTCGACACCAATAGTTAACAACTGATCTCATGTTGGGTAGATTTGTAAAGAGAAATATTTCACCTAAATCTAGAAGGACGAATAATTTATCCCTCTATTGCAAGCAGTCGTCCCAGAAAAGCATCGTCCTTCCTCCTCGTATTTCGCAGAAGCCATGTTGTCAAATAATATCTTTATTAATGGTTGCCATGTTCCAAATATTACAGCCTTTGGGGGTGACATCTATTTTGATTTTTCCTACAAGAGTTATGTGCATATCATATTTTTGTTTCCCATATCGATTTCCATGGGTCTCTTCCTCTTTGAATTCATATCCACCATACTTTAGCACCCATAAACTGGTTTAACACATAGGGATCTTGAAGTCCCAATCCACCCACCTTTTTTTTTTTATGAGCTTTTCCTATGAAAGGAGAGCCCATTTATGAGTTTCTTTCACCACTTGCAAAAGAAACCTTTTGAATATCTTCACCATATTATTACAGATTGTTTTCGAGGTAGCTCTTCCTCATAACTGATATATAGGGATTGCTTGAAGAATAGAGCTTGGCAAGATAACCCGACTAGGATCATTCAGAGCATGAAGAGCCTAATTTTGAAGGAAATTCTGAAGGTTTTTAAGGAGATCCTTCCATCCTGATACCCTAAGGGAGGAGAGGCTGAGTGGAAAACCTAGATACTTCATAGGAAATGAACGTAGATTGAAACCCAAAGAATGGGCTAGGAATCTTTAGGTTACATTATTGGAATTAAAAAGGTAGACATTAGATTTATCATTCTTTATCATAGTTCTAGATGTTTTCATAAAAAATTTAAGAATAGCTAAACTAGCCTTAGCTTCCCTTAACGAAGCCTGACAGAAGAGCATGATGTCATCTACAAACCACAGGTGCGAGAGGGTTAGATCCAGTCCCCATAGGTTCAAGCCTTTTAGGTGCCCTCTCGCAAGCTTAGATTTAAGTAGATGTCCTAGGCCTTCAGTTTCTATAATAAACAGAAAAGGCGATAGAGGGTCCCCTTGTCGTAGACCCTTGGAAGCATTAAAGGGGTGAGAAGGAACACAATTAAGGAGAATAGAAAAAATTGGGGAGGAGATGAATGACATCAACCAATGTATCCATATTTTATCAAAACCAAAAGAATCAAGGAAAACTTTCAAATAATACTAACTTCGGCGATCATAAGATTTCAAAAGATCAAGCTTCATTAGCATACCTTTCACTTTTACAGTGTAGAGAGAGTGGATTTCTTCTTGAAATCTGACTATACCATCCATAATTTGTCTACCCTTCACATCCTGTTTGTTCCGGAGATATAAGATTGAGGAGGATTTGTTTTAGTCGATTAACCATGATCATCGAGAGAATCTTGTAAATGACATTACATAACGCAATTGGTTTGAATCTTGCAGGAGTATCAATATTTTCCTGCTTGGGGATAAGAGATATAAAGGTAGAGTTCAGTGTTGGATACACATGTCTTGAGCGCCAGTATTCTTCAACCATTTCCTAGATATCCTTTCCCATGAAATTCGAGGTTCCTTGGTAAAATTCTACTGCAAAGCCATCAAGGCATGGGGCCTTATTTTTTGACATAATTTTAACCACCTCTTCAACCTTCTCGAAGGTGATTTCCCTGAGTATGGATAGCTTATGATCTTTGCTAACAAAAGAAGGGACATTTCTGGTGATTCTGTCAATAGTTGCCCTTGTATTTGAAACTGGTTCTGGAAGAACATCCTTAAAGTGATTAATTAACATGGTTTCCATTTCTGAATGTTGAAGAACTCGGTTTCCATTTGAATCCTTTAACGAAAATACTCAATTATGTTGTCTTCTCTGAATCAATGATTTATGGAAGAAGTTTGTATTTTTTTCACCTTCTTTTAGCCATTGGACACGACATTTTTATTTCCAAAATATTTCTTCTTGCTTTCTTCGTGCCTCCAGTTGGCTTAGTATATTAACTTCTTCAAAGGGTAAAGCTTCCGTCCTGTCCTTTATAATCATCTATTGTTGAACACGCTTCATATCTTCTTGCAATCTTTCCATATTAGAGTGGATGTTTCCAAACTATTTCATTCCATTTTTTAATTTCCTTTTTAATACTTTTCAACCAGAGTTGGAATGAATTCATTCTGTTCCTGGCTTGTATGGTATTGGATTCCCACCATTTTTTTTCTTTTTCATGGAAAGTTGGATCCCTAACCAGAATAATTGAAATCTGAAAGGTCGATTCTTTCGAAATTCTTTTATATCAATTTCCATGCTTATTGGCCAATGGTCAAACCCTAGAGAGGGAAGAATAATTTCTTCATAAAATACATCGAGACAGACCAGAGCTTTTGAGGCTAAGAATCTGTCCAGTCTGGAGGCTATCTGATGTGCCACACCTCTTCTATTTTTCCAAGTGAATTTTCCATTCATAGTTGGTATGTCTACCAGCTTGAGGTCCGTAAGGAGGTCCCAAAATAGCTACATTTCTGGGTCTTCTCTTCTAATTCCTCCTTTTTTTTCAGAGAGGTTCAAAATCATGTTAAAATCCCCTCCTATCAACCAATATTTCTCCTGATGCATGTTTCTAAGTGTCCTAATTCTTTTCACAAATTCATGTCTTTCTCTTGGAATATGAGGCGCATAAACCACAAAGATGAGTAAATGTTCCTTCGTTCCCACTTTTCTAAAGCGGCCAGTAAGAATGCACGATAGACCAATCCAACCATCTGCTATCACCTCAGCAGGATTCCATAATATGGAAGTTCACCTTGCCGTTCCTCGAGAATCTATTGCAATTACCTAATAATGTGGTTTAAATGACTGCATTATACTCACAAGTTTTTTGCTACATACTTTCGTTTCTTGAATCAACATTACTTTCGATTTCTCAGATTTTAGCCTTTCTTTTAAATATCTCTATTTTCCCTTACTATTTAGGCTTCTTATATTCTAGGAGATTAATTTCATTGATTAAATTTTTGGATTTTTTGGAATACTTTTGTTAAGGGTATTGTCTTTTTGGAATTAACTAGCATTTCTCCTACTAGTTAAATAGATTCATGCAAAGTCCTCGAGCTTTTTTCTTACCCCCTTTTATCTGAGATATGATTCTATAGAAGATTTTTTTTCATGGGTAATTACTTGTTATTGATATTGGGATATCAGGTAGTGCTCAAACGTTTCTTTATACACCTTCTTCCGATCTTCTATAATGAATCAATCCTCTAAGTTCCTCCATTCATGCAGTAGACGTTTTAAGACCAGTTCTTCTGAACTTAAGTCCTCTTTGGTCTGTTCGATATCCATTGGAGATTGTTTCATTACACTATTCTCCTCCATTTCAATATGTTCTTGCAGCAACTTTCTTTTTGTTGCCAGAGTTTTCTATTGCACCGTTCCTTGTCCTTGAACAGGGCTTTCTTCCACTTCTTTTTATATTTCCCCCTCTTCTTGCAAGCTATCATAATGGTTTTCAGTATTCTTTTGTTTTGGCGTATTGTATTGACTTGCATGCTTCCTGCTATTCTTTTTTTTATTTGTGACTGTTTTGAATCCATCATCATTTTTATGTATCCCTTCAGTATTCTTTGATGATTTTCTTGACTGTTGTTCTGGAGTATTTAATGGATAGGTTTTGTATAGGTGATCGTACTCATGACATCTTCGGAATCAGAAAGGAATACTCTCATAATCAAGTGTTTGATGCCAAATCTTTCCTTCGTATTCAAGTAATATTTTATTTTATTTTATTAGTTAAATTATCTAATTGAGAAATTTATGATACTCATAAAATAATAATATCTAGTGTAAAAGAAACCAATGTTTCTAAATTAATGATTCATCATAGCTTCTTATTTTAATTAATCCCACATCCTATTCATAATATTAAGAATTTGGCAATCCTTGGAAGGTAAATGTCTCAATTTAGTTATTTGACCCATCTAATAAAATTCAATATAAATTATAAACAAAATATATTAATATGTAAAATTAAGTGAAATTAAGATGCGCTTATAATTTATCAATAACCAAAATAAAATAACATGACAACATTTATAAATAAATTATGAAGGATTTCAATGCTTATAATAATAATGGTTTAATCAAAGAATGAAAAAAAAAAACTTATGGTTAAAACATTTTAACTGTTCAACATTTGTATCTTTCAGTCAAATGTATTTAAAATTCTAGAAATATTTGTTAGAGTTGTAAGTTTAAGTTGTGTAGTATAAAAAATCAAAGTTCCAATGATATTTTCAAATTGTTCAATCCATTTATACATTAAAAAATACCATATATATACATACATATATACTAGAGTTAAATATTTGTGAAGTATAAATATTTTTTCACTTAAAATAAATTAGCAACTCAAGAATTTTTTTTCAGATATTTGAAGGATTTATACATGAAGATCCTTCTCTTTACCATTTCCAGAGTAGCAGTATCTGCCTCTCTGCATCAGGCTTCACGGACACAAATGAGCATATCATTGGAATGCTTGATTCATCTCTTTGGTTGGTGCACAAAATTGCTGAGCAATATGAAGAATCAGTTAAATTCAATCCAGAAAGAAAAGAATGAACATTTTGGGTATGGTACAATATTTCTGACATTCTTCTTCGAGAGGGTCCCAGGGATTCGACTCAAAGTGATCTCAACTATCAACAACCTGAGAGATCCAATAATAGCCCAATGGGCAGATCTGATGAAAAGATTAGGGGGAATTGAATTCCCTAAACCACTTGGGATGATGAGTTCTTCCAATGGTCGGAGGAACAAGTCATCGTAGTGGAGTCGCCATTTTTGTTTCGGGAAATGTTGCCCTAAAGGTCTTGGGTTGATAACCTTCACAGATCAGGGGCATGTTATTACAGGAAGGAATCACTTAACCAACTTTTATGCTAATAACTAGAAACTACAGGTTTCAAGACTTACCTGAATGTCCCTCGGTTGAAGTAGATCCCGCATGGTGCAAACCCCCTGCAACACTTTATTCTCTGAAATCTATAAATCAGCAAAGAACGAACATAAAACCCTAGTTGTACAACATATATATGTTCTATATGTTAGTGAGAATCATGCATAACATCATAAAAACAATATTAAATGTTAAATTTATGATCATTACAGATGCATAAAATATAATTGAACGTAAACATCAGGACCAAGATGGATTATTCTATTAGTAATGACATGTACAATATATAAACGTGGAGAGATCACCTGAAATCTGCCATGGCCTTCGAGCATATCGTCCTCTAGATCCAGCCAGCCCTAGCCTCTCAAGATTTCTTCCAAGATGAGTGCACAATGGATTTCATATAGGGTGATGAACATCTCAAGGAAACAATGGTTTCCTGAATATATCTGGGAAGTGCAGGAGGCATGTGTATATATCAGACTTGGATAGGGCTCCAACAACGTATAATATCTATGTTTCTCTCGCTCCTCCATTAGGCCATTCCCTTGAGGGGCTTTTATACTCCATCAAATTAGTTTTTATAGTTGGGAATCAGTTAGGCCAGGGGATGGGGTGGTTAACTTACTATAACAACCATAAACCCTACCTCAAAATAGGGAAAATATATATTTTTTAATGATTAAAATGGCATTCGTTGTTCTCTATAGATGGACTCGCATGTATACGCATAAAATACTGGGAAGATTCGCATATGGGTTTTAAAATATTTTTTTTAGAGAAAATGTCCAAGTATGAAGAGAAGGGGTGCCCAAGGCCAAACCATAAATCATCAAGTATGCGCTAGTGATAAATGATGCTATAACAGCCATATTACATGGTTTTGAAAGAATGTGTATGGTTCATGATTCAATTGTTTCTATGGTACCTCATTTATTTTAGATTTACATTGATGTATATTATTTAATATTGCAATTTTCATTATTCTCACCAATGTATATACACTAATTACAATTTATTTTTATGTTTGTAGATGGAAGGTGAAGAAGAAGAAAAGAATCAATACCATGAACAAACCATTCCTGAAAATAACCCAAGTCATGGAAGTAGCTCTAGCAGTGACAACAATTCAAGAGAATAATGATGATCACTATGTTTGGATATAAAGGCAAGGCATTGTATTTTTTGAAATATTTGTGTGTGAAATCAGACATTTTGTTTAAAGTAATGGACATAGTGTTCCAATTGAAAGATAAACGGATACCAATAACTGTCCCATTTTATATGATAAAGACTGCCTTATTCATATATATATATATATATATATATATATATATATATATATATATATGTTTTAATTTATTCTATTGCATTCTCCATTGTCGTTATGAAATGTAACACCACTGATTAAATTTATGGATGATTAAATATTATAATGAAGAGATGTGAAATTTGATGATATGATATGACAAATTATTCCAAACATCACATTCAAATGCACTAATGAAAACTTAATTCATATGAATACTTTTATAAGATATGTGTCGGCTTCTGATGAATAATGAATTTTAAAAAATCGCAATAATTAAGATATGATATAACAATTTAATCCAAACATCAAATTCAAATTCATTAATAAAAAAATAATTAATATGAATAATGTTATAAGATGTGTCAACTTCTTATGAATAATGAATTTTTTAAAATCACAATATTTGCACTATCACAGGTCGATGTTTCTAAAAAATACAAAACAAACACTGATGTGTGTCAGTTACTGTACATCGGTGCGTTTGTATAATACAATGCACTGATGTGTTTATACAACCTATAGCCACCACATAAATACCAATACCATTTACAATTATCGATGCGTTTATGTGTCTCTATGCATTGGGCATTTGTACGACCTATGGGCACCACACAAATACCAATGCGAGTTAGAACAAACAGTGCGTTTGTCTGATACCGCACAATGGTGTGTTTCTATAACTCGACGTACCGGTGCGTTGAGACGACCTATGGGCACCGCACAAATCCCAAGACCAATTAGAACGGCCCTGTGTGTTTTATCACCAAAATTGCGTCCCGGTGTGGTTTTATACCTTGACGGCCTGGTGCATGCACCTTTGACTGCCCTGGGCCACCTTCTAGATGACACGCACCGATGTGTTGACACCTTAGTAGCACACCGATGAAAGAACATCTATAATAACCTACGACTGCCTAGTTTTTTTAGTTGTTTTGAAATTCCATTAAAAGCTCCAACAAAATCTCTGTAACCATAAATGGATGTTGTAAAAAATGTGTTTTTGACAATTTTTTCCAATTTTATAACACTAAAAACCTCCTTTATAACCTCCGCTAGAGGGTCTTTTCCTTGTATTTTCTAACTAATATTCACGAGAGAATCTTGTAGATTACATTGCAAAGAGCTATTGGTCAAAACTCACTAGGGCCTACAGTAGCACCCTTCTAAAGGACGAGCGCCTGGAATTTTTCATTTCGACCCAATCACAATGATTGGGATTGGTGAGAGTACTTAAAAAGCTCAAGAATATCATCTCCTACAAATTTATAGCCAACCTTGAAAAATTATGAATCGGAACCATCCAGACCTGGGGCTTTATTCGGCGGGAGATCCCTTAATACCTCCTCTACTTCTGATAAGGATATTTCTCTCATAAGGGCCTCGTTTTGTTTGTCCGTAATTAATCCAGGGATATGCTACTAGATTTTTGAGATTTCTTCACTTCTATCTCCATCTGGTTCGGTGAAAAAAATACTAGAAGTGAGATATGAGCTCCTCTGAAATTGCCTCATCTTGCACCAATCAACAACCATCAAAACAATTAAGAGAGAAGATACAGTTGAATTTGTGATGCTTCAACACAATCCTATAGAATAATTTCATGTTTCTCTCACACTCCCTAAGTCATACGACCTCTGATTTCTGTTTCCATAAAATTTCCTCTTGTTTCCTATTATGATCCAGGTTTGTTAGGAATTGTCCCTCATTGGTGAATAAAGTTTCATTTTTTCCTTCCAAGATAATGTGTTATTGAAGAAACCTCATGGCTTCCTCAGATCATTGTTTCTCCCGGTGAATACTTCTAAAGTCAAAACTGGTCCATTCTTTGTTTTTTCCTTTCAATTCCTTGATTTTAAGATGGAAGATTTCCATTGGGTTTCACCCCCTCACCCTCATTTCTTTCCACCAATCTTCCATTTTGGCCCGGAGATTCATTTTTTCAAGCAAGAAGGACTCAAAAGAGAACAGTTTGTTGTGAGGAGCCATCCGTAGGTTGATCTCAAGGAAAATCGACCAATGATTTGATCTCATGCAAAGGAGGATCTGTGCCTATAAATACAATTCATATTGGAGGATATTATCAGAGAGAAGAAAGAAGTCCAATTTTGAGGCTATTTGATACTTACCTCCCCGTCGATTGTTCCAAGCGAAGGCTGTGTTCTTGAGGTCAATATATTTAGTTTCGATATCTTGAAAATTTTCTTGGAAAGATGCAGATATCAGATCCAATCATTGAATGCCTTCTTTTTTCTCATTGAGATCCTTTATGAGGTTGAAGCCTGTAGCCACAATCCAATTTGTTTCCCCCAAAAGCTCCTTAAGGTACCGCAGATTGAGGAGAAAACTTGCTTTCATGCCATGCAAAGTGGCACCGTAAACTCTTGTCAACCAAGCATTCTCCAAACATACGATAGACTAAAATTAGCTTGAGAGAGAGTGAGGCTTTGCCATCCATTGACCGAAATAGATAGATTTGAGGTCCCAGAGGATACTGAGGCCCACACACTAGCTATTTCTTCCAGAGAAAAACATTCTAGAAAAGGACAACTTCTACTAATAATGTCCTTAAGTCTTTGTTGCGGTGCTTTAGTTTCCTATATGACAACTATGTCTAGATTCTTTGCCTAAATTATTTCCTTCAGGTACCTCAACTTTCCCTTGGAGTTGAGGCCTCGTATATTCCATGATAGCAACTTCATTGAGGGGGGGGCGGGAGGGGGGGGGAGAGAGAGATCATTGGTAATACTCTGTCAGGACATTGGTTTTCCTTGAGTTGCCCAGATTTTCCCCTACTCTAAGATGACTTCACAGCTTAGTCGTACTCCCATATTCTTGGAGCCCAGTATAGGATATATGTCCCCTGTGTGGGGCTATCTTCTCTCCAAGGAACTAAAGCTGATTAATGATGGGATTATAAGGAGGCTTCTAATTTCTACCGGTCTTTAAAAATTTGGTGGAATTGATCCCATTGAGCTTGAGGAATATCCATTGATCCATCCTTTTCTGAGCTTTAGATGTAGGCTACGATGACCCTCACATCAGAGTCGTGATGATGTAACTTCATATATTATTCTAACTCTTGGCTTACTTGGGCGAGAACTTAGAGGATTTCTTTATTGTTGGTTTGGGCCTCTGGGTCTTATTTTTTCTCGGTTGTTTACTCTTTGCATTCTCCAGACCCTTCTCGTTAGTTCAAGCCTGGATGATTCAACTAAGACGGTGAATTAGTTCCCTTGAAGGATATTTGGGAACTACTATGGGGGGTGCCCTGAGGCTGCATGGGAGGGTTATGTCGATCAACTAATTTTTTCATACACAACATTCACCTACAGTAGGAGAGGGGAAACTTTTCTTGGAGGAGGACGTTGTCTCTGAAATTTTTGGAAGTCATCCAAGGCAGGAGTCGCCACAAGGGTCGAGACCTGTTAAGGGCACTGTCATAAGAGATGGTGATATTCGTGGCATAATATTCACTTAAACATCGCATGCTCATAGTCCATCGATTGAGACCAGGTCTCGTCCTGCTATTCTATTTCCACCGACTCTGGAAGAGTCTTGGAAATGTTCATATGCACACCAATTCGTGCATATGAAGAAAATATTTTTCATCGTGTGATTTCTGAAACTTATAAAAGGTTTCATATGGAGTTACCATTAATTTCTACTATGTCCACCTCCCAGAAATCCTCCGAGAACGAGAAAAAATGGACCCAAATCAGGACAACTAGGAATTGCCACTTATCAGGCTTATGGAAAGGTTCCTAGTGCCTCATAAATAAGCCAACATTGTTCATGAAATAATGGCCATTGTCCAGGATTCTCTTCAAATCTTCAAGATCCTAAAAAATTACTGTAAAGAAACCGTTGGACCAAAGGTAGCGATCAAAGGGAGCTTTTGGCTGCGATTTTAGTTGGATCCATGGCAGGATTTTGGTTCCCTAGGCGAGATACCTATGAATTTGGAGATAATTGCATGGACCTACATAAAATAGTAGGATTGTTCAAGCTAGCTACTTGGGAGCACCACCTTGTGGCTTTTGCTTGCCTTTGTGAGGCATCAGTCATTCATGCGCGCCTGCCTTAAGCACCAAGAGTTGGCGCCTCAGATTTTTCTCCATTTTACAGATCCAAACTCAACGAAGGAGTAGTAGGTGGACGTGGCGCGATGGTGAGAATTGACTTGAAGGAGGGGGCAGATCCCCCTACCCCAGGAGGCCCCATATGGAGCTCTCTCAGCCTCGAGCTAAGGATAGGGGACGACGGCAGCAGTGATTCCTTAAATAATTGATTGTTTAAATTATTTTTTTGAGTTAGTTGTTTAAGAAATTCGATTCCTTCCTCTATTTGCTCAATGGTTAAGACGTGTTTTATGAAATCACCCATTCCAATTCAAATTTCAATGTGATTAAGTAAAAATAATATTAAGGAAAATTATTTTCATGTTAAACCAAATATATCCCTTTCGTAATATAAAATTAAAATTTAAAATATTCATAAATTTTAAGATTCTATTACATTTAACATCAAGTTTATAATCTTTACATTTAAGATTCTATTACATTTAATCTTATAATGATTGACTTTATTTTAGGTCAAGTTTCAAAATAAAAAATGAATGCTAAAATCGAGATATTAAAGGAAATGAACTTGATATAAATTGAATATATTCATTTTATAATGTAATTGAAATATATTTGATTGATCAACTATATTTTAATGATCAATATATTGTAATTGACTTTATTTTAGGTCTTTTTTTTTAAATCATAATCAACTTTATTTTTTAAATAGAAATTTAAAATATTCTTGTTTGTTTCGGTGACTGACAAAGCGTGACACGAAACCATCGTCATCGTTAACGTCATGGAGTTTATCCACGACGGCTATAAAACGGTGGCCATTCGAAGGGCATTGGATTTTTAGAGGTGATAGTGTTTCATTTGCCACCACCATTAGAGGTGATAGTGTTTTATTTGAGGCAGCCATGACAATCAGCTCATTTACCTGTGCTTTGCCTGCAATGTTGTTACTGTTGCACGTGGTCAGCGCGCAGAATGTACCCATAATGGGCGTCTGTAACCCAAATCAACTGCCAAGCGGAAGTCCATTCTTCAGTACGGTCGGAAAGCTACTCGTACAACTCGAACAATACACGGTCTTGTATGCAGACTCAAACGGTTACAACTACCAGACAACGTATGTAGACTCAACCACATGCACTGCTGCCTACGGCCAAGCAATCTGCACTGTATCAGGCAGCCCAGAGTTAGTCCCTCGGGTTCTCTGCAATGCCTGCCTTAGTGTCCTGGGTGGTGCTATCTGGAGCTTTTGCAACAATGCCATCGCTGCTCAGGTTGAAGACGGTTACCACTGTTCCATCCTCTACGCTATTATTCAATCGTGACCACATCAGCATATATAGTATCAATTCTAATATGTATGTTCAAATAAAACCCATCCTCTACTCTACATGAGTGCTCACGCACTACTTAGTATCAACACCCATGCATCTAAGATCTCTGCTTAAATAAAACTGGACGAAAAGGAATTTGTACTCGTACTGCTACTTTGGTTTGTTTGGTGACGTGCTATGACCCTAGTCATCGTTATAGTTACTGTAACTCGAAGCATTGTTGAATGACATGAGGTATGTGCCTTATGAGTCTAGTTGTAGTAACTTCAGACATTTTCTAAGAGTTTCAATTATAATGCCAGATAACTAGTTCAAAGCAATATTTAATTATTCTAGGTTTTGGAGGTGGCTAATGGATTTGGGGATTATTCCACACCGATTATAATTATTTTGTTTAAACAGTTTATTTATTTTATGATGACATTGAGATTTAGATGATTATGTTAGAGGGGATCCTTGAAGTGGATATTTTTGAACTAGAGAAATATAATTAATAGTAACTGCAAAACTATGAAGTAATTTCTTGATAAATTAATATAATCAATAATCTTATGCATATAAATTTAATAAAAAGAATGAAATTTACGATTCAAATATTATAATACATATTAAATATGACAAAGTATTATGAAATTTAGTTAAGTTGTTGAATTACATATTTTAGCTTATCATTTCGATGGATCACATTTAACTTTCCAACTTTACTATGTAACTATTTAGTAAAACAATGAACCTCAATTCTCTTGCATATTTACATATTTTATTACGAGATTATATCTGTTTCTAAGGGTTCACATCAAAATAACCTATAGGTTACAAACATCATCGCTAAACGTTAGTAAAAATCAGATCAAATTCTCTCAACATAGTTTGTTTTTTTCCTTCCATAGATCCACAATTGTAAAGTCTCCTCTCATCATACTTGTTTAGCAGCCCAGTGAGATTTGAATACATGCTGCTTTACTAATAACTACCATTTCTCAACCTCAACCTTAATAACTACTTCTTATATTTTACCATACTATAAACAAAATTTTACTGAAAACAATGTCAAATTGAGTTAAATCCAAGAAGTTTATGGAAATGAATGCCAAAATAGGTTATATCTAGTATAACATTTTAAAATATGTGATTCACACACCTTCATATGGCTCGTAGAAAAGGAGGATTGTTAAAAAAGTTTTACCTTTTTAGCTCATTGTTAGGATGGACGCCAAACACTGATACACAATTTTCATCTCCTTGATTTACCAATGATACGATTATTCATTCATCCATTATTAATCATATGAACAACCAAAAGTTATCCACCAATTCTGTTTTAAATTTTCATTTCTTTCTAAGAAATAATAAAAAGCAAATATAAAATCAACTTTGAGTTATCTAGAAATTTCGCTATCAATTTAACCTTTTCCTGAAACAAGAGATTAAGCAAAGAATTAAAATCTATCATTTTCTAGCTTCTTATTGTTGCTTCAAAATAAATTGCAGCAACCTCTTTCCAATATCGTAAACCCTCTCACCGCACCAATAAATTATATAATCTCAATATACAAGGATAACATATTACTTAGAGAAAATTCTTGTCACCACACCAATACATTATGTAATATCAATATACAATGGATAACATATCACTTACACCAAATTCTGATAGAATCTATCAAATTATATAGAATTATATATGATATCGGAGAGAACTTCGTAGAGATGGAGTATGAATGGAAAAATAAGGTACATGAAAAATCCCGTTTTATCATGTATGGAAGCTTGTAAATTTGAATCGATAATAATATTTGTGATGCCTTATCAATTTGAATGGTGAGAAAGAATGAAGCTGATTCGATATGATGACTCTTTGAGTCTCTTCAGATCACGCTAAAACTAGAACACATCATCAATCATAGGGGGGCAAGCATGGAAACGAGAGGATGAAACATCGTTTCCATTTCAAATAAAATAATTTAATATTAAATTTCAAATAAGGCTTAAGAGGAGAGGGAGGGTTGAAACCACACTAGTGTATGTACATATTCATTTAGCATTCAATCTCGTCCAATTATTTAAATAAATAAAAAAATTACATCTATCTTCAGTTAATTTGTGTAACATCCCTAAACTTAGTGAAAAACAACATAAGGTTAGAAAATTTTATACACAACTACCTGTAATTATGAAATTTCATTGACTTCGTACCTAAAACATCTCACTTAAGTGATAAGTGATTAGCGAACCTAAAAACAATTGTGGCCTCCTATAATTCAGATCTGAAATGAAAATGTGAAAAAAACATGGAAAAAAATAGATGTATGCGATCTAAAATATTAAACACCAAAATAAATCCCATGTAATAACCCAATTATAACAAAAAAAATTGAAAGAAGAAATCTTTTATCAATAGCACCTACTCAAAGATATTTACAAAGTGGTCATAAATTCCCCTCCGTGGGATTGCTCTTTTGATGTCCTTGATGCTTGAATATTATATCTTCCTCCCTCAATATATAAAAACCTAAAAAACATGTAGAAATCTAGTGGGAGCTCAAAAGTACGGATACAATAATGGTGGCGATGATAAACGCTGAAAAATGAATGAAAAACCCTCTTATTTATAGCAAAGAATTGGGTTGACATTAAAAGTGGTGAATAATAAAATATTGTTGAACCAAATCTATATCTAATCGTTAGGAATACTTTATTATATTTTTGGGGAGGGAAAATATATTCAAAATGGTCAAAAATATTTACTTAGAAATAATTAACAAATAAAATTATTTATTAATTATATTGCGAATAATAAAAAAAGTGTGAAAATGAAATAATTATTAAATAATGATTTAACAATTATTCCCAGAATAGAGTTAAGGAAAAATAAATAAACAGTTATTTATTAAATTATTCCTAGATGATTTAGTCAAATGTGATAAAGAATAATTATAAAACAATGATTTAATAATTATTCCTAGAGAAAATTAAATAAATAATGGTTTATTTAATTACTCTCATGGGTTTTAATCAAAAATAACTTAATAAAAGTGATTTGTTAAATAATTTTCTATAGTGAAAGTGATTTTACTATGGTAAAATTAAACTTACATGTTGTATTTTGATCTAGTAGGTGATCATTTTTTGGTGATAACACATTGTAACCCCAACATACAAGTGTTAGGAGAAAATCGTATGACTGAAATACATTGTAAGTTACACTTCTACGAGACACCAAAGCGGAGAGAGAGAGAGAGAAAGACAACTGAAGAAATGAAAGGAAGGACAAAATGGAGTGGACGAGACCTACTAAGCTAATATAAGTTTCCTTTTATTTTCGAGTACACGATCTCAAGTGAGGTGAGGGAGGCATACCCATACCCGTAGAGATAAATTATTACAAAGAATAATGGTGATCCCAAGAATGTGTGGTTTAGCTACAAAGTACATGATATATGAAACATCATATGTTGGCATCAATGGGAGAAGACATAATACAATGAATCCCATATACATAATGCTCTTGGGAAAACATATGTCAGGACTGAATACAAGAACATATAAGTAAACGAGACATAATTCCCCTCAATATGACACGGGGAGCGTGACTAAAAACCAAAGAAGCCCTACTAAACTAAAAGGGGATGTGAATATCTAAATGGCTCATCTCAAGGAGACATGCATGATGTGTGGCGTTGAAAGCGGCTGAGACCGAACCCATCAAATATAAAGAACTGCATCTGAGGTTGGAACATAATCTGAGAACATCGAGGCATGTGGGCGGATACTTAAAGGCCCACCCCCTCATGATGTTTGAATCATCTGAGACAAACCCGAGAATCACTTGTACAGTTTGTTGCATCATTGGACCAACAAGTGTATGGTTCTCAATCGTGTGATAATTAGCTTGATTCGAGCACATGGGAAATAACCAAGTCAAAGGGTGATAATGATTCCCTTTTCTTGTTATGAGGAACCGAAAAATGATGAAATTCGGAACCAAGGTACACCTCCATCTGGACTATTCTTCTATATTGAATGTGTTGAAGTCGACAAAACAGGGCCCGCAAGAGGTGAGCCAATGAGGAATCCTCAGCTAAGGCATGAGAGATCATAGTAGAGTGGCTGATGGAATGGCACTAGGGATTTTTATGGGGGAATATAAAAATGAGAGAAAAAATGATGACTTCCATTGTTAGAGCATAGTAAGCACGGCTGACCTAGGAGCAACTGACTTGATTCACGAGGGCATGGTCAATGTCTAAGACAAAGGATTTTCAGAGACGAATCAATATAGCTAGAGACCAAAGGAGAAATGAGGGTTGAATGTGATGCAAATATGGATGGAACAATATAATAGGACACAATGGCACTTAGAACAAACTCCATGAATGCAAGGGTGACTCATCTCAGATTCTCTGAAAAAGGGTGATTTGATGATGCTACCACATGGGATAGGCCCAAGGGGGCCGTTCAAAACATGATTAAATAAAGGTGACACATGAAAAAAATTGACACGTGATTTGAAAATTTCTGAGGAAAAATAGTACCAAAGTACAAGAAGCTCAAATGAAGAAATTTTGTTTCAATTGGTGGCAAAGTTTGGCTAAGTGAAACTTTGTGGAAAAAATCGCCTCCGGGTAAAGTGTCAAATTACAAAAAATAAAATAATACCTATTATAAAACTCAGTGCTACGGTGCTTACGGTTCGTCAAATCGAGATATAGTTTGGTCACAATAGGCGACTTAAAAGCTATGGGTTTTCTCATAAAAGGGCTTCTTGCCTCTAAATCCAATTCATTTTCATAGTGAGTGTTGGAAAATTTGGACACGAGGAGAAGGACCTAAATCTTGTGGAGATCATAGGATAAAAACTTACCATTGGAATTAGGATCTCAGACTTTCATGCAGGTGTTCTTAATTGTCTAAAAAATGGTGTTAATGCTTCTTGGAAAGATGGTTCCTAGTGAAGAACTCAGGGAATAAATGATCATGGGAATGAACTACTAGAGGAGGTCTAGAATCATCCCCACCCACCAAGTCAAACATTGGGATTAGGTGGTAAAGGTCGTATTACATAGAGTAGGATGGTTGAATATATATGGTATCAAGCATCTATGATATGAAATGTGTATATGGCGCACCAGAGACGTCGGTAGGACAAACTATCTGAGGAATGGACAGATAATCGACCATACATAGATAGTTTGGGCCTAGGCCAAGACTTATGTTAATCATGTGAGAAGGTGGAAATGGTCCATCATGTCCCCAAGCATGGGATACTCCCCCCAAACATATGATGATGAAAGGGCCTGATTGGGTATGAAAAGGTGGGAATGATACCCCTAGCTGGCGGAGTGTGTGGAGTGCCATTATGTTCCAAGTGCTCAAATAATGGATTAAAGAATTTGGTCCTACTGGCACTAGATCCTCAATAGGATGATGTAACACCCTTTTCCCACATCTACCCAAGTAATCAACCAACCGAGGTAAACATGTGACGAAAGGCTACTATGATGAGGCACAACCTCCTGGATTACCTTAAGGAAGTGGAATCAATGAAAATTCTTCACACAGACCTTGTGCATCATCAATAACACCCCCAAGAGCTAACCTAACCATTCAAGCATCCATCTGCTGGGTGCCACTGATATTTTAGCCTCTAGGTGTCTAGACGCATGCACAAGCCTGCTAGACAATGTCTATGAGGGTTTGGATGAATTCATACACCCACATGTAAACATCCAGGGAATAAATTCCTCAGTGATGTTCTATGGTCCCAAGGCTTTGAGTCACTTTTTTAGGCCAAGAACATAGTACTCTGTCGAGAACCTCATGACAAGTTCATAGATGATTTATAATGACAAGAAAATGATGTATTTGCAAAAATATACAAAAGGACTATACCATACCCTAGTATCCCTGAAAGGCATTTATTCAAACATGTAACCAACATGTAAGCTATAGGTATAGAAAACAAAATAGAGAAAAGTTGTATCATACTTATCTGAGAACTCCTAAGAAGCATTTCACCCCTACATCGTTAGCTACAATGCAATATATTTGAACATAGATATAGAAGTAAAAATACGGGTAGAGCCATACATCATCATTGTTAAAATACATGATTATAGGCAGCATAATAATAAGAAAAATACCTTGGATATAATAAGAATAGAATACACATCTAAATTATTACATTTACATAAAAAATACCAAGGGAATGAATTGTTAATTAATGAATGTAGAAACCAAACGAAGATGGGACTTCCATTTTCCACCTGACCGTAGATTGGCTGAGCTAATTCTCTCTTCATATAATCACTGTCGTGAAATATTCCAAGCATGAATGTGAGACTCAAACTGAAATAACCAACAAGGGAATCTCGAGGCTAAACCACATCACTCTCATAAATATAAACCAAGCTATATTATTATCTACACCTGACCACTATGCCAACACAAGCACATATATCATTGGAATCTCTCCCCCTAAACCATGAGGAAATTTCCTATCTCATAGTCTCTCAAGATTTACCACAACTTAAATTCTCAATTAGGGGTCACTAGGCCCTTAACCAAGATGTACTCTTTAGGCTTTACCATGTATCCCAAACCCGAGATTCCTAGGCCTGATGGAGAGAAAAGCACCTCTCAAGCTTTACCTCAATCCAAACCTGAATCACTAGGCCCTAAACCAAGGCAACACATAAACCATTATGTGTCATATATTTCATATATACACCTCACTTAACCTTGAATCCATCTGATAATATAGCTAAAATAAAATATGAGAACTCCATAACACGATGGTTATTCGAAAATGACATGTTTGGGCTGTAAAAACTATCACACCTAGAAAAATCCATGTCGATAAAGAAATGAACCACATGCAATACCATGCATTACATATCTAGAAAGGAAATCGTACATGCAATTCAATACCTATAAAGAATACTATTGCAGGTGCTTGATTCCTACTCCTCGCTTTCTTTCTCCTTCCTCCTGCTTTCTCCCCTTTCTTGCTTCAATGCCAATCTCTCCAAGAAACTCTAAGTGTCCAAGAGTGAGGGAGGGAGGGAGAGAGAATAGCGAGAGAGCTCCAAAATTGAACTGAAAAAAGGTACCAGTTGATCCTCAAAAGCCTATTTATATATGAAGCCTCTATTTTCTTCATTTTCCTCCTCACATGCAACCTATGAAATTTAATCTCCCTTTTCTCATAATTTCCGTTATTTTCATAAATAAATCTGCTGAAGATTCCATTTTCCCTTTTCAAATCCTTTTCCATTTCCTTTTCCAATCTCCTTAGCTATATGACTGAAATGGACACCCACTAGGATGTTTTTCCCAACATTCATCTTGGAATAAGTGTCCCATAAATCGTGGTTATTATTTTTAAATTTATTACATGGAATTTTCACCAAGGTTGTTCCATAACCCTCCCCTTTGGTGGACACCATCGTCGGTGTTCAACTGCACATATACCTCAACAAAACTGCTAAAAAGTAAACGTACATCCCATGGCTATTTATAACATAGATGGATACATTATTTACAATGATCACCTCGGTGAAAAGAAAACCAACATGACATCATAACAACGTGACACTATAATGACATGATACCCATACGTCTTATTATAGCTTTATATCATAGCTCATGGTGGCATTTACATCTATAAACATATTGACATATACTAAACATCACATCAAAATAGATATCAAAACATCACCAAAAAATATTCCAACCATATACCATCATCACACCAAAATTTCTTTGCCTCAACTAGAAAAAGAAGGATACATGACTTGCATATCATCTACCATCTCCCATGTAGCTTCATCGAGAAAAAAGTGTTTCCATTGCACATTACCTTTTTCTATTTCTCGGTTCCACAACATGAACAATTTTTTCTGCACTATATACTAAGGATCTGGCTGGAATTATCCATTTGGTTCCACCTACAATACATACCAGTCAATCACATGATCAAAATCTCTAACATACTTCTTAAGAAATGATTTATGAAAAACATCATGAAATTTCATTGTGGAAGGCAATGCAAGTTGATAGGCCACTCGTCTAATCATCTCAATGATCCTGAAGGCTCCACAAAACCATGATTCCCACTTTCCACATGATCCAATCCAAAAGGACCTCTTCTTGGGCTTGATGCATAAGTATGCATGTTCCCCAACCTAAAAATCTTTAAAAAACATGTTCCCATCTTCATAAGTCTTCTTCCTATCCTTTGTTGCTTTCAGGTTCTTCTTGATCACCTGTATTTCATGTTCCATTTCTACCAGCATCTGTATTCCAATCAATACCTTGTTAACTATATCACTCAAAATAATGGGAGTGTTGCAACTCCACCCATACATAGCCTCAAACACACTCATCTTCAATGACTCCTGTTACATTTTTTTGTTGGAAAATTCTACCAGTGGAAGATATTCTTCTTGCTTTTGCTACTAATGCATCACATACAACTCGACATATCCTGCAATATTATGTTGACCCTTTGATTTTTTCCATCTGTCTATGGGTGATAAGGTGTTTTTTAGGGAAACTTGGTCCCCAAACTTGGAAACAAATAATTTCAAAACCTATATGTGAACTTTGCATACCTATCCAACACAATATTTTTTGGAACACCATGCAATACGACCACGTCTCTAATGAACACTTGTGCCACATTAGTAGTTGAATATGTATTCTTCATTGGTATGAAGTGTGTAACCTTCATCAACCAATCCATAGCAACCATGATGGAATCATGTTGTCTAGCTATCTTAGGAAAACCTGTGATGAATTCCATGGAAATTACCTCCCATCTCCACTCTGGAATCTAAATCAGTTATATCAATCCACTTTTCCATGTCCTTCTTTAGATTCAACCAATAGTAGAATTGCTTGACTACAGTTAATGTCTTCTGGTAGCCTAGGTGACCCGAACATGGTTTCGCATGGAACTCGCTCAAGATCACCTTCTTGAGAAAATTTTTGTCAGGTACATATTTCCTATCTCTAAATATGACCAATCCATCTATCGTGAGATGATAGTCCAAATATTGTACATGTGTACCTGTACATGTACTTGTATCACCACTTATACATGTACTTGTACCCTGATGCAACCTGTGCAAAATATCCATATAACTGTGATCTGGATAACCTACCTGCAATATCTTATTATGTAAGTCTATCCCATAGGAGCTCATAGATGTCATGTGGTTTACTTGTACACGGATGTTAAGATCATCCGCGACCCTACTCTCCTTTCCCTTGATGGACCTGATCTATAATCCAAACTCATTGATCATGGTCAACCATCTAGTCTACCTGGAATTTAGATTCAGCTAGTCATAAAAGTACCTCAACCTAATGTGATTACTCATTAGTAAAAATTGCTTGCAAAGAAGATAGTTCATCCACATCTTTAGTGCATGAATGATCGTTGCTAGTTCAACATCATGTGTCAGGTAGTTCTACTCATGCTCATTCAGTTTTCACGAAACATAGCATATCACCTCTTCATCATTCATAAGGACCCCAGTAATTCCTCTATTGCAAGAATATATACACACTACAAACAAATTTTGTAGATCTGCAATATTTAACATTGGATTGTGTGTCAAAAACTAGTTAAGCTACTCAAAACTGGTCTCACATTCCTATATCCAATCAAACTTCTTACCTGTCCTATGAGATCAAATAATAGGATAAGAAATATGTGAGAAGTTGCTAATGAACCTCCAATAATAACCTTCTAATCCCATGAATGATCTCACCTCATATTGATCCCGTCAACAGTTATCGATAACTTTATCAAAGGATTTTCTTGTTGTATTGACAAGAAAAACACTATAAAATGAATTAGATAAAGTATTTGGGTATGGATTTGATGAATTATTTATTTGTGATATTATTTTGAATAGGTGTGCACTAGGAAGGAAGGAGAAGGCTCATATCTAAAATATATAAATGTATATTGAAAACTGATGGACATAATCAATTGATTTTCTTGCTAATGAATGTAAGATCAATGTTTTTAGTAGATTTTTGATATGAATGTGTTTACATGTATATGTATTTTTTATAGTGTAGTATGCAAAATTTTTGTCTAACATGTGTTGTGTTTGCTGATATGATTTAATTTTGTGAATTTAAATCTATACGTAGGTTTTTTTTCTTGAATAACGTGTACATATGTGGTTATTCCTTATAAACGTTGCATATATTATTCGAATATATGTGGTTTTATTAATATTGCTACTTCTTAATAATAATGGTCATATCTACTATTAGTTAATGAATAATAGAACTTGATGAAGTTTCAGTAATATAAGATTTTATTTGAGAGACTAGTGAAAATATGTCTTGAGATCTATATGTAGGTTTCATCAATAGGAAGTGTGTATATGCACATATATATTTAATGTTAGTTGCATACATATTCTAATTGTATTAGGGTTTGTTGTGCTACTCTAGGTATGACTGTGAATGAATCATTTGTTTTTTTATTATTATTCATGAAGGATTTTCTTATGATAGTTGTTGATCATAATTTAGTTCTTTATCTAGTCTATCTATTATTGGTTGATGATTCCTATATGATGATGAGCATGGATGAGTATTAAATTGTTTCTGTACATATTAGCTTTTCCTGGTTATGACAACATTTTCCTTTTGAGTGTTTGAGTTAGTTTAACATATCACAAAGTTTTATGATACAATATTGTGCTAAGTTTTTTGGTGTCTTTGTATATTAGTTTGATTTTGTTGTAGTGATCTAATGGGATATTACATCCATGAAGGGATATTACATCATGTTTCCGGATGAAAAATGTGTCATCAACAACTCAGAACCAACACTTAGGTTTGAGGTGCCATGAGTTCAGATCCCTAGCTTTAAATTCATCCATAAATATGTTAGCAACTACGAGAGAAAGAGGGGAGCCCATAGATGTACTTTATGTTTGCCCATAGATGAACCTTTAAAGGAGAAAAAGGTGGAGGTGACTGAGATTTTGATAAGGTTTAATGTTCCAACATATACTCAATGTGTAATCAGGTTTAAGGCTTCATGAACCGGTATCTTAGTGAAACTAGAAACAATGTCAAAGCTTAACAACAAGTCATTCTCATAAATTTAGATGTTTTTTGTTTTTTGAATGAAATCAGTCGAACCTTTCATTTTAATAATAATAATTTTAATAGAAAGAATGAATATATATTTTCCTATCATCCACCATACTTCCCACTTATAGTTTCCTATTACTTTATTCAATTATCAACATTTTAATGAACCCCGTGTTATTTTTGAAATAGAATAATTAAATTATTTTATCACTATTTATCACTATTTTAATTTTTATTAGCTTATTAAATATTTTAATTCATTTATTTCAGAACTGATAATTTATAATTCTAACATCTAATTAATTGTTATTTTTTTTTTATTTAATTTTAATTATCCCAAATTTTGTCATTAAAATTTGTTTTAATTTATTATTTCAAATTATTTAGTTTTTTTAGCTAGCCCCCTATGTTTAACTACCATGATTAATTATAATTTTTGAATATTATTAATTATTGTTTTTCATTAATTCTTATATTTTTAATTCCTATTTTTTCAGTCACTCTCAATTTTAAATTCTGAACTATTTTATATATTAATTTTCAACCAATTTCTTATTTTATATATTAAATTATTTAATTTTCAATAGATTTGGTCAAAGTTTTAATTATTTTTTTGTGAATAATTTTATTTAGCTTTGAGCCTTCTCCCAACGGATGCTAGTTCCTTACTCCTATAAAAATACTTCTCATCTCTCATTTACTCATGAAGGTCTCTAGTCCCTAATGATGGATGGAGTAATGATCCCAAAGGTTGGACGAATTAAAAATCCATTACACAGTTCTCATGTGGAAACCTCTAACAATATGAATATTTGTATTTCAAACATATAAATAAATAAATAGCTAATAATATGTATTTCAAACATATAAAAGATCCACCTAATTCCAAATTTACCATACATCCATAGATATCAAATCTCAATAGGTACAAACATTTTCTCAATTTTCACACTCCAAATAAAAGTTTTTTTTTCTCAATTTTCACATTCCAAATATTTTTTTTGCACTTACAAGGTTACATCCAGTGTTAGATGGATCTATACTAGTAATAAAAAAATGGGTATAAAACATATATTCCTCTTTAGTTCCTAAGATGAAATATATCTTTGACACCTCACATGAAGGTTCCTTATGTAAATATATGTAAGTCTATCTAAAAACAATCAATTAGATATTCACTTCAATATTCTATTTATTGGTTCCCAACAAAAAAAGGAACAATCAATTAAATATTCACTTCAAATTTATCTGTATTAGTCCCTAACAAAGAAAGACTATGGGACTCCATTTTCATATTGACCACTATTAATTTATCATTGATCAATGTAGGTTACAATTTTTTATGCAATTTTTCCAAGAGTATAATTTATAACTTTAGTGGCAATGACTAAACTATTTTATTACAACAATTTAATTTATGAGGCAACACTTATTATACATTTTCCACGATGAAGGGTAAAATACTGAATTAAAATGTGAATCTCTCCTTCTAACTTATGAGATATGGATAACACAAATATTTGTTTTATATTGGGCATGCTCTATTCATGATCCATCATATTGTAACAAAGATGATTTACAGGTTATAAATTTATTTGGTAAAATAGGGGTAAATATTAATGGTGAAGAAAAATGTTAGACACTATTTAAAAATGTATATATGTTTAATAATAATAATAATAATAATATAAAATTTAATTAATTTTTATGTACTTATAATCTTGGGAACATTAAATGTATTATGGGGTAACTTGTTTCATCATGGATTAATTGCTATTAGGATTTACCAAATATTTAATTCATATGGCCATGCCTTTTATATTGAAAAAATAAGATATAAAAAGGAAAAGTTGATTGAGATATATTATTATTATTATTATTATTATGTAGTTCCTTTCACCCAAATGGCTTGGGAAACAAAATAAAATACATCCAAATCATAGTACTAAAATCAAGTCTAGTTGGAAAGGATGATTGCACCAAGAGGTGCATTCTAGAACTCAATATATTAAAATTATTATAACTGTACGCATGTTTGGATATTTTTTACTATTAAAAGTATGATAATCTAATATGAAAGAGATATAAAAATATTCCACATTCCATTTAATATTATTAATATTACAACTCCATCATAAATAAAATATTTGAATGTCTATGTCAAATAATTTAATTTTATAATTATGAATACTTTCACAGTCCATAATCATAATGGAAAATGATTTTTGGAGATCTTTATTGTACCTCAACTTTAGAGAAAGATAAAGTAATTAAAAAAAAGACAAAAAATAATATTTTCACTTTTTAATGTGAGAAAGATGCCTAATTCTTCTTTATATAAACTATTTGAATGTTAGTCAATTAATTTATTTCAATATCAACAAGGAATATATATGTATGGATATATAGAAATTCAAATTGAAAATAAAAGAAAATCAATAATTTTCTGCGACTGAGAACTGAAAATTGAAACACTGAGATCCCATAGAGTTGAGTTGAGTATTTGTTAGTTTGTGCGACTCAAAACGGCCGTCATCGTCGACGTCACGGAGGTTATCCTCCCACGAAACCATGTGACGTCAAAACCATTGGTTGTCTTGATAAGGATCGCGATAACGTTTGACATTTGAAGGCATAATGTAACCCTCACGTAAAAATTAGTATGATTTAATATTACTTTATTAACAATTTATAGTTAATTTGGTATTTTTAAAATAGTTTTTTTTTTCATTTCTCAAAATTTTACGACACATAAGGATAATATTCAAAGCATATGAAATTTTCACCATTCAAATAAATTTTAATTTATAAATAACTGAAATTCTTAACTAATTCCAATGTACATTACATTTATCTATTTAAATATAAATATAAAATGTATATAATGTATTTAAATACTCATATTAAGTAATTATTTTTTTCAATATCTACTTTTTAACAAAAATTTAATTCAAAATAATAGAAAATAAGAATAATAGGGTAATAAGAGTAATAAGGGATGTGTATTTCCTTGAATTCTTAATGTAAAATTAGTAAATTAAATTTAAAATTATGAATAATTTTAGTAATATTAAAATAAAATATATTAATATGTCAAATTAAATGAAATTAACATGTATTTAAAATCAATCAATAATAATAATAAAAATTAACATGAGAATATCTATAAATAAATGATTTTAATGGTTATTAGTAGAATGATTTAATTAAAAAATGAAAAAATCTTTAAAAAAAAATAACAATAATATTTAGAACAATTTAACTGTTCAACTTTTTGATGCATTTTCACTTTTATTTTTCAGTCAATTCTAATAAAATTCTAGAAATCTTTGTTAAAGTTGTAAGTTTAAGTTGTGTCGTATAAGCAATAAAAGTAGGCAATGACATTTTCAAATTGGTTAATCTATTTATACATTAAAAAAATACCATATATATAAACATATAAAAACAAAATCAATTTTCTAGAAGTATAAATATTTTTTTAACTTAAAATAAGTTAACATTCTTGAATGTGTCTATTAGATCAATCATTAAAATGATTTTATTAAATTATTTATATCCACACATACTAAATGCTAAATTTCAAATAAATTAATTAAAAAATTAAAATTAAAATTGATATAAAATATTTTTTTAATAATATAATTGAAATAAATTCTAATAATAAACTTTATTTTTAAATAAACTCATTCTGAATTTTAAAAATGATATTAAAGAAAATGGTTGCATAAAGTCAAATAGTATTCTTTATTCTAAGTTTTATTGTAACGTGGCATGAATGGGATTGAAAAAAAAATCTACGTTATGTTTTAGCATATGGCACGGCATGGAAAAGATATATGGAAAAGGCATACATTGTATACAATATGGTTCCACCGGATATTCTATAGAATCATTGTGGGAAATGCTACATCTTTATACTTCCAATTTTCAGGTGATTTTCAAAATCCTCCCCGAGTTGCAAATTATGGGCAATCCATTGATTAAGTTTAAGAAATAGAAACTCTATAAGTTTAAGGGATAGAAAATTGAGTGACCATCCTGTTAATCCACACTTTTAATACATTTTCATCATTTAAAAAATTAATGTAATTATGAATTTCTAGAAACTTTTAATCACTATAAATTATTTTTAATTCATATGAAGATTTTGAAAATATAAATAATTTAGTAATTTCATTTTCTTGAGAATTAGTGAAGTATATGTTCAAGATAATGACACATAATAAACTTAATTATCCTTCATTAATGCACATTAATGGAGAAGAAAATATAATATATATACGTATGTGATTGGGTGGGTGGCTCGTTTAGTTGAATTATTTTAAATGTTTTCTTGTTTGTATGTGGCCGGGTGGCTGGCTGGCTGGGTTAGTTAGTTGAATTATTTTAAATGTATTTTTTAATGTGCTTCGAATTTAATATGGAAATAAAAAGAAGAGCAGACGATAATAATGTTATTTACGGAAAATAAAAAATGTGATGATTATGTAAAAAATTATATGAATAATGAGTCACTGGGTTGGAATTTTGAAAAATAATAGTAATGTGATAGTTGTAGCAAATTGTTTTTATAAAAGATAACGAACTCTGTTTATTTTCTTCATGTCCAGATTGAATAATTCAATCAATTTTTTTTATTTACATAGTTGAAATAACAGTTGTTCTTAGTTTACTGGGTGAAATACTATTAAAATAAATTTCAGTGTCGTTATATATAACACTTAATTTTACTATATAAAAAAATTATAATTTTTTTTATTATTATGAAAATTGTGAAATCATTTTATAAAAAAATATTTTTACTTATGTTGATAGGCAATTTTTATGGAAGATTCTTATATTTATTTATATTTTAATGGAAATCTTAATCTTTATTGTCAGTGTTTCATGCCATTTCAAACCGACATTCAAGATTTAATAAGTCATTTGTGCGTGATGTTAATTTCTTTTTCCTTGTGATATATATGTGGATTTTTTTAACATAATTATGTGATTGACGATAAACATAACGACCCAAAAAGCCAAAAAAATAAAAATATGACGGGTAAATAGAAATCCAAACTGTAACCCTCGTTGCATGTACAACACGAAATACTTCATGATATCAAAGTCTCATGACGTTCGTAAAGAAGATATTAAGGGATGGAGGATGTGGTTCATGCATACGAAGGAATGGATGGTGACACGAAACCACCATCATCATTGACGCCATGGAGGTTATCCGTGAGGACTATAAAATGATAGCATCTGAGAAGGATCGCAATATCTGTGGGCATTTGAAGGGGATTATTAGAGGCGATATTGTTTTATTTGCTATAATTTTCATGGGCTTTACCTCTAATGTTACTACTCGAAGTGGTGGGCGTGTAGGCTATATCCATAATGGGAGTTTGTAACCCGTGGCGAATCCCAAGAGGATGTCCATTCTTCATTACAGTCGGAAAGCTTCTCGTACAACTTGGAAAAGAAACACCCTTTGATTATAACAAATATAAGATAACGTACGTGGATTCAGTTACCTACAGGCAAGCAATCTGCAATGTTGAGAGCCTAATACACTCTGCTGATAGACTCTCGGGATCTCTGCACCGCGTCCCTTACTCACATGGGTAACTGCACCTAGCACTTTTGCAACAACGCCATTGCTACTCAGTGTGAATACGGTGACTATTTTTCCATACTCTATGTTATTATTCAATCCTCTATTGGAAATATTGTCATTGATAACAAAGGAGTAGAAAGGAGCAGCACCAGAATTATCATTAATGACAAAGGAGCAGATCAGGATTAGCTGGATTATAAAGGAGAAATAAGGAAAAGAAGGCAAAAGTATAGTGGAGGAGCAGAAAAGAGGCAATGAACAACAAAGAGGCAAGGAGTAGCATCAAAATGATCAAATAACAAAATTGTGCAGTGCAAGGTCAAGTCCAGCTATTCACATTTAGAACAGTAAGAAAAATAAAAGTCTGCAGCAAAGGTCAAGTCGGGTGTATGCATACAAAATGCATGCAACAAAGAAAAATAATGAATGATTAGGCCAAGTCAGGTTGGTTGTAAAAAAAATGCAGAATAGTGGAAATGAATCAAGAAGATCGTGAATGAGTCAGGTGTTCTACGTGCAACAAAGAAGAAATGAATAGGCACAACCAAAGAAGCAAAAGCATCAAGTTGTGAAAGTATTGGGTAAGGTCATGAACGCGCGAGCAGAGTCGAGCTAGTTTGCGTTCAAAATAATACATGAAAGCGCAGGTAGTTCTATGGGAAGAGTGAGGTAAATTTATAGAAATTCACGTTCAGAATAGTGATGGTGGAGATATCGCAAATGACAACAAAAGGAGTATCGCAAAGCAACGGAGATAGAAAAATCACAAAATGTGAAGTGTGAGATGGTCACGTGGCTAGATGATGTGGAAAGATGATGTGGAAGGTGACATGGCCACAACCCCACTTATCGGAATAAAATATTGATAACATGGCAGACGATGTGACAGTGACATGGCACCCCGGTGGGACCGCAACCTTTTATCGAATATTGCAAGTCACAAAACTCAAAAGGCATAGTGCTTATGTACCACGTTTAAATGTATAAATTAAAAGAGAGACGAGGGGCTGAATGTTATATGCTTCAAAGCTAAAGTATAAAGGATTTAAATTACGGTGTGGGACCCATTTTGATATCGAAATTTGCAATATTGGAAGGGTGAAGATCATAAGAACAAGGTTGAATCGCCAAAATGCAAAATTCGATAAGAGTACTCGATATGATACATTAGAAAAATTATAAAGGATTCATTGCTAAGCCATCGAAATGGGAGGATGGCTTAGCAATGAATAAAAAAATAACAAAGGAAGGTGCCGAAATCTTATAAAAGCCCAGGCGCGATACATTTCAAAAGAAAAATAAAATATATTTGAAATTTATAAGTCCTTTAAGAAACTGCATCGGGGTTTGGAAGAGTTATGCATAAAAAGAAACACATGAGAACACCGAAGTGTGAAGTGCGATAATGAAGCAGACGTGATGCAAGACAACGCTGAAGCCTAAAGGATTTCAAGTTCTTGTGTATGCAATTTTCCTTTGTTAAATCGCATCGGAAAACAGAGGAGGCTTATAATGTAGAGCGATTGGATCGTCGAAATGCGATAAAGGGACCTGATGCGAGGTTGCTCAAAGTTTAATTAGAATTTATTTAAGGTCTAGGGTTCTCTTTAGTTATGGTGTTCTATGAAGAAAAGTGAACGCGGGCAGTAGAGTCTGGTAAGACCTTACACTCATGCAGAACAATGGTTGATGCGGTAATGATGATTTATGAAGAAAAGGTTGAACGCAGTAGAAGGACTCAGTTAGAATAATACACGACACTACGTGTAGAGGGTAAAGAAATTACACCTTGATAATGGAAGAAAGTCTGAACGCGGACAAAAAGGCTCGAGTAGAGGACCCAACACAGAAAAAATGGAAGATTAAGCTAAACGTTGTAGTAATGAGAAGATAGACACCATGGGTTGAGTTGGGAAAAAGGTGTTTGTAACAGAACTATTATAATATAACATTGGAAATAGAAAAGATAGTGATATCAGCAGAATGGAAAAATTCACAGCCAGTTAAGAGCTAAAAGTGCTGAGTGAAATATATTTCTTGTAATTGTAAATGTAAATGAATCAATTATTTTTTATGGTATGTGATGCAAAGTCAAGTCTCCATAGGCATAGGGAAAACTCCATAGAGTGTTTAAATGGTTATTTTTGTATTTTTGTTGATGTATATACCTTGACTGAAGTGTAAGGAATTGAATGGTGGAAGGCATAGGGTCAGGCCTGTCCACTTCCAATTTCGTGTAGAATTCAAACACTCATGTAGTTATCTGTATAAAACATGTAGCATCAGTGTTAAAAGAGAGGTTACAGAACTAAAGAATCAGAGAAATTTGATAGAGATAATGTGCACATCAAGAGCTGATATGAAGCAGAAATGAAGTCAAAAAAGGCAGCAGTGAAGAAGGAGTGTAACATAGCTGATATCCAGGTAAATCAACATATTACTTTTAGGTTGAGTGATGGGATTGTAGTCTCCTTTAAATTTGTAGCTTGATAAAATTCCAGTTGGAGTTGGGTGAGGTAGGAGCCTCTTATAGGTTGTAGCCCGCAAAAAATATTTGGGAGTTGGAGCTTCCTTGTAAGTTGTATCTTGCAGAATTTGAGGTAGTAGCCTCCTGTAGGTTGGATCCTACAGAAAATTAGTTGTGAGAGGGAGCTGGAGTTTGCCTTTGCATCAAGACAATAATAATTTGTGGTTTTATCCCTTATGTGTAAAAACTTATATTTGTTGTCTACTTGCTTGATGATTATGTGTTGATGTGATGTTTTAATCTACTTAATTACTGGTTTTCAACACATCTAGTTTGTTGCTTCATTATGTATTATGTTTCTCATAAAATAGAGTAGTTAATTGGTGTAAAGAAAAGAGCTTGAATGTCCATGAATTTACTAAATTTCTCCACCCCCCCTCTCAGTTTAGGTAAGGGTTCATCAATTGGTATCAGAGCGAGTTCTTATTGTATCCATTTAACCACTGGAAGGATTTCCTTAGTCCCAAAAATGGAAAGCATAGAAGGAAGCTCTACAAATAAAGCCCCTCTGTTTACTAGCACAAACTATGCTTTCTGGAAAATAAGAATGAGGAAATACTTAATGTCCCTTGGAGTAGGAGCCTAGGTTGTTGTGGAAGAAAAATACACACCAAAGGATACAGACACGGAGGAAGAAGCGAAATTTTTTTTTGTAGCTAATGCAAAAGAAATAAATGCACTCTTGAGAAGTCTAACTGAGTCAGAATTTATCAAATTAATGCACAGTAAGACTGCCAAACAAAGCTACGATACATTAGAAAATATTCATGAGGGAGATGCAAAGGTGAAGATGGTGAGACTACAAGTACATAGAACTTAGTTTGCAAACTTAAAAATGAATGAAGATGAAGATATAACTGCATTGTTCTCAAGAGTTTTAGAAGTTGTGAATATCACAATAGGCCTAGGAGAAGAAATTAAAGAAAGTGTTGTAGTAAAAAACTATTTGAGATCACTACCACCCAGGTTTAATCCTAAGGTTTCTACCATTGAAGAAACAACAAGCTAGGAAACCTTGACTAGGAACCAATTAGTTGGAAACCTAATAGCATATGAGATGAGACTTCCTAAAGGGAAGTCAAACATGAGGGAGGTTTTCTTTAAAGCATACAAGTGCATAGAAGAGAAGGAAGGTACATGTTCATGCTCTAATGAAGAAGAAGCCAAATTTGTTAGAATATTGAATAGTGGCACAGGTAAGTAAAAGGTAAAATTCCATTTAAGTGTTTTAATTGTGGAAGAGTGGGGCACTATGCTTCAAAATGTCCTCATAATAAGATATAGAATCAATCAAAAGGGAAACAGAAATTCAATTTCAGCAATAGGAAGAAAGTGAACAGATTTAATAGAAGAAAATTCTACACTCCATAAGATAGCACTGCATCTGAGAGCTCAGATGAATCCCCCAATGAAGAAGGAACATAAAAATTAATTTTTATGGCCAAGGAAGAGCTGAAGGAAGATTTCCCGGAATTTGAAGAAGAAGGTGAGGTAAATCTAGAGGGGGAGTGGGTGAGTTCCCTAGAGAAAGTAGATAGACTCAAGCTCAATACTAGGAAACAAAAGGCAATCCTTCTTAAATATGTAAAGGAAGAACCAAACTCTGAAGAATGGATTCAAAAATAATTATGGATAATAATGGATTCACTCATGCATATAATTCTCTCCATAACTCTATCAGATTTTTTTATTGTCACAAGATTGGACACAAGTCATAAGAATTTCGTCTTACGGACAATAAAAATTCATCTGAGAATAGTTATAGAACAAACAGATGCATGCAATGGAGAAAGAAGATTAATATGTGTGATCTAGTTCAATATGCTCAAGATAAAAACAGTCAATGGTATGAAGATAGTGGCATCTCTAGACATATGACCAGAGACATAAGCAAGTTTGTAACCTTGGATGAACAAAAATATGGTAATGTCACATTTGGTAATGATAAAGTAGGAAGAATTAAAGGAAAAGGAACAGAAAATTTGAATAATGGCAGAGGAAAGGATCAAGACGTATTGTCTGTAGATGGCCCAAAACACAATCTACTAAGTGTAAGTCAAATGTGTGATAAATGTTGTGAGGTCCTCTTCATAGCTCAAGATTGCGAAGTTAGGCCAATCACTACCAGAAAATTTTTTCTTAAGGGGGTTTGAATATAGAGTAATGTATATATCATGAAATATGAGAGTGAAGGGTGCTACATCAACAAACTTGATGAATCTTGGCTATGGCATAGAAGATTGGGAAATCTCAATTTTGACCACATCATTAAACTGAGCAAAAAGAAAGCTGTCAGAGATTTTCCTGGAATAAAGAAGCCACAAAATACCATATGTAAGTCCTACCAATTGGGAAAAAAAATCACACATAATTCAAATCCAAAGACCAATTTTCTACTAGTAAACCTCTCCAACTTGTATACATGGACCTATGCGGGCCTTTGAGAACAGATGCACCAGGTGGGGAATCGTATTTCATGTTGATAATCAATGATTTTTCTAGATTAACATGGGTGGAATTTCTCATATACAAATCTGAAGCATTTGAGAAATTTAAGATTTTCAAGGCATTGGCAGAAAATAAAACTGGATGTAAACTAAAATGCATCAGATCAGACAGACGAGGTAAATTCAAAGGCGATGAGTTTACGGACCTGTGAAATGAATTTGGAATACAACAACCGTTTACTTCTACAGATACACTTCAACATAATGGAGTGGTAGAGAGGAAAAACAAGTTTGTACAACATATTTCTAGAGCCATAATGCAAGGAAGAAACATTCCCCAAACCTACTGGGTAGAATAAGTACACACAGTTGTTCATATTCTTAACAAAGCTCATCTCATACATAATTGTGATAAGACTCCATATGAACTGCGGCATGGGAAACTGGCATGAATTAAGCACTTTAGAGTCTTTGGCAGCAAATGTTTCATAAAGAATAATGATGAAAAATTAGGGAAGTATGATGCAAGAAGTGATGAAGGAATATTTTTGGGATATGAATCAAAGAATAAGGGTTACAAGTGCTACAGTAAAATACTGCATAAAATTTTTAAAAGCATTGATGTGATATTCGATGAAGAACTAATAGACATAACCAGATGTATAAAATGTGTCAATCCTATAGATCATCATCATAATCAGAATCAAGAAAATAAAGAACAAAATAAGACAACAGAAGATACATAAATAAACTCAAAAGGACCCTCGAGACACACTCAAAAGAATCATCCAGAAGATCAAATCGTTGGATGCAAGAGTGCATGAGTCCAAACAAGAAGACAACTAGTGGAACGGGTTGAGAAAGTGTACCTCAACTTTAGAGAAAGATAAAGTAATTAAAAAAAAGACAAAAAATAATATTTTCACTTTTTAATGTGAAAAAGATGCTTAATTCTTCTTTTTTTCTTAAAATATTTAGATATGAATGTATATAAACTATTTGAATGTTAGTCAATTAATTTATTTCAATATCAGCAAGGAATATATATGTATGGATATATAGAAATTCAAATTGAAAATAAAAGAAAATCAATAATTTTCTGCGACTGAGAACTGAAAATTGAAACACTGAGATCCCATAGAGTTGAGTTGAGTATTTGTTAGTTTGTGCGACTCAAAACGGCCGTCATCGTCGACGTCACGGAGGTTATCCTCCCACGAAACCATGTGACGTCAAAACCATTGGTTGTCTTGATAAGGATCGCGATAACGTTTGACATTTGAAGGCATAATGTAACCCTCACGTTATCCAATCTTTATACGTAAAAATTAGTATGATTTAATATTACTTTATTAACAATTTATAGTTAATTTGGTATTTTTAAAATAGTTTTTTTTCATCTCTCAAAATTTTACGACACATAAGGATAATATTCAAAGCATATGAAATTTTCACCATCCAAATAAATTTTAATTTATAAATAATTATTCCAATGTACATTACATTTATCTATTTAAATATAAATATAAAATGTATATAATGTATTTAAATACTCATATTATGTAATTATTTTTTTCAATATCTATTTTTTAACAAAAATTTAATTCAAAATAATAGAAAATAAGAATAATAGGGTAATAAGAGTAATAAGGGATGTGTATTTCCTTGAATTCTTAATGTAAAATTAGTAAATTAAATTTAAAATTATGAATAATTTTAGTAATATTAAAATAAAATATATTAATATGTCAAATTAAGTGAAATTAACATGTATTTAAAATCAATCAATAATAATAATAAAAATTAACATGACAATATCTATAAATAAATGATTTTAATGGTTATTAGTAGAATGATTTAATTAAAAAATGAAAAAAATCTTTAAAAAAATTGTTATAATATTTAGAACAATTTAATTGTTCAACTTTTTGATGCATTTTCACTTTTATTTTTCAGTCAATTCTAATAACATTCTAGAAATCTTTGTTAGAGTTGTAAGTTTAAGTTGTGTCGTACGAGCAATAAAAGTGGACAATGTCATTTTCAAATTGGTTAATCCATTTATACATTAAAAAAATACCATATATATATAAACATATATATAAAAAATCAATTTTCTAGAAGTATAAATATTTTTTTCACTTAAAATAAGTTAACATGAAATAAATTTGATTCTTGAATGTCTCTATTAGATCAATGATTAAAATGATTTTACTAAATTATTTATATCCACACGTAAATGCTAAATTTCAAATAAATAAATTAAAAAACAAAAATAAAAATTGATATAAAATATTTTTTTAATAATATAATTGAAATATATTCTAATAATAAACATTATTTTTAAATAAACTCATTCTGAATTTTAGAAATGATATTAAAGAAAATGGTTGAATAAAGTCAAATATTATTCTAAGTTTTATTGTAACGTGGCATGAATGGGATTGCAAAAAAAAAATCTACGTTATGTTTTCGCATATGGCACGGCATGGAAAAGATATATGGAAAAGGCATACATTGTATACAATATGGTTCCACCGGATATTTCTATAGAATCATTGTGGGAAATGCTGCATCTTTATACTTCCAATTTTCAGGTGATTTTCAAAATCCTCCCCGAGTTGCAAATTATGGGCAATCCATTGATTAAGTTTAAGAAATAGAAACTCTATAAGTTTAAGGGATAGAAAATTGAGAGACCACCCTGGTAATCCACACTCGTAATACATTTTCATCATTTAAAAAATTAATGTAATTATGAATTTGTACACACTTTTAATCACTATAAATTATTTTTAATTTCATATGAATATTTTGAAAATATAAATAATCTAGTAATTTCATTTTCTTGAGAATTAGCGAAGTATATGTTCAGGATAATGACATAATAAACTTAATTATCCTTCATTAATGCACATTAATGGAGAAGAAAATATAATATATATACGTATGTGATTGGGTGGGTGGATCGGTTAGTTGAATTATTTTAAATGTTTTCTTGTTCATATGTGGCCGGGTGGCTGGCTGGGTGGGTTAGTTGAATTATTTTAAATGTTTTTTTTTAATGTGCTTTGAATTTAATATGGAAATAAAAAGAAGAGCAGACCATAATAATGTTATTTACGGAAAATAAAAAATGTGATGATTATGTAAAAAATTATATGAATAATGAGTGACTGGGCTGGAATTTTTTAAAAATAATAGTAATCTGATAGTTGTAGCAAATTGTTTTTATAAAAGATAACGAAATCTGCTTTATTTTCTTCATGTCCAGATTGAATAATTCAATCAATTTTTTTTTATTTATATAGTTGAAATAACAATTGTTCTTAGTTTACTGGGTGAAATACTAATAAAATAAATTTCAGTGTCGTTATATATAACACTTAATTTTACTATATAAAAAAATTATATATATATATATTTTTTTTATTATGAAAATTGTGAAATCATTTTATAAAAAAATATTTTTACTTATGTTGATAGGCAATTTTTATGGAAGATTCTTATATTTATTTATATTTTAATTGAAATTTTAATCTTTATTGTGAGTGTTTCATTCCATTTCAAACCAACATTCAATATTTGATAGGTCATTTGTGCGTGATGTTAATTTCTTCTTCCTTGTGATATATATGTGAATTTTTTTAACATAATTATGTGATTGACGATAAACATGACCCAAAACGCCAAAAAAAAAAAAATATGACGGGTAAATAGAAATCCAAACTGTAACCCTCGTTGCATATACAACATGAAATACTTCATGATATCAAAGTCTCATGATGTTCGTAAAGATGATACTAAGGGATGGAAGGTGTGGTTCATGCGTACGAAGGAATGGATGGTGACATGAAACCACCATCATCATTGACGCCATGGAGGTTATCCGTGAGGACTATAAAATGATAGCATCTGAGAAGGATCGCAATATCCGTGGGCATTTGAAGGGGATTATTAGAGGCGATATTGTTTTATTTGCTATAATTTTCATGGGCTTTAACTCTAATGTTACTACTCGAAGTGGTGGGCGTGTAGGCTATATCCATAATGGGAGTTTGTAACCCGTGGCGAATCCCAAGAGGTGTCCATTCTTCATTATAGTCGGAAAGCTTCTCGTACAACTCGGAAAAGACACACCCTTTGATTATTACAAATATAAGATAACGTACATAGATTCAGTTACCTACAAGCAAGAAATCTGCAATGTTGAGAGCCTGATACACTCTATTGATAGACTCTCGGGATCTCTGCACCGCGTCCCTTACTCACATGGGTAACTGCACCTAGCACTTTTGCAACAACGCCATTGCTACTCAGTTTGAATACGGTGACTATTTTTCCATACTCTATGTTATTATTCAATCCTCTATTGGAAATATTGTCATTGATAACAAAGGAGTAGAAAGGAGCGGCACCAGAATTATCATTAATGACAAAGGAGCAGATCAGGATTAGCTGGATTATAAAGGAGAAATCAGGAAAAGAAGGCAAAAGTATAGTGGAGGAGCAGAAAAGATGCAATGAACAACAAAGAGGCAAGGAGTAGCATCAAAATGATCAAATAATAAAATTGTGCAGTGTAGGGTCAAGTCCAGCTATTCACATTTAGAACGGTAAGCAAAATAAAAGTCTGCAGTAAAGGTCAAGTCGGGTGTATGCATACAAAATGCATGCAACAAAGAAAAATAATGAACGATTGGGCCAGGTCAGGTTGGTTGTAAAAAAAATGCAGAATAGTGGTATGAATCAAGAAGATCGTGAATGAGTTGGGTGTTCTACGTGCAGCAAAGAAGAAATGAATAGGCGCAACCAAAGAAGCAAAAGCATCAAGTCGTGAATGTATTGGGTAAGGTAGTGAACACGTGAGCAGAGTCGGGCTACTTTGCGTTCAAAATAGTACATGAAAGCGCGGGTAGTTATATGGGAAGAGTGAGGTAAATTTATAGAAATTCACGTTCAGAATAGTGATGGTGGAGATATCGCAAATCACAACAGAAGGAGTATCGCAAAGCAACAGAGATAGAAAAATCACAAAATGTGAAGTGTGAGATGGTCACGTGGCTAGATGATGTGGAAATATGATGTGGAAGGTGACATGGCCACAACCCCACTTATCGGAATAAAATATTGATAACATGGCAGACGATGTGGCAGTGACATGGCACCCCGGTGGGACCCCAACCTTTTATCGAATATTGCAAGTCGCAAAACTCAAAAGGCATAGTGCTTATGTACCATGTTTAAACGTAGAAATTCAAAGAGAGACGAGGGGCTGAATGTTATATGCTTCAAAGCTAAAGTATAAAGGATTTAAAGTACGGTGTGGGACCCATTTTGATATCGAAATTTGCAAGATTGGAAGGGTGAACATCATAAGAACAAGGTTGAATCGCCGAAATGAAAAACTCGACAAGATTACTCGATACGATGTAGTTTCAAAGAAAAATTATAAAGGATTTAAAGTCTGAAGGTATAAGGTTTCCCTTTGAGAAATCGAAATGGGAGGATGGCTTAGCAATGAATAAAAAAATAACAAAGGAAGGTGCTGAAATCTTATAAGAGCCCAGGCGCGATACATTTCAAAAGAAAAAAAATATATATTTGAAATTCACGTGTATATGAAAGTCCTTTAAGAAACTACATCGGGGTTTGGAAGAGTTATGCATAACAAGAAACACATGAGAACAACGAAGTGTGAAGTGCGATAATGAAGCAGACGTGATGCAAGACAAAGCTGAAGCCTAAAGGATTTCAAGTTCTTTTGTATGCAGTTTTCCTTTGTTAAATCGCATCGGAAAACATAGGAGGCTTATAATGCAGAGCGATTGGATCGTCGAAATGTGATAAAGGGACCTGACGCGACGTTGCTCAAAGTTTAATTGGAATTTATTTAAGGTCTAGGGTTCTTTGTAGTTACGGTGTTCTATGAAGAAAAGTGAATGCGGGCAGTAAAGTCTGGTAAGACCTTACACTCATGCAGAACAATGGTTGATGTGGTAATGATGATTTATGAAGAAAAGGTTGAACGCAGTAGAAGGACTCAGGTAGAATAATACCAGACACTACGTGTAGAGGGTAAAGCAATTACACCTTGATAATGGAAGAAAGTCTGAACGCAGACAAAAAGGCTCGAGTAAGGGATCCAACACATAAAAAATGGAAGATTAAGCTAAACGTTGCAGTAATGAGAAGATAGACACCATGGGTTGAGTTGGGAAAAAGGAGTTTGTGCCAGAACTATTATAATATAACATCAGAAATAGAAAAGACAGTGACAACAGCAGAATGGAAAAATTCACAGCTAATTAAGAGCTAAAAGTGCTGAGTGAAATATATTTCTTGTAATTGTAAATGTAAATGAATCAATTATTTTTTATGGTATGTGATGAGAAGGCAAGTCTCCATAGGCATAGGGAAAACTCCATAGAGTGTTGAAATGGTTATTTTTGTATTTTTGTTGATGTATATACCTTGATTGAAGTGTAAGGAATTGAATGGTTGAAGGCATAGGGTCAGGCCTGTCCACTTCCAATTTCGTGTAGAATTCAAACACTCATGTAGTTATCTGTATAAAACATGTAATATAAGTGTTCAAAGAGAGGTTAGAGAACTAAAGAATCAGAGAAATTTGATAAAGATAATGTGCACATCAAGAGCTGATATGAAGCAGAAATGAAGTCAGAAAAGGCAGCAGTGAAGAAGGAGGGTAACATAGCTGATGTCCAGGTATATCAACATATTACTTTTAGGTTGATTGATGGGATTGTAGTCTCCTTTAAAGTTGTAGCTTGATAAAATTCTTGTTGGAGTTGGGTGAGGTAGGAGCCTCTTATCACTAGTACAAAATGGCTAATTAGTTACTAAAAAAAGGACTAAAATTTGCATATAAACGACTATTTTTCAATCGGTGACCAATAGTAGCTAATTTACAGTATCTTATAACGCGACCAACTTTTGGTCGTTTTTAGCTTAGTCATTAATTGGTTATCTCAATTTTGTTGTCTAGTTGTATATTTGGTCATTAATTTAGTTACTGATTCAGTCATTAATTTAATCATTGATTTGATCATTAATTTAGTCATTGATTTGGTCCTTAATTTGGTCATTGATTTAATCATTGATTTAATCTGTGATTTGGTCATTAATTGTGACAATTAATGACCAAATATACAACAAAATATATTACTATATGATCACCCAAGAAAACCAATTAATGACAAAAGAAATATGACCAAAATGTTGGTCGTGTTATAAGATACTGTAAATTAGCTACTAATAGTCATATATATGAAAATTTTAGTCATCATTTGAAACCAATTAATGATCGAATAAATATGACTAAATTTTAGTCGTGTTATAAGATACTGTAAATTAGCTACTAATAGTCGTATATATGTAAAATTTAGTCGTCATTTGTAGTCACAAATTTATCATTTGAAGTAGTCATTTACTCATTATATAAACAACTAATTTAGTAGTTTATTTTCATTTCATTTATTTTCATTAATAATCATTATAAATGACTAATTTAGTAGTATATTCATTTTATTTGTTTTCATCATTAATCAATATAAACTACTATTTTAACAATTTTAGATTGATTTTATGTGTTCATTATCAATCAACATAAATTAATTAGTATGATTTTGCAACTAAATTTAAAAAAAAATGTCGTACAATTTACATGTTCATCTAATATGAAAACGCAAAGTTACATATGTTAATTACAATACCAAGTAATATGTGAAAATATAAATAATTCCAACCACATAAATTATATTATATAAAATTTCAAGTATTACAATATGAGTTTCCAACTTAATATTGGTTGGAGTACAATTTACAGATAAAATATTGTTCATCACTTCAAAACATTTTATTATCTTGCCAAGGAATTGCAAGTGAATTCACCAACTCTGAAAACTTGACCATCAATATTTATGTGTGTCGTATGTGAGATATTGGCTCTACGGGTACCACTAGACCAGTTAACTTCTCTCTCTTTGTCACTCTAGTGTTATTGTTCCCATCTTTCTTCAATCCTTGCTTCTTACCATCAATATTGAGTCCATTTTCTGCAAAAAAAAAACAAAAAAGGTTACAATGTAGAGTATAAGACATGAAAGTCGATGAACACTGGAATATAAACTGAAGTAGACTATAAAGGATTTATACGATATATACCTCAACATCAGAAATATTGTTAATGTCATTTTCTCCCATAAAAGCAAGAAACTCAAACAAGTTTTCTTTAGCTGGGAAATAGTGGCCACTATGTGTCCAAATGACATGTATAAGCAAAGCAAATAAATGTCATAAATAAACACAACAGAGCTAGAGATTTCTACTAAGAATGTCTCATGCTCCACTTTTGTAGTTGTATCATTTCCTCTAGTTATCTCTAAGAAGCAGTGACACTTCAACAATAAAACTAGTTAGTAGAAATCTAATGGGTGGAGCAAAGTATTGTTGACACAAGATTACAACAAGAAACTAAAAAAGAATAAGACAAGACTTTGTAAATTTGATACTAACCCGAAATATAGCTTCAATATAGTAATCTTCAATTATCAATGTACTATTCCAAGGGAAAAGGAATCCAATTCCCATAAGCCAACAAATTATGTATGCCCCTTATTTTCCCTGTAATCAATTGAGCAAGATTAGCACACGCAATTTCCATTTAAAATCTCTAAAATGATTCTATAAATATTCAAAGAAAACTTAAGGTTACTCGTTCATTTTTCTCTTATGCGAACAAAACTGAATATGCTAACTTGTTTTTGAGCTAGAGAGTTGTGTAATTCATCGTGTCCAAAATCATTGCTTATTGTCGTGACTGTTTTTTTTAATGATCGGGCAATGGGCCTATATTTGATCAAAAAACATATTTTCATAATATATTCCATTTTTCCAATTCAAAGCTAGATTTCCTTCCAATTTATGGCGTTCAAACAAACTAGAATCATTTTCCTTTAACAAATCATTGTTGTAATATACTACTAAACGGACAACTACATAATGAAGTTATAGTGGTGGAATACTAATAAATCACAAATACATGCAAGAAATAACACCATATGTCCTAGACATGCCAAGTCTTTATCCTCTTGGTTGGAAATATTACTTCATGAAAACAACATATTTGACAAAAAAAAATTCTAAAACTAACCAACACGAGTGTATCCAACAACAGTGACATTTCTATTGGCATGCCCTCAAAATGTGTGGAAGTATCAAACAAGTGTAGTGCACTTCCCTGTAAGGTTAAAGTTTGGCAATGGAATATGTTGTCCCTTAGTCTAATTAGGTTTTAACTTGCCTTTGATAACTTAGAGAGAATGGGAATCCAATATAGAACAATGATAGAAAGCTTCTATTCATTCGCACTTACCTAGATCCTAAACAAGCATTGAAGTGTTATACAAATCCAAGAATGTCTCACATTCCACCAAGAAACAAAATTTCTAGATTTTGATTGTAACCCTTGAGGCTCTCTCAAATTTGTAAACAAGTAACATCATAAATATTTGTTCTTAGTTCTCAAACCTTCTTCTGTGTGGAGCTTGAGAAAATATGTGCAGACCCATATCACAACATAACATGTTGTGGAGTACATTTACATGAAAACAATCATTTAAAATTTTAGGTTCTATCAAGATTGAGTCATGTGTTAAATGCCCATTATCTGCATCTTTGCGCAATGGTGTCATTAATAATTTGAAGGTTGTTGGCTTGCTAGTATGATCTGATTATTTCTTTGTGCAAGATGTTTTTTCACTCAAATTTATAAAATTTTATGTTTATGAACATTATATATATACAATGGATGCTTCGAATAATAAAAGAGGCAATTATTTTTCCATCAATAGAATTCAAGTATTTTCATATGGTGTAAATTCAGTAGTTCTATTGGTGGTACTTAGGGTCAACCTAAACGGTTATTTCACATGCATCAAAAGAAGTACAAAGTGATAATAGGAATGACTCATGCAAAAAATTTTAATCATACACTTTGAATGTGCAAGTGTTAATGTTGTTGTCCTCAATTTCTTATTGGGGTACCTATCAACTGACAAAGTTTGTACAAATGTTGGAAATGAAAATAAGTTATAACAGATAACATAACACAACATTTTTAGCACTTGCTTATTTTTCTTTGCAAATCAAAACATGTCTCAGAGCAACTTATGTTAGCTATGTCCAAATGATGCCAGTTTTTGTTTTCCATTTAAATTTCCATTTCAATCCTATGTATCATTATCCAAGAAATTTGGCTCCTTCAGAGGAAATGACAAATGTGTGTGTGCAATACAGTTTAACCATACAAATTTGTCTTATTCTATAATGAAAATTGTTAAAATCAGAATGAAGTTGTGAAAATTTGGGGGAAAATAAAAATATTTACAAATCAAACTAAATGCATCCATGTAACAAGTAACCCAATCTAAATGTGCATATTTATAAGTGACTGGATAATGCATCTCAAGGGTAATGCAACTCATCCTCATATTGGAAACCCCTTTAACACACACATACACATACAAACACATGTGGGTCAAGGACACATCTTTACCACTAGGTAGGTGTCCCATGAATGCCACTTTCTCAAAGGCATCCCTAAAATACCATTGAAGGGGTACCTTTTAATATAATGAATTATCCAAGTGCATAGTATTAGAGTATTAACACTCCAATACTATAATTTAATGTAATCAAGTTTACAATATATTAAACTTTACTAAATAGTTATTAATCATAAATGTCATTAATTAAGAGGTCAAGATAAAAACATAGAACTTATTGCAAAGAAATGAACTCTATTATTATGGACTTTAAATGAGCATGTTTCCTTATGAGCTCGAGCCATAGAGGGAACTTTGGGAGTGACTGCAAAAATTTCCTAGAGCTTTATGGTTATTCCTCTAGGTGAAGGTCAATTTCTAAGCCTTCTACTAAAGCTATTAAGGCTAAGAACACCACAAATATTGGGGTGTTTACTATTCACTAACTAGTCAACACATCCCTTGCATCGCACAATGAACGAATGCCTTGAAGTCATAATCACAAAGTGTTAGAGATTAAAGGTAGTGCAAACAGAGGCACCTAGGTTATTGTTGGTTTGAGTTTGCTCGAAGGAACTAACATACACAAAGAAACTTGAAAATATGTCAACATGGCTCATATGGAAAGAGCTCTATGGTTGTTTCTATTAGAAATGGAAGAACCCAAATTGTTCTTTATGGACTAACATGGTAGTTCAAGCACAAAAATAATGGCTTAGATGTGTTCTTAGGGGTATGGTAAAGTAATATTCTTGGATGTACTCATAGATAGATCGGTAGTTAACACGTTTCAATCAAGATCACTTAGGCCAAAAACAAAATCTTTCTTTTGGACCTGAGGTTGCACGAAAAGTGTTCAACAAAATATTTGAACAAAAAGTATTTGACAAAAAAACTAGTAACAATGGAAATGTTAGGGGACCTTAATTTGAGAGGGCTTTGAAATCAAAGCAAGCTTTCAAATTATTGTCAAGTCTATCATAGGGAAAACCTTAATATTTTGGGCGAACTTTCTTGATTTTATCGTAAATAAAAAGCAAAAAGTAGAGCTCATGCATATGATCCTTGTGGACCAATAATAACTTTGTTTGCAGGAAACCAACTTGATGGCCATTATCTATTGTCTAACATATGCAAAGAGATTATTCTAATTTTGGTGTTGTGCCTAGAAAAAGGAGTGATGGGAAAACATGTGTTTTCATCCTCAAAGACTATTTCTTTCAAGGATAAGGTCTCAAATAAACCACTCCACTTCAACAATTATAATTTGTAATCAAGTTTACAATATTTAAAATTACCAAAGAGTTATTAATCATAAGTGTCATTAATTAATGGGTCAAGAAAAAACCACAAAACATGTTGCAAATAAATGCCTCTATTAGCATGCACGTTAAATGTGCATGTTTCCTTATGAGCCCAAGCTATAAAGGTCACAATGGTAGAGTTCTATGAGCAAGAGGTCACAAACCTTCTCTCTTTCTGTGAATCACATGCATTGAAGTCTAATTCACAACACCTATATTAGAACTGTACAAGTGGATCTATTCAAACTGGAAATTTTTTTACTATGAAGTGTATCTATACTCCAAAGGTTTCCTTATTATTCAATTTTCTTATCTAGATTATTGTCCCAAATATTTTAAAGAGGGTCCTCTAGCAAAGAGCAAATCCTTTTGTTATCCCACGGCTCCCACACTTCAACCCAACCATTATGTTTGTCACCAAAATGGCAGTTTGGTTTTATGTCCTCATTTTCCAATACTAGTTTAGAATTTATGAGTGTTTGTATATATCGTCAATACCTAATGAACAAATTAAAAAGAAATCTTGAAAAGATTAATTTTGGTTTTTCACATATGCTTAACCCAATCACTTCTAGAAAAAACCAACTATGATTGACGAAACAAACTAAAATCATGACTAGTTTCACATACTAGACATCTACCTTATTATCATTAACATGGGAAACCTAGATGCAACCTCAAAAGGACTGCTTAGCAAGGTTAAGAGGCCCAATATCCAGTGTGTCCAAAAAAACAAGTTCATGCAATTGGAGCAACATTGCACAAAAGCATGAGGGCCTTCTTTGCCACTTATTCCTAAGCTATTATATTTGTTGTGTATTATCATATTTTGAAACATGATTTTGGATTTGACTCTTAAAAATGGACAAATTGAACTTTGTCCATATTAGTTCACAACTTCATGCCATGCTCCTTGGAAATTTTGATGTATGTTAATATGAACCTGTGATATTGTTGAATATGTTATTTTCAAGTCTAGAAAATCTAATCAAGCACAGTTTCCAAACGAGTGAGAATTGGTTCTACCTATAGTTATAGTCATTAATGTTTAGCTCTATCCTTACTCCACATAGTACAAATATTTGGGGATTTTAACTTTGATAGGAAATGGTATCTCTAACTACCATTTGATCATCCAACCTCCCATTTGCAATCTTAAATCCACTTAATGGTCAATGCTCTAATCCATCCTCTCAAAAGACATGGTAACAATCCTAACAATATGTCGAGTCTTCATGATTTCAATTTACAAGCAAGTCATGACAACTTCGCATTATACAATGAAAATTATTCAAGTCTTCACAATCTACAACAACAACTTCCCCACCTAGCACTCAAACCTTCAAGTTCTAATCTCGATTCTCCACCATCCATAGACTACTTAATAGTCACTGCTAGGAAAATAATCTTGAAAGAACAAAAGTTGGTATAAAAGAACGTGAGATTTGTGATTTTATTAAATGTTAGAATTTTTAATTTTCATGTATAATCTAAACAAAGTAAAAAATAATTATTTTTCTATATAGTCCATACAATCCAATCAAAAACTCAGCTAAAGGCTACTCTAAAGTAAAGCCTTCCTCCTACAATGAAACCAAACTTACATCCAAACATTCCTTTCCCATGATAATACTCAATGTTATTGTGTATTATGGTACTTCTAAAAAAATATTATAGATGTTTTTAAATACTCCTTCTGTTTCTTGACCATCTCTTGGAAAAATATCCTGCCATTCCATTTATGGTAACATGATTTGGGCACAAACATGGTTAATAAAAAAATGACTTCTGAACCAACAATTGCATGCAAATAAATTGAAATTTTGCACAATAAATTGAAAACAGTAAATCAAACAAACTCTGTGACCAACAATAGAAGGTAGCAACAACCTTCAAATTTGACCAACCCCTTCAATTATAAACTGAGCTACCACATACAGATCAGATGACATGATTCGGACTACCAATTCTCATCAACCACCCATTCTGTTCTACTGAACAGCTTATCAATAAGCCGAAGAGATAGCTCCAGTGGGGGGAACCTATGCCTTGTAACTATACAGAGCCATGTCTGACTCAAAAAACCTCCGAACTTTGCTCATTCCACCATTGGGGAGTTAGCATCAACACTAATACATGGGACCTAGGTTTCTAAACTAGTTCCTAGGACCACTTTAGCATTGAGGTTAGCACTTTTACATGGGACCTTGGTTTATGCCGTAACTTCTTGGACTACTTTAGTGTTGCGGCCAACCATTGAACATGGGACCTTAGTTTCTCATACTATTGAAATAGGGCGTTTACCTTTGTATTCCCTTTTCTTCTCACCGACAACTAATGGGTATCGAGTTGACCATTACCTTGAAAATGACAGGCAGGGGTGAGTTGACCGAACGAACCACCAAAACCTCCTCTTCCTCCCTAGTATTGGATGATGCTTCTCAGAAGTTAGCGATAGCATCGAACTAACAGAATTGGGGATAGGGAGAGGGGAACAAGGGGTGAGGGTTAACCAGTAAGGGGGATAACTTAAATGCACCCTGAAAGTGGATATAGGTCTAAGATTTTCTGGTAAGAACTTGCACTCGCTTTACCTTTATTTAGAATTCAAGATATTTAGAGTGAAAGTAATGCACTCGCTTAAATACATAATGCTTTGTTTGGAGGCTTTTGAATTATAATTGTGATATTAATGAAATGATTAAAGAAATTTCTCTGTTGACTTCGAATAAATTGAATCTTAATAGGGCATTTAAAAGCACACTAGACCAAAGGGAGAAAGAATAGGATTCTTTCAATATTTTCCATGTCCAACTACAGATGGTCTCTTATAACATAATGGCTGAGGTAAGAATAAAGTCTGAACTAAGGCCAACCAAGGTTGAGCTCCTATAATTTTATAAGAGAGGAAGCACCTAGATAGCCTGATAATACAAGAAAAGAGGTACCCAAAGCTGCTAAAATTCCTAGAAGATAAGCAGTGCCTAAAGCTATTGATTTCAAGCAGCCAACGATTCCAATCAAAGGAGAACTCAAAGCAGTTGAGCGGCACAAAGTACCACAACAACCAAGTGCCATTCTTACAAAGCCTCCCTACGCAGTAAAGGCTACTGATGCTGGAAAACCCAGCACCGCTATTATTACAATACAACCAAGGAGAAAATAGTAGTGGAAACATGGTTCGTTACAAGTGTCAACCATATGAGCTCTACTCTTTTATTCTCTTTACGAGAGACCATCATCCTTCACCATGAGCTAAGAGACTTTCCACCATGGATATGTTCTCAGTTCCTCTTACGAGGAAATAGCAGCCGTTGAGGTCACGTCTCGGAGATAGGAAATGGGACATTCTTCGATAAAAAAACCTCACTTTCTAAGTTCAGCTAGGAGGTTCAACCTTGAAACTCCGTCAAACACTATGAAATTGTAGTCATGGCTCGCCCCTTCAAATTTGTTTTAAGTGCAGAAACAGGGAAATAGACTTTCAGCACTTGGGCTATTAGGTGCATAAATAAGGATTTCTGATATCTTGCTTCCCCACATATAATGAACTGGAAATCACCACGTAAGCAGGGGTGATTGCAAGGGTAACTGTTAAGTAATGGGCTCGTTGTAGGGGAAATGGTTTGGAAAATGTGCAAAAAAACCCTACTTAGATAGTTTTTAAATCTAAGCAACAAATAATGAATGTCAACAAAAATTGAAAATAAACTTAGACTCAAAATGACCAAGCCTTTCATTGGAGAGAGCCCACGGATAGAACCCCCACGGAAGGAGAAAGGGAGACAGACATGTTACAGGTAAGGTAGGAAGGAAAGGAAGGAATTAGCCCAAAGCCTTTTGCTGTAGGTTGGTTCAGAATGGAAAAATATCGATCGACAGATATCTTAATAGGAATTTATATATAAATACCATGATGATAACATGATTTAAGTGTGAAAAGAGGGTGTGATTTCGCACACTTCTACCATTTGTGTCTTCCAATCATGAATTCGCTATATTATATATGTCATTACGTCATTGAAATTAGGGGAATCACAAGCCCTTCAATTTTCTAAAGACGAGCAAGGAAAGACTTGAAGAGATGCCCCTCCTTATGAAAGTAGATGCATGTGAGTGTTTTCTTTTTATAGAATTTTTAGTGTTCTCCTTTGCCCTGCTTAGGCTCAGATTTAGGAGGGGCCGAGAAAGCCAGGGCTTGAGGTGAACGTTCGTAGTTGTTGGTGGGATGGTTCACGTAGGTCCGTCTTGGTGGGATGGTAAAGAGATCATATATAAGGAGGTCTCGAGAGAAGATCTCGGGGATATAGACGAGCTAGAGATAGATCCAGTTCTCAATCATTCATCTTACTCACAAATATGAGGTTCCTTGCTAGACCTGGGATATGCAACATGCCTTGTCCCACTCCTTCCATTATGCCACCTCAGTCGAACATTACATCAACCGACAATCTTGGTAGTCAAGTCATCTCCCATAAACACTGGTTATGGGTGTGGCTCCTCCGCCTTGCACTCCTTTTCCGGAATGAGTCATCGGAAAGCGAATGCACCTAACTTATGGAACCTTGGGGACACCCCTTCTAGGATCTCGTATTATATTCATTATGCCTAGTATTGAACAAAGTTGGGATTGACCATATCAATTAGATCCGTAATTCAAATCAAATCAAACTTCATCTTTGTCATGCTATTGTTCAAGCCATCAGAAATCCATAGAAATTTATAAGCTCTACTCTTACTAATCAGCTACACTACAATCAATCCCCTCGCTGCTAACAATGAAGTAGAGCAGTTAGTTATATATGTCATTCTTCTCCTATTAGTGGAAATACGTGAAAGCCTTTTATGTTGGGATCTATACATATTATACTGCCCCCTTTTCAAGGTCAAAGAGGTGGAAATTCTGTGAATGAATAGTAAATGTAAGAAATAAATAAATAAACGTAGTAATTGCAGATAAAAGGTATAAAAGAAGTCAAAACCTCTTCCCCGGTGGTCGGCCTGGTAACCTGGCCTTTCTGATATGGGCATCTATAAGGACGGATCCATTTCATAAACCATGCTTTAAGAGTGGGAAAGCAAGTTCATATCCCCGCCAACAGAGAGGACAACGCACCGCACTTTGTCTTTGAGGGTGCGTTGAGATTGAATCCAAGTATATAAAGGAGGGCGTAAAGATCACAATGTCATCGAAGCATGTCAATATCCCGTGTGGATAGAAGGGCGTGAAAAAACAGATCCATGGTGGGAAGGCAAATCTTACACTCCATGCCAGAAGCGCATCAAGATCGAAGGCAGACATAGGCATTTGATCGAGATTCAGAAGCAATTGATCGAGTTGACTCAGATTCAATTCTAGCAAGCAAGATCATTCCATAACAAGGAGGCGCGCGGGATCCTTCCACAAAAGTAGCAGCTATTATTATCTTGGGCTTCCAGCTGTGTGCATCACGGTTCGAAGCGTCTGTCCAGCATCCATCCAAAAGAGTTTTAGGTCGTTTTTTCGATCACAAACTTTATCGCCGATGGAGTGAGAAGTATGTCCCACCAAAAACGATCATATATCCAATCTTATTCCCCATCTCCTAGTTGAAAACCGTAATAATTTATCTATCCATAGCATTTCAATCACATACATACTGAAAGGCTCATAAAAAACAGAAACTTCTAACTAGACTATAGAAGCAATACCCGACATATTCACAAAAACAGACACTTTAAACTCCAGAGCTCGATAGTAGATTGTATCAGCCTTTCATTCGGGTACCTATTTATCAATTAATGAGAAATCCCAAACCCCAACAATTCAGAATCCAAAGACATAACTAGATACCGATTCATCAATTCATGAAAAAATCTAAAATCCCACCCCTTCTGTCACCGATACTCGTGCCCAATCTCGTCTCAGACACATAACAGCAGCACCAGAGTTTCTGCAAACAGCCCAAATCAACTCAATTGTTGGCTTCTATACCGCAAAATCCAATGACATCGTCGGTGACTTCAACTCCTACAGACCTGAAGGACTTCGATTCTGAAATCAACAGTGTCATTTACCGCTTTGCCCACATCATTAGAGAGATAGATTTGTCATTTCTTCATTCAACCGCAGTATTCACGGAGATAGACCTATTATTTCATCATATTCACCCACGGTATTAACGAAGGGGCATGATGTTAGTATTCATAGCTCTTCTCCTCCCTATAAATTGACAGCATCCACGACATTGCATTGGATACAGAAAGAAAGATCCAATTTTAGCAACTCAAAGGCATTGAGTGCATAATGATACAGACAATCACAATATCATCCTCCCATCACTGGGCTTGCAAGCATCAGATTAATTTATTACTGGGATTTATCAGTCATTTTATTGGTTCCGCAATTATCTTTTTCTATGCCATGGTGGTGAGATGAAGTTGTTAGTTTGAAAAATATTTATAGTTACCTTGAAATATGTGAATATTCTGCAACTAAAGACAACTCTAATGAATATACATCGGCTATGGAGGAGAATTAGGAGTATGTAAGAATTGAGGACAGAGATCATGAGGCTTCTGTTGATGGGTAACCCTCACTAAACGATGATGAAGATGATGAAGATTATGAATTTTTTTAAATAGAGGAGCTTCGTTTAGAAATAAAAAGATTCGGGGTGGGCAATCTGTCTATTATATCTGAAGAAAACGAGTCTGATCTAGTCGAGTCCAGTGTTTGAGAGAGCAAGAGTGGAGCTTCAATGGCATATTCTCCATCATAATGCTGAAAAGCAGAGCCAGAAGAGGATTATATTGAAGATTTCAACAAGAAATACTGAGAGAGGATGTGCTGCTTGGATAAGATTAACAGTCAGTAAACCTATGCATTAGGAGATTTTCAGAGCCATGAAACCCGAAAGCCTAAAGGGGTGACTTCCAGGTTGAAGAGATATATTCTAAACAAGCCTGCGGTCACACATGCTTCTCACGAATCCTTGTAGAGAGTGCAACAAGACCTGGAGACTGTGTATGTCGGCCAGACTTGCTTGTCTTGGGAGGCTCTGCATTGGCAATACAGAAAGTTTCGGGTTGCGGCATTGTATGGATCAGAGCAGGATTTGTTTTATGACCACTGGCAGATCAGTTTCAGCAGTTTCAAGTTTTGTTGCAGAGGTTCTTAGAGAATGATCAGTTTGAAGGTCCCAGGATTTGGTCAAAAGTTTTAAGGTCCCGGGATTTGGTCAAAGGTTCCATGGAGGAAGCAGGGACAGAAGCAAATACAATACCAGCAGCTCAGCTGGTTAGTATCATGGAGGAATCCGTAATGATATTCTGGGTTTTTCTTAGGTCTGACAAGCACAAAAGTAGTTTGGTGTAGCACCAAATGCTGAATTTTTTGTGCATAAATCAAGAGGTAGAGGATCCCAATGCCTCTACTGTCCTGCATTTCATGAGGAGAAGTGTGTATTATAAGGAGTTGAAGGTGCAAGAGCTTGAAAGTAGAGGGGATGCTTGATAAAGAGGCTTGATACTGTGGCCAGAGGGAAAGGGATAGAGATCTTGATGGCCATTTTGAACATCAAATTAGTATCCCGGGTATTGAGGATGTCCAGGATCATTACAGATCATTTGCAATGGTGCCAAAAGAGATTCGGTAAGCTCAATATTCGCAAGGGTAAGGTCCATAGACCACACGGTACTATATTATTTCCGTATTGATCATACATTTTAGGCTTCCTGCGGAATTGTAAACTAAATACAGGAGTTAAAAAATACTAACAAAAAATATTTATTGGATGGGTAGTTGGGATTTAGGGGTTTCACACCATTATGAAAACGACATATGTGTTTTTTGTTTTCTAATTTATTGCTTTCGGAGCATGATGCTCCCTGGAAGAAGCCATTAGAGCTCAGATTCATGTGACCCAGCTCCCTCCAATGATTTTATCATCAGAGGCTTTTGGCTTTTAGAAAAAAAAAAAAAAAATCCAATGTTGAGCATCTATAAAAAAAGGAGACATACACCTAGATTTAGTTGCAAAACAGGAAATGTTGGTCTCATCTGGAAAATTAAATTCTTCATGGCAACAAAACTGGTTTCAAAGCTTTGAAAAATGGATACAAAACATACATGTGTGACACTTCTGTGGTGCAACTGTGCGAAAGCTTGAACGGTTTAGAAAGCCTAATATCCTGCGAAAACTGGTCGCATTTCCCGTATGCAAGTGCATCAAGAAAAAATTTCTTGTTATCAACAGAAACATTGAGGAGAACTCTCTCACTTTCTTTTGCACTCTGAATCTGACCCAGGGCTGCTTTCCATAAGTGGAGATATTTACCATCTCCAGGATCATAGCTGTGAACCTCCCCAGGTTTTAATTCCACACCCTAAAACTGTATTTGATATGTAGAATTCGTTGCAGCTGGTGATCTTGCATTGCAAGTTGGATGAAGCAAACCACAAAATGTAAAACACTAAACCCTTTGTTTGATACTGATACCTATTTGAGAATTTCACCACCCGCGCAACCCATCGTTTGAAAATTTCACGATGAAAAATCACTCCCGCGCAACCTTTTGTTTTGCTTGATACTGATAGTTATTTGAGAATTTCAATTTGAAAAATGACTCCCGCCCAATCTCATCCCTATTTAAAAAAAACGCAGATTTCCCTCACCGGCAGAGTTGGAATTTGACGGGCAAAATGCCCGTCAGAGGGTCTTTTGCCCGTTTTTTAAGTTTAAAACTTTCTCATAACCGTTTACGGTGATGTGCTGTGAAGTTTACTAAAAGTATTTTTGTTGAGTTGTTATTTTCTAAAAACGTTATTAATTTTCTAATATTTTATGTAAAGTTGTGTTCGGGCTGGGACAGGTAACATGTGGAAACTATTCTACCTAGCCCGTAATGTATTTCTTTACCTTTTGTATATTACACACCTATATATATACATGTGCATAGAAATTATAAGTTGTTATGTTTTTTTTAATGTATGTATATGATATAAATTTAAGATTTAATTGTTAAAAAGCTTTTATAAATTTAAAAAATAAATTTGATAATTATTTTAAAATAGTTCTTTTATTTATTTATTGAAAAATAGAAGAATATTTTTTTTCTCAAATTTTCAAATTTTATAAAATTAGAAACCTTATTTTATTTATCATATATTTTTTTAATATCTAAATTTATTTCTATGAAAATAAATTAATAGTGTAAAAAACCATGCACATGTGAATTAGCATTAAGAGTGTGAAAAGCCATGCATATGTAATTAGCATTAAGAGTAATGCACTTGATAATTAATTGTATTTTAGAATTGTATTTTTTTTTTTGGAAACTCAAAAACATTTTTTTTGTTATTTTTGTAACTAGTATGCAAAGACTAGCATTCTCTATTTTTTTGAGTGGGCCTAATGGTTAACAGCATGTGTTTTCTCCTAAGAGAGCATAGAGTATATATGTCTTCCTAGACTTAGTAGACTTAGCAGTGAAATGGTTGCTAGGAGGTGGGTCCCTTGTCTCACATACAAGGGGGTCTCCTACACCAATTGGTGTTTGCAGTGACCTTAAAATTGGATAATAATAATATATACAGCCCATTGGAAACTAATGCCATGCACTTATTGTGGTGGCAGGTTGCTCCTTCATATTAGATTTTATGGCTGAGAGGTGTTCTCTTTGTTCTCTCTATAAGTTCTAGATCACCATTTGATATTGGGTGATATTAGGTGATTAACCCATGAGGTGTAGACCAATTAGTTTACCTGGGGTTTAGTCTCCACCACGTCACAGGTTGAAACCTTATGGTGACGGGTTGAGGATGGAAGCCACTTTTGGATAATTAAATTCTCAAAGGGTGTCCAGACCTTTCAAATCCTCACATGATCCCGCCGCCTGATGATAAGCATCCCATTGTAGGTGGGTTGGTCTTCTGGGATCCAATAAATGGGCGGATCTATATTCTTCCATCTAATAAATAGTTTAGCTCAAGCCCAAGCTAAACGTAACTACCAAAACAAAAAGATTGATGGTTGAGTCATATGGATTCAAGTGTAATAGTAATTGAAGAAATTTCATATTGGTTGTCAATAAAAGCTAGGATACTTGCAATATACGAGCACCTGGTGGTCCTAACACCTACCCCTCGGGGGAATTAAATTGCATATTTAAACCATCATAAAATCAGATCAAAGTTATTGTAAGAAAACATGTTTGTTATCATTAGTTGTACTTTTATTGATTAGTAATTTAAATTTATCGTGAAGACTAAACTTGTTGGTTTGAGTGGGGTTTAGATCACACCATGTTTTTGTTCAAATTTTATGGTAAGAGTTGAGGATGGAAACCATTTTTGGGGGAATTTAATTATCTCAAGGGCATTCAAGTTCAATGGACCTTCACACAATCCTAGTTGCACCAAGAGGAGCTCTCTAACTCAATATGGAAGAGACATTGTAATGTTATGTTATATAAATATTTTAACATAGTTAAATTACATAAATAATAATAATAATAATAGAATAAATTATTTGGACTGAGTTAGATTAAATAAAAATAATAAAAATAAAGCAATGATAATAACTACAATTATTAATAATTAAAGCAACCTAGATCTATTTGAAATATGGATCTATCAAGCTCCCAAAAGGATCAAATATTATCCTATCATGTTAACTAAGTACTTCCATCCAATAAACTAAGTGATCCCTACCTATGTTCAACAACAACAAAAAATTATGTTTTCTTTCTCTGAATTACCCTCTGATATGCCAAAATATTAAATGATAATACAATAATGTGTTATCTCTTATGACATGCTTAGGTAATGTATATCCAATTATCCAGTCTTTTGTGAAGACAATATTTGTAGTTTATTTCCAAAGACATCAACATCATTTGATCACTAACATATCATTATATAATGTAAAGATTATTTGCATCTACTCTACTTTATGGCACATTCAGTTTGAAATTAGCCAGTATCATTCTTCACCTAAGCCAACCTACAACAAATGTTAAAAATAGTTAAAAAGAAGTGTTAGTTTCTTAAAATTCATATGTCAAATGTGGAAGGAGTAGGATAGATATCCTTCTTTAGGTTAAATATATTCAAATTTATGCACAAATGGGGTTGTAATACCTTATGTTTTGATCTTGAGAAAATAAAGTTCTCTCCTATTCACTCGCATGGTTTAGGCTGTTATAAGCAAAGTAGGTGATTTTCCTTAAGATGGAAACATTTCATTTTAAGAAGTGTGATAATGTGGTTTCAATAAGGCATTAAAAGAGGGAATGAGCATGCACATTCAGGATGTTATTGTTATGTTTTGATTCAGGCATGAGTGCACGTCTAAGAATACTCTAATAAGGGTTGAAGAGTTTGTATAGTTAGAGATGTTGGAGGGTTGTAGTCTCAATTAGAGGTTTAGACAAGTAATGTAAACACCATGATAAGTTATGTGAAGTAAATTTAAGACATTTGATAAGTTGCATGAAGGAAACTTGGTAGTGGTACTAATTAGTGAAGATTCCTTGATCAAATTTCATAACCTATCCTTGGCACTACCACTTTGCAAGACAACGAAGAAATGTGAAATAGATGTGTAACCCACTAAATAAGTTGGCAAGGTTGTTACAACATATATAGGTGGTTTTTATAAAGGTTGTTATATAAACCTTTGTTTATAACCATTAATAAAGTTCTATATATTATTAAATAAATAAATAAAATTCATACCTAAACAATTAACAAAAGTTCATAATACCATTAAAAATTAACCAAGGTTCATATCAAACAATTAATAAAATTTCATACACCATTAACAAATTAATTAAGGTTCATAACTAAATTAACAAAGGCTCATACAATACTCCTCGATGGGGGTGAGCTCTGAGCAACACGTGGAAGGCATCTCGCATGAGTAAATATAAGTGGAGCGAGGTTGAGGGACGGTACTCCCGGTATGTTCACCATAACACATGCAGCGGGAGAGTTACTGGCCTCACATTGGCAATTGGTGTGAAAAATAACTGGCATTGGAGTTCAGAGATGGCGAAATGATAAGGCGACGGAAGATGAGGGAGCTCGACATTAGTCTCCTCACTCTGGTTTGGTGTTGGTCCTTATGGTTTCCTCCAGAGAGGAAGCGTAAATGTCGCATGAAGTTTTACAAAGGGAGTGGCTTGTATGTGCTTGTCGTGGGCATTTGCTGGTGCGATGTGTTCTATCAGTCCCTATTGCTCAATTTATTAGCCATTGTCTGCATCTGGGTTGAGGATAGGAAGTTGAAGGGAAGTGAGCACACTCATTTCCATTTTTCTTGGCTTTCGGTGAGCCTATTTTTTCGTGCTAAGAGAGGAAGCTAGAATCTACAGTCTGGGAAACCTCGAGGGTGGTGGCGGAAAAAAAATTTCTTTTCCAAACTTCATGCCCTCTGATGTGGGTGCGACGGTGTTTGGTGGATTGGTGTGTGGTCTCTATGTGGAGAATTTGGAGGCTGGTCACTGCCCTGGGGTAAGTTACGCTTAGGCATCGACTACCTTGTCATCATTTGTTTTCCATGTGTTGGTTTGGTGGGTGATGGTATTTGGTTTTCCTGGTGGTGGAAGTATTTATTTGGTAGTGGGAGGTTTCTTTGTGCTTCCCTGCGATGGTGGGTGACGACATTTGGCTCCTTTTTTTGTGGTGTTTGTTTTCTACGGTGGGGGTTCTAGTATCTAGACTCTACACACAACGGATTTCCTCGACCTTGGCGAATTATGAAGCCCTCCATGTGGTGTGGGTGTTCTCACTCCCTTGTCATCCATGGCCCTGTGGGGGTGGCAGACTCAGAAATAATCATGGAAACTCCACGTCGGGGTGGAAAGACTACGGGGCATGTGTGACTTGCTAGTGTGGGTGTGCATGGGGGTCATGGAGGAGTTAAGCGGGGGGACAATCGAGTTGGGGGTTTGAGGGTTCAAAAGCAGAGTCGTCGAGAGAGAGTAGATAGTGGTGGCAAGGAGAATCGTGGGTTTGATTGATCTAAGGTAAATGAGGGGCAGGTTATCCAACATTGTTGCCTAGAGAACTGCCATGCACTTATCAACGCCCTGATGGAAAGAGTAGACATTGTTGAAGATTGCAACAAGAAACAATGAAATTGGGATCCGAAAATATCATTCCTTGATCCTAGTGAAAACTAAGCACTTACAATAGGTGGGGCCCACACAAGCGATTTTTAAGTGTATGTCTATTTTTAGAATGGATGAGAAAATTCTATTTATAGTAGAATGCTGATTCTAGATGATTGAGAAAATTTTGTCTTTGGATGAATTTCTATTTTTAGAAGATGGGCGAAGTCTATTTATAAATCGCTAATCTAAAAATAGAATGCATGTCGATTATTATTAGCCCTTAATAATAATCAGACAATAAATAGTAACTTATTCTCTTAGAGCACTTTATTTCAGTGAACAGATGTGGCACATCAGTGGGTTGAAGGAATTACGCAATTCCTAAGGTGGTTGGTGACTCATGCATGGAGGACTTCATTATAATTGATAGTGGCAAGTTGTAACAGAGTTGGAAGGGTAGTTATGTGAGTTGTTATTTATTTTAACTCGATTCAGTGAGTTAAACTCAGTTGTGCTAGTTGTAACTGAACATAAACTAGTGAAAGATGAGTGAATTAATTAGTTAATTAATTCACAAGTAGTGTCTTACTTGCAATTGAACAAATACAACAGTTAACTACTTGCATGTAAGATCCAGTGGAGACCCTGTGGAGAGATAGGTGAAAGGGCCTGGTTGAATATCAATTGTGACTATATTGATTCATTCAATGCATCCGCACACACATTGGAGATGATTATTAGGATTGCGCAGTCAAGGCTGGACATATTGAGAAATCATTCAGAGGTTCTTGACCATCAAGGATTACGTAGTGGAGGCAGGCTGTCAGGAGGTAGTAAATTGGTGCATGTGTGAACAAATTTTTATATGACAGTGTGAGACGATTGTATATTGTACTAAGAGCTCTTAGAGCTAGAGCTTTGTATGAGATTGTTTCATGATCCATGATATACATAATAAATTATAGTTGGGGTTTTTAGCTTTAATCTTTCTTGATAAAACATCTTGTTATGTGTGATTGATTTTTATTCATGTGTTTGCAATTGGCGATTTAATTTCCAAAAAGAATTAAGTAGAAGGATTATGTATTTAACATAAGTATTAAATTGTTATATCGGGAGAATCTGGTAATATACATGCATATTGTATAATTTCTACATGGTATCAAAACAGTGTTAATCACTAAAGATTGCAATATTGAAGCGGTGCTGAGTTTTGTGCTGGTGGAAACAATTCGAAATTGTTGCAATAATTTCTTGATGCGAGAGTTGAGTATACAATTGAAATGGATTTCAATGGGTTGCAGTTGGAGTATGCACTCGAGGGAAGCTCGAACTACATAACCTAGAAGGACAAGATGGAGGCGGTGCTTGAAGATAATGGTCTGAAGGAGTTCATCGATAGCGATGTTCCTAAGCCTACTTCGACGGATGCTGCATTACTTGACGCATGGAAAAAGAAAGTAGCAAGGGAGAGAAGGATTCTGTTGGAAGGTGTGAGAGACCATATTTTCTCAAGAAATTATGGTGAAACCACTCCATTTGCAATTTGGAAGGCTTTGACGGATCTTTTCCAAAGCAGCAGCGACCATAGGAAATTGACGCTGAAGGATAAACTCAGAAAAATCAAGATGGAGAAGAACGACACTATTTCGGTATACTAATTAACAAAGTTTGTCCAATGTGGGGATGAGCTTGGGAGTGTAGGAATAAGTGTTGTTGATGATGATTTGGTGAGATTTCCTCTCTTGGGACTTCCTAAGAGTTGGAACAGTTATCAGGACTCTGTCAACGGACGGGAAAAAATTCCAGATTGGGAACGACTGTGGTCAGATCTACTGGAGGAGGAGTTCAGGCGGAACACCAAAGATGGCTCTTCATCAATGCATGATGATGAAGAGGATTGTGCTTTGGTTTCCAAGGAGAATAAGAAGAAGGGGAAGAAAATCCATTCTAAATCTGAGGTCGGTGAAGATGGAAAGGAGCACAACATGTCCAAAGTGAAGTGTTTTCACTGTCACGGGTATGGACATATTGCCACAAATTGTCCACATAAGAAGAAGAAAAATATGGTTGTTGGAGCAGCAGCTGGTGAGGCTCTTGCCTCGCAATTTGAGCTTGACTTATCATTGATCGCATGCATGGTTTCTAGTGCATTTGGATCAGGGTGGTACTTTGATAGTGGTGCTTCCTTTCACATGACGGGAGATGAGAAAATTTTCAGTGACTTGGAGGAGAAAGATCTCCATATGCATATTTAGTTGGGTGACAATGGACAATACAGTAAGGCCGACATTGGTACCATTACCTTTCAAAGGGCATCAGGTAAACTCTTTCATTTAAAATATGTTGTGCATGTTACAAGTTTAAAAAAGAATTTAATCTCAGTCACAATGTTAGAGGATAGAGGCTACGATGTTGTCTTTAGTGAAGGAAATTTTTTCCTGCGACACAAAGCAACAGGGCAAGCCAAGAAGGTTGGGATTCGAGTTAAGAATCTCTATAGACTTGAAGTAGATGGGATTTCTACGGAGCTTCCTACTATTGGGAAGTGCGAGAAAGACATGCAATTAACGTTTGAGAGGGAGCAGGATTTGCATGCAGGTAAGAGTGAACCTCAGGATGTGGAGCAACTACAAGATGAGGATCATGGAGTGGGAGCAACCACTCATGTAGATAAATTCCATGCCAGATGGGCAGAGGGAGTGCATGCAGCTATACCACCAGGTGAGAGGTGGGGCGACATGCATGGATAATCCTAAGAAGAAATTTATGGGTAGGATTCATGGAGATGGTGTGGATCTCATGAATTGAACCTAGATACGAGGAGCCCACAGAGCAGTAGTAGCAGGATCAGTTGGATTGATGCAATTAGATCAAAGTGACAGTGTCAAATACTAGAGCACAGATCAAAGTTGGCAGCAAGTGCAGAGTGCATGGGTGCAGAGTTCAATAACGCAGTGGTTCTTGAAGACATGTGCAGTAGCTAAGCAGAAGTCAAAAGACTTTGATGACAGATGCATCATACTGATTCAGTTGTTTGGAGGTTGTTCAGTTTCGGAAGTGTTGCATGCAAAGGTTGCAGGGCGAATGCTTTGAGTTGCATGTCACATGCAAAGACATTCCTTTATTTTTGAGAGGGAGTGTTGAAGATTGCAACAAGAAACAGTGAAATTGGCGTCTGGAAACATCATTCCTTGATCCTAGTGAAAAACAAGAACCTTCACTAGGTGGGGCCCACACAAGCTATTTTTATGTGTGTGTCTATTTTTAGAATGGATGAGCATATTCTATTTATAGTGGAATGTTGATTCTAGATGATTGAGAAAATTCTATCTTTGGATGAATTTCTATTTTTAGAAGATGGGCGAAGTCTATTTATAGATCGCTAATCTAAAAATAGAATGCATGTCGATTATTATTAACCCTTAATAATAATCAGACAATAAATAGTAACTTATTCTCATGGAGCACTTTATTTCAGTGAAAAGATGTGGGACATCAGTGGGCTGAAGGAATTACGCAATTCCTAAGGTGGTTGGTGACTCATGCATGGAGGACTTCGTTATAACTGATAGTGGCAAGTTGTAATAGAGTTGGAAGAGTAGTTATGTGAATTGTTATTTAGTTTAACTCAGTTCATTGAGTTAAAATGAGTTGTGCTAGTTGTAACTGAACATACACTAGTGAAAGATGAGTGAATTAATTCACAATTAGTGTCTTACTTGCAACTGAACAAATACAGCAGTTAACTACTTGCATGTCAGATCCAGTGGAGACCCAGTGGAGAGATAGGTGAAAGGGCATGGTTGACTATCAGTTGTGACTATATTGATGCATTCAATGCAGCCACACACACATTGGAGATGCTTATGAGGATTGCGCAGTCAAGGTTGGCCATATCGAGAAATCATTCAGAGGTTCTTGACCATTAGGGATTGCGCAGTGGAGGCAGGCTATTAGGAAGCAGTAAATTGGTGCATGTGTGAACCAATTTTTGTATGATAGTGTGAGACGATTGTATATTGTACTGAGAGCTCTTGGAGTTAAAGCTTTGTATGAGATTGTTTCATGGTCCATGATATACATAATATATGATAGTTGGGGTTTTTAGCTTTAAGCTTTATCGGTAAAACATCTTGTTATGTGTGATTGATTTTTCTTCATGTGTTTGCAATTGACGATTTAATTTCCGCAAAGAATTAAGTAGAAAGATTTATATGTATTTAACATAAGGATTAAATTGTTAGATTAGGAGAATCCAGTAATATATATGCATATTGTATAATTTCTACAGCACAATTGAGAGAGTCTGTCGTGAGGAGCATGCAGATCAGCATATGGAAACATTGGACTGAATGCACTATTTCTAATGTGAAGTCCAGGAGAGATTGGTAGTGGTTTGGTGAGGCCAAAATAAACGCATTGAGAAAGTAGAAAAGTTGGAGACTTGGTTGATGCACTTTAAAGGGCACGGTCAGTGTGACTTTTATCCTCCACCGCATCTAGGAACAACCCTGGACAACCCTGCATCCATCACGTTGGACACCTAGTATGCTATTTGGTGTTCTTTATGTTTTATATGTGTTTTGCGCCTCTGGCCCAACCGTTTATGGACAATGTCCCTAGTCTCTCTTTTGTATTTTTTTGCATCTCATGCAAATTTTTTGTCAACAAACCTAGTCGGGGTGAGAACACCTATTTTCTAAGTGGCTATATGTACTCCTTTTTTCCTACATGAATATAACATTGACTTACAAAAAAACAAAAGTTCATACATCATTAAAAAATTAATTAAGGATCATACTTAAATTAATAAATTTTCATACCTATTTACTAAATAGGCCTATAAATATATATTTTAGGTTTATCTATTTAGTATTTATCAAATGTAAATATGACGATTTTATACTACATTTAAATGAACTCACATGTTTAACATAAGAAATGCTATATTTATCCATTTATTAAATGTAAATATGAAGATTTAACCTTAGATTTAAAACAACTCACACGTTTAACACAAGAAATGTTATATTTATGTATTTATTAAATGTAAATATGAAGATTTAACCTTAGATTTAAAATGACTCACACTTTTAACATAAATCAATGAAGTTTACAAATTAAACTTGATGGCCAAATATTAAATATAAATATAAATATTAATTTGACTATCTAAATATTACCTTAATTGCCAAAATTATAATGAAGGCATTAGTGTAAAGTTGATAGATGATACATGCAATTATGTGAATTGTAGATGAATCCATCTGCATTGTTAAACTTTAGAGACAAAAGGGTATTCATAATTTTAACATTGTAAATTCAAAGACCCCTTTGTCTCTAAATTTTAACATTGCAAATGGATTCATAGACACCTATAGTGAAATGTAACACTTTCGTACGAAAATTGAAATTTTCCATTTATGGAGTGACACAATTAAAATTACCGACATAATTGACTAATTCATATACTTGTTGTACTTGTTACTTGGCCATACTTTTATTCTTGGACTATAATAGTCATTTACATTAATCATTATTAATTTTGTCACTTATTATCTAGTCATATATTTTAATCCTAGAATAAATTAGTCATTTAAGTTACTCGTGTTTAGTTTGGTCACTTATTATCTAGTCATATATTTTATCCCTAGACTAAATTAGTCATTTAAGTTAGTCGCTTTTAGTTTACTCACTTATTATCTAGTCGTATATTTTATTCCAAGACTAAATTAGTCATTTAAGTTAGTCATTTTTAGTTCGATCACTTAAAATTGCTCAACTTTAGTAGTAATTCACTTGAAATAATTGCGGCGACTAACATTTTTAGTCGCCTAGTCATTAATTTCATCATTTTTTACTAGTGTATAGGTTGTAGCCCGCAAAAAATATTTGGGAGTTGAAGCTTCCTTGTAAGTTGTATCTTGCAGAATTTGAGGTAGTAGCCTTCTGTAGGTTGGATCCTACAGAAAATCAGTTGTGAGAGGGAGCTAGAGTTTTCCTTTGCATCAAGACAATAATAATTTGTGGTTTTATCCCTTATGGGTATCCACTTATATTTTTTGTCTACGTACTTGATGATTATGTGGTGATGTGATGTTTTAATATGCTTAATTACTGGTTGTCAACACATCTAGTTTGTTGCTTCATTATGTATTATGTTTCTCATAAAATAGAGTAGTTAATGGGTGCAAAGAAAAGAGTTTTAATGTCCATGAATTTACTAAATTTCTCCACCCCCCCTCTCAGTTTAGGTAAGGGTTCATCAATTGGTATCATAGCGAGTTCTTATTGTATCCTTTTAACCACTGGAAGGATTTCCTTAGTCCCAAAAATGGAAAGCCTAGAAGGAAGCTCTAAAAATAAAGCCCCTCTGTTTACTGGCACAAACTATGATTTCTGGAAAATAATAATGAGGACTTACTTAATGTCCCTTGGAGTAGGAGCCTAGGTTGTTGTGGAAGAAAAATACACACCAAAGGATACAGACATGGAGGAAGAAGCGATTTTTTTTTTGTAGCTAATGCAAAAGAAATAAATGCACTCTTGAGAAGTCTAACTGAGTCAGAATTTATCAAATTAATGCATAGTAAGACTGCCAAAGAAAGCTAGGATACATTAGAAAATATTCATGAGGGAGATACAAAGGTGAACATGGCCAGACTACAAGTACATAGAACTCAGTTTGAAAACTTAAAAATGAATGAATATGAAAATATAATTGCATTTTTCTTAAGAGTTTCAGAAGTTGTGAATATCACAATAGGCCTAGGAGAAGAAATTAAAGAAAGTGTTGTAGTTAAAAACTATTTGAGATCACTACCACCCAAGTTTAATCCTAAGGTTTCTACCATTGAAGAAACAACAAGCTAGGAAACCTTGACTAGGAACCAATTAGTTGGAAACCTAATAGAATATGAGATGAGACTTCCTAAAGGGAAGTCAAACATGAGGGAGGTTTCCTTTAAAGCATACAAGTGCATAGAAGAGAAGGAAGGTACATGTTCATGCTCTAATGAAGAAGAAGCCAAATTTGTTAGAATATTGAATAGTGGCACAGGTAAGTACAAAGGTAAAATTCCATTTAAGTGTTTTAATTGTGGAAGAGTGGGGCACTATGCTTCAAAATGTCCTCATAATAGGATACAGAATCAATCAAAAGGGAAAGAGAAATTCAATTTCAGAAATAGGAAGAAAGTGAACAGATTTAATAGAAGAACATTTTACACTCCATAAGATAGCATTGCATCTGAGAGCTCAGATGAATCCCCCAATGAAGAAGGAACATAAAAAATAATTTTTATGGCCAAGGAAGATCTGAAGGAAGATTTCCTGGAATTTTAAGAAGAAGGTGAGGTAAATCTGGAGGGGGAGTTGTTGAGTTCCCTAGAGAAAGTAGATAGACTCAAGCTCAAGACTAGGAAACAAAAGGCAATCCTTCTTAAATATGTAAAGGAAGAACCAAACTCTGAAGATTTTATTAAGTTGAAGATTTAACTAGAGGAAGCAAGGAAAGTAGAAGACATTCTGTTGTAGAAAATAAGAGAGAAAAGTCAGCAATGTGGAAGATTAGAAGAAGAGGTGGTGAGTCTGAGGAAGAAATTGGAAAAGGCTCAAACTGATTTAAAAATGAACATTCAACAGTTAAAAGGTGTTGAAAATTTGGACAGGATATTAAATGCACATATCTCTTCTCTATTAAAGGCTAGGATAGGATATGAAGGAGAATCCAGCAAGTCGAAGGCAGAGGATAAGAAAGCTATCACTTTTGTAAAAGTTGTCATAGGAGACAATGATAATTCTCATGAAGCTAAGAACCAAAATATGGGCAATACTTCAACATTAGATGACCAGTTGCAAAGAAACACTATTGTGAAAAACCAGGAGACAAAAGGAGTAAACAATTAAAAAAAAAAAGCATGGATCCTATTGCTTCACAAGATAGAATTTTCAAATATCTAGATGGATACATCCCCAAACATCACTCTCTAGTAGATACATATATTTCTTCTGTGGGTACTGCTACTACTATAAGAAATTTTGACATAAAGCCATGAACTATATAGCTTGTGAAAAAAGATTTGATTTTGGGAATTCAAAAATAATTAATTATAATAATGGATTCACTCATGCATATAATTCTCTCCATAACTCTATCAGATGTTTTTATTGTCACAAGATTAAACACAATTCATAAGAATGTCATCTTACGGATAATAGAAATTCATCGAAGAATAGTTATAGAACAAACAGATGCATGCAATCGAGAAAGAAGATTAATATGTGTGATCTAGTTCAATATGCTCAAGATCAAAACAGTCAATGGTATGCGGATAGTGGCATCTCTAGACGTATGACCAGAGACATAAGCAAGTTTGTAACCTTGGATGAACAAAAATATGGTAATGTCACGTTTGGTAATGATAAAGTAGGAAGAATTAAAGGAAAAGGAACAGAAAATTTGAATAATGGCAGACGAAAGGATCAAGACGTATTGTTTGTAGATGGCCCAAAACACAATCTACTAAGTGTAAGTCAAATGTGTGATAAATGTTGTGAGGTCCTCTTCATAGCTCAAGATTGTGAAGTTAGGCCAATCACTACCAGAAAAAATTTTCTTAAGGGGGTTTGAACATAGAGTAATGTATATATCATGTAATATGAGAGTGAAGGGTGCTACATCAACAAAATTGATGAATCTTGGCTATGGCATAGAAGATTGGGACATCTCAATTTTGACCACATCATTAAACTGAGCAAAAATAAAGTTGTCAGAGATTTTCCTGGAATAAATAAGCCAAAAAATACCATATGTAAGTCCTACCAATTGGGGAAAAAAATCACACATAATTCAAATCCAAAGACCAATTTTCTACTAGTAAACCTCTCCAACGTGTATACATGGACTTGTGCGGGCCTTTGAGAACAAATGCACCAGGTTGAGAATCGTATTTCATGCTGATAATTAATGATTTTTCTAGATTAACATGGGTGGAATTTCTCATATACAAATATGAAGCATTTGAGAAATTTAAGATTTTCAAGGCACTGGCAGAAAATAAAACTGGATGTAAACTAAAATGCATCAGATCAGACAGACGAGGTAAATTCAAAGGCGATGAGTTTGCGAACTTGTGAAATGAATTTGGAATACAACAACCGTTTACTGCTACAGATACACTTCAACATAATGGAGTGGTATAGAGGAAAAACAAGTTTGTACAACATATTTCCAGAGCCATGATGCAAGGAATAAACATTCCCCAAACCTACTGGGCAGAATAAGTACACATAGTTGTTCATATTATTAACAAATCTCATCTCATACATAATTGTGATAAGACTCCATATGAACTGCGGCATGGGAAACTGGCATCAATTAAGCACTTTAGAGTCTTTGGCAGAAAATGTTTCATAAAGAATAATGATGAAAAATTTGGGAAGTATGATGCAAGAGTTGATGAAGGAATATTTTTGGGATATGAATCAATGAGTAAGGGTTATAGGTGCTATAATAAAATACTGCATAAAATTTTTAAAAGAATTGATGTGATATTCGATGAAGAACTAATAGACATAACCAGATGTATAAAATGTGTCAATCCTATAGATCATCATCATAATCAGAATCAAGAAAATAAAGAACAGAATAAGACAACAAAAGATACATAAATAAACTCAAAAGGACCCTTGAGACACACTCAAAATAATCATCCAGAAGATCAAATCGTTGGATACAAGAGTGCATGAGTCCAAACAAGAAGACAACTAGTGGAACAGGTCGAGGAAGTGTATCTAGTCATGATTTCACAGATAGAACCGAAGAATTTCGATGAAGCTAGCAAAGACAAAAATTGCATAAATTTTATGAATGAAGAATTAGACCAGATTGATAAGAACAAGACCTGGGAGTTAATACCAAGACCTGTTGGGGAAAAAATTCATTGGCACAAAGTGGATATTCAAGAATAAGATGAATGAACAAGGCCAGGGAATCATATATAAAGCTTTACTTGTATGTAAGGGATACTCTCAAAGCGAATGAATTGACTATGATGAAACATTTTCCCCTATAGAAATAATGAAATAAATTAGAATGCTTCTGTCTTTTACATGCTATCATGATTTCAAGGTATATCAAATGGATGTGAAGTATGCCTTCTTAAATGGATATCTAGAGGAAGAATTCTACATGGAACAACCTGATGATTTTTCCTTAACAGATAAGCACAACTATGTTTGTAGATTAAAGAAAGCCCTATATAGTCTCAAACAAGCACCAAATGCATGGGATTCTAGACTGGACAAGTACTTTCAAAAACAATGATTCAGGAAGGGAGGAGTAGACAAATATATATATATATATATAAAGGTTGTTGAAATTGAACTTTTAATTTTAGTGGTATATGTAGATGAGATCATGTTTAACATCAACAAGTATGAGTTAGTAAAAGGATTTGCAAAAGAGATGAAGTCAGAATTTGAGATATCTATGATTAGAGAGCTTATCTTCTACCTAGGAAATGAAATTCTACAGAAGAACAAAGGAATATTCATTTCACAAGAAGTATACTTAAGAGACATGCTAAAAAGATTCCAAATGGAGGACTGCAAACCTGTGTCAAATCCCATGATCACTGGATGCAAGTTATGTGCTGATGATGGATCGACAAATGTAGATCAAAGACTTTATAGATTTATGATAGGAAGTATTGTATACCTAATAGCCTCTAGACCAAACATTATGTTTCCAGTAGGACTTGTGGCAAGATATCCAGCAACACCAAAACAAAATCACTTGCTACTAATCAAGAGGATATTTATATACCTACAAGGAACTGCACATTATGGCCTATGGTATCTGAAAGGAAAAGATTTCACATTGACAACATATACATATGAATATTAGGTCAGATGTGTGGATCACAAGAAAAGTACAAGTGGAGGTGCATTCTCTTTGGGTGAAAGTCTGATGGCAGGGTTAAGCAAGAAGCAAACATTTGTCTCTCTATCTACAGCAGAAGCATAATACATAGTAGCACCAGCTTGTTGCACACAAGTGATATGGATGAAACAAAATCTTCAAGACATGAAGGTAAGCATCACTGAACCTATTTCTATCAAATGTTACAATACAAGTGCAATAAGAATATCAAAAAATCCTGTGCTTCATTCGAAACCAAGCACATCCCAATAAAGTACCACTTCCTCAAAGAATAAGTAGAAGAGTAAATAGAAAAGATGGAATATGTCCTAGAAAAAGAACAAACAACAGACATATTTACAAAACCACTTGCTAGAGAACCATTTAAATATCTAAGATATAAAGTTAGGATAGTTTCTACAAATAAGACTCTCTCATATGATTTAAAAAAATGAAAAAATGCACCAGCAACGGCTGCAATATCAGGAACAGAAATCCAGCGAAGGTTAGACAAGAAGCAACTTCGCAGGAGGAGATTATCCCATAAACGTTGTCAATAATATCTCAAGATATGGAGCTAGTAAATATCTATAGAGGATGATTACACTGTGTGTTTCTCGGAAAGTGTTAATAATGTAACAAAATGATTTTAAGAAGGATGAATAAGAAAAAATTTATTATCAGTATATCGTTACAAATATTCATCAATTGGTATTTGGAGCAATATTCTGATCAGTAGAATACCGAGTGATATTTTTGGAGCAGTGTTATTGTACAAGTCCCTAGTATAGGACTATTATAGCATACATCATGGTGTTGGTATGGAAGAAATACATCAAGGAAAATTTTGAGTTATGTTATCAAAGCATGGAAAGGTCATTAAAAGTAACAAAAGATCATTATCCTGTTTGCATTTGAAGTATTATATTAAACATTGAAGAAAAATTTATTCTTGGATATAATTTCACTCTTCCTCAAGTCAGTATTGATATATCTTCAAGGCCTCTTTCTTAAGATCATTCATAAAGTTGTAGTATGATGAGCTAGTTGTGTTAATATTACTATTGAAGTTAATGAGTCTATTATTGATTCATATGAAGCTTACTTCAACAGAAAGGAATTGTTGATATTTCACCAGTGCATAACATTTCATCAAGCATAAAGGGACAAAAGAACAGAACATTCTATGGTGACATGCCTTCCAGCAATATTCTCATGATTTGTGATAACATCAATTTTTTGTGTATATTCATGCAATATCAATGATTTTCAAAGTCTTACCCCAACAATGGTCATATATCATATGAATTCTGCAATGCATTCATAATGCTCTTGTAGTTTTGATGTACTACTTATGTGTAACATAAAGCAACAGTCACAGTTTATACAGAACAATCAAGAAGCAGTAATACAATGGTGGATTAGGTGTATTCATTTAGATAAAAAAGGATTCATCAAGTGTGTAATGAATAGATGGAGTGTGTATATTCATTTAATAACAAAAGAACTGAATGAATGATGCCTATACTAAACTCAAATAGGAGCAATGCAATGATGGAATCAACACTGAAAACATTTTATAAGCCCTTTCCATTGATTTCAAAGAGAGAGGAAAAACAAGAAGAGGAAGATAGAAAATTCTCAGAATGAAAGGGGGATGAAGTGTTGGAGGAAGTGTTGCCATAAATTCAAAAGGGGGAGACTGTTGCAAATATTGAAATTGATGGAAAAGGAGAAAAAAGGAACAACACCAAAATTATCATTAAGAAAAAAGGAGTAGATCAGGATCAACTCGACTATAAAGGAGAAATAAGGAAAAAAAGGAAAAAGTAAAGTGGAGGAGCAGAAAGGAGGCAAAGGAGCATCATTACACAGAAAAGAGGAAAGGAACAACAAAAAGGAAAGGATCACCATCAGAATGATCAAAGAATAATATTGTGCAGTGCAGGTTCAATTCGAGCTATTCAAACTCAGAACTGTAAGCAAAATAAAAGTGTGCAGCAAAAGTCAAGTCAGGTGTATGCACATAGAATGCATCCATGAAAGAAAAACAATGAATGAGAAAGTCGGGTCGGGCTTGGTTGTAAAACGTGTGCAAAACAATGGTTCTGCATTCACAATATCATGAATGAGTTGGGTGTTCTACATGAAGCAAAGAAGAGATGGACGGGCACAACCAAATTTTTATGACGCATAAGTTTTTTAAATTTAATTGATAGCGTCTTGCACATCATTCACCTAGGTTACATTTTTTTTCATAGTTGGATTCATGAAATGTATGAAAAAACACATTTAATAAGCTTTATCCTAAGTCTAAACCCACCATGACTCATGTCATATCAGTTGGATCCACTCCATGTCATTTATTTCACACCCATGCCTTCAAATAAAAAAATAATCCACTTGCTTATTTTTTCACCATTTCATAGCAAATAAAATGCAGAATAGCAGATTTCGCTACGGAATCACCTGACAATTCCATAGCGGATCTCTAAGGATTTTAACTATTTTCACTAAGAAGCTATTTTTTATCCAAAAACGAAAGATCAGGGTGAGGTGTCAAGTTTTCGATGGCCAAGGGTGAAGGTGAGATCAAAAAATTGGTTACCATGATCATCAAGCATTCAAGATCATGATTTCACTCATCATTTCTTTTTGTGGTCACATTTTTCATTATTCTCCCTCAAGTTGTCGAATTACATTTTAAATTTCACCTCTAAGAAACTCTCTGTAATTCATTGTTCAAAGTCTTGCATGTAGCATCATAGTGTCATACTTGAAGAGTTGAATCACATTGCAATCAACTTGTTGTCTACGTTTGTTCATATGTAGGTGTCACAACTAAGAAGCAGCGAGGGTATAAAGGAGCAATGGCAGTGAAGAAGAAGGAGAATAAAGGAGGTTACTGTGTGAGATACGAGCCTATGGATTTAAAACTATTGAATGAAGATCCTAGTTTCATGGATGCTTTCAAGACTATTGGTTATCTACAGTTATGTCTAAAGCTGCATGATTTTCATGCTCAGATATCCAAAGACTTCACAGCCAATTTCATAGGGACAACCTCAAAGGTAGGAGTTTTGGTTCAAAGGTACAAAGATCAAAATGCAGTGATGTGAGGAATTTGTCAAACATGAGCACACCGAAGATGACATGGCAAGTGGCATCCCCAAGAGTTATATGAAAGAAAATTATTAAAAGTTGTTGTTTGTGGTCCAGAAGTATTTTACCTGTGAGGGGATGTTTCACATGGTCTACTTATATTCAGGCTCCTTTTTCATTTCATTGGTAAGCAGCCCCTTGATTTACCTTTCTTTTCATTTAGAAGTTTGGGGAATATGTCTCACAAGGTCCAAGCCAAGGCTGAGGGCACTGAGACATCAGTATTTAACCATGGCCTGATCAAACTATTACTGCTCAAGGAATTAAATAAGTTAAATAGAGATTGGACATATTTTCTCTTTCTTAGTGGATACGAGGTAGATTCAATGACACCCAAAAATATTTCAAAGCCAACGATTACTTCATCTACAACTGTGATAGAATAATTTAATTAAGAAGGAGGATAACCTATTGTGGAACCAGTGGATATTGAGGTTGAACCCATACTAGAGACAGATATCCCACAGCCATCACTTGCAAGTCAAAAAAATAAAATCAGCAAACATGGTAGCAGGAGGATAACCAGGAGCCAAACGATTGCCAAAGTAAATCTAAAATACATCCTCCAAGAAATATACATTGAAGAATATTCAATTTTCTATGCATAATACATTGAAGGGGGTAGAAGGAAGAAGCAAAAAGGTACGTCTGTAAATTAGATTTTTCAGGAGAAGATGTTGGTTTCATTTTCTAGCCTAGGAAACCAATGACTATATGACAGGTTGTAAAAGTTACCATGGAGAGTAAGAGAGAAGAAAAGATTGATGGAGGAAAGAAATAAGATAACATTATAGACCTACCTCTAGCAATAGAAGAGGTCTTTGTGCAAAGAAAAGGACAGGGGAAATTTGAGGAAAAGACTAAAGTAAATATATTGAAGGAGCAATTAAGCGAGGCCAGGGAAGAAGTTACTGAAGTCAATTTGGAAATATAAGAGGGCAAGGTAGAGAAACAAAAAATGGAAAACTTTTAAAAAGAAATGAAGGATCAGCTAGAAAAATATGCCAAAACTCTGTCAAATTCCAAGAAAATGTTGAAAAGAAGTCTTCCTCTGAGGAAACTGGTGAGGAACATAAGAAAAAGAAATCTATGGTAACAGTCTTAGAGGAAAAGGCTTAAAATACAATTTAAGGAGTTGGAAGACCAAGTATACATAATTCAAGAAGAACTAAAGAAAACAGGGTTGAAAATTTAAATTGTAAATGAACCTGAAGAGGTATAGCCTGCTGATGCTAAAGATGAAATACCCAAAGTCTGAGGGGTTGGTCCAAATTTTTTTAATTAATTTTACAACTTACAGGAAACATCAGTTTTGGTTTAGAAGCTAAAATTTTGAAGAAAAATGACAAATATGTGTTTTCAGCCAAATTAGGCAGTTTCGTAGCAAAGTGCAGGCTTGAAGGCCATATTTCACTTTGAAATCCCTATAGGATGTTTTTTACCCCAAAAACTAGTTTTGATGGAGAACTAAGGAGGAAAAGTGATGTTACTTAGCCCATATGGCTTAAAAAACATATCTTGATCAACAGAGGAGAAAAAAAATGAGGTTGGATGACTAAAGTAAATCTGCTACTAAATTTCGCTACGAAACTATCTAAGGGCACTCTGCTTTTGCAGTGAAGTGTTTTTAATGAATTTTGGAAGCTTGAAAAGTGTGTTGAAGAACAGCCAGCCACATGGAGGCATCCAAGATGAGAGTTGGGCATCCTAGCAAAGATTCAATACTCGACAAGATTGTCACCTATCTAGCTCAACATGAAGACAAGGATTAATTTTTTGTTTATCTTTTCCTAAAAAATGCGACTATTGTTTCCTAAATATAGTGGATACATTGATTTCTTGGTGATGCTGAATGCCACTCGAGCATCTGATCCTTATCGATGTAACTATCCCACTATTGAAGAAATGAATGTAATAAATGTAAAGCAGGTTCCTATTAGAAGTATAAGTCTTTAGAGAATAGGTGTATTTTTCAGTTCCAAGAATGTAGTTTATACTTATGATAGGTGTCAAGGTTATGGTTTGATGATCTAGCCAGCTGGGAAGATCCTATGTAAGCAACAAAGGTCTATTTATACACAAGAAATCGAATCAGAAAGGTTTGGAGAATGTTACTTTGAGACTACTATTATTGTAAATCTTCGAATATCAATAATATACAGTGATGTTTTTTTCTACTTTATCTGAGATTATTTTACTATTGCAATGAGTTTATGCCTGATGTTTTCTTAATATCATTTCTCAATGTATTGATGTTAAATTACTCAGAATTCATGCCCTCATGCTCTTACTTCCTTTTGGCATTAAGTTATTGAATATTTCAGGTGTGTTAGTATTATCTTTTTCATTGAAACACTAAACGCCTCAACTTCCACAAGGAGGAATAATTTGTCACTAGATACTTTCATATTGACTCCATGAGCCAAATGGTAGTGAAATTTATCCCATTTTTCACCTGAAATCGAATAAAATACGACACTTATAACAGATTTAGCCATCTGATTTAAGACCTAATTGAGAAAATCATTATGTATTGAGAGAGCCCTCTCAGGCTCAAGAGGCTAATCCTTAGTCAAAATATGGTTGGAAAGAGTTACTCTAAGTTGTCTCCTGGAGTAGCCCATCAGTACGAATTTAGAAATAACACAGATAAGAAAAGGTGTCAAGTCGTGACTATATTGGTTCAAGTCGTGAACGTGATGGCAGAGTCAGGCTAGTTTGCGTTCAGAACAGTACACGAAGGCACGTGGACAACGTGCAATTCTGTGGGCAGAGTCGATTAAATTTCCAGAATTTTACATTCATAACAGTGATGACATAGATATCGCAAATCGTAGAAGAAGGAGTATCTCAAAACAACAGAGATAAAGAAATTGTGAAATGTGAAGTGTGAAATGGTGACATGGCTAGATGACATGGCGGTGACGTAGGTAGTGAAATGGTAAGCTGATGTGGTAGTTGACGTGGCCCCGAACCCACTTATCGCAGTAAAAGCTTGATGATATGGTAAGGTGACATGGCAAGGTGACATGGCAGTGACGTGGCACCCTGGTGGGAGCCGAACCCTTTATCCCATATCATGTCACAAAGCTTAAAAGGGATAGTGCTAATGTACCATGTTGAAATGCCGAAAAGTGAAGAGTGACGAGGGGCTGGATGCAATATGCTTCAAAGTTAAAGTAGAAATAATTCAAATTCTGGCATGTGGCCCATTTGCATATCAAAAATTGCAAGATCGGAAGGGTAAATATCATAAGAACAAGATTGAATCGATGAAATGCGAAATGCGATAAGAGTACCAGATGTGATGTAGTTTCAAAGTAAAAGTCTAAAGGACTTCAAATCTGGAGGAATAATTTTTCCCTTTGAAAAATAGCATCGGGAGGATGTTTGAGCAATGAATAAATAAATAAGAAAGGAAGTTGCCGAAATGTGATAAGAGCCCAGACGTGATACCTTTCAAAAGTAAAAGAAAATATATTTCAAATCCAGGTGTATATGAAGGTCCTTTAATAAATTGCATCAGGGTTTGGAAGAGCTATGCATAACAAAAAACACAGGAGAATGTCCAAGTTCGAAGTGCGATAATGAAATGGACATGGTGCAGGTCAACGCTGAAACCTAAAGGATTTCAAGTTCGGGTGTATATGGTTTTCCTTTATTAAATCGCATCGAATAACAGAGGAGGCTTATAACGTAGAACCATTGGATCACTGGAATGCGATAAAGGGACTAGACGCGAGGTTATTCAAAGGTTAATTGGAATTTATTTAAGCTCCAGGGTTCTTTGTAGTTATGTTGTTTTATGAAGAAAAGTGAACGCATGTAGTAGACTCGAGTAAGACCCAACACTCATGCAGAACTTTGGTTGATGCGGTAACGATGGTTTATGAAGAAAAGGATGAACATGGTAGAAGGACGCTAGTAAAATAAGACCTGACACTATGTGCAGGGGGTAAAGCATTTACGCCTTGATAATGGAAGAAAGTCTGAACGCAGGTAGAAAGGCTCTAGTAAGGGACCCGACATAGAGAAAAGGGCAGAGTAAGTTGAATGTCACGGTAATGATGATATAAAAAACATGGGTTGAGTCGGTCAAAAGCCCTTTGTGCAAGAAATATTTTAATATATCAATAGAAACAAAAAATATAGTGACAGCTGCAGAAAGTACAAATGCACAGCCAACCAAGAGCTAAAAGAGTTGAGTGAAATATATTTTTTTGTAACTGTAAATGTAAATGAATTAATTATTTTTTATTGTATGTTATGCAAAGGAAAGTCTTCGTAGGCATAAGAAAAACTCCAATGAGTACTGAAATGATTATTTCTCTATTTTTGTTTATGTATATACCTGAACTGAAGTGTAAGGAATCAAATGGGTGGAATGCATAGGGTCAGGCCTATTCACTTCAATTTCCATGTAGAATGCAAACAATCATGTATTTATCTGTATAAACCATGTAATATTAGTGTGAAAAGAGAGGTTAGAGAGTGGAAGAATGAGAGAGAGAGATGATAGATATGTTGTGCATATTAGGAGATAATATGAAGCAGAAATGAAGGTAGAAAAGGAAGAAATGAAGAAGGAGGACAACAGAGCTGATATCCAGGTAAATCAGCATATGAATTTCATGTTGAGTGAGGGGATTGTAGTCTCCATTCAAGTTGTAGCTTGATAAAATTCCAGTTGGAGCTGGGTGATGTAAGAGCCTCTTGGAGGTTGTAGCTTGCAGAAAACATTTTGGAGTTAGAGCTTCCTTGCAAGTTGGAGCTTCTTGGAAAGTTGTAGCTTGCAAAATTTGAGGTAGTAGCCTCCTGTAGGTTGGAGCCTACATAAAATCAGTTGTGTGAGCGGGTTGGAGCTTTCCTTTGCATCACAACAATAATAAGATGTAATTTTCTCCCTTATGGGTTTCCACTTATATCTGTTGTCTATGTGCTTGATGGTTATGTGGTGATGTGATGTTTTAATATGCTTAATTACCATTTTTCCACCCATTCAGTATGTTGATTCATTATGTATAATGTTTCTAATAAAATGAAGTAGTTAATGGGTGTAAAGAAAATATTCTTAATGTCCATGAATGTACTAAATTGATTCACCCCCTCCTCTCAGTTTAGATAAGGGTTCATCATCCTCTACACCCTGACCACTACAAATTTTAGTATTAACTCTAATATCCCTGTTGAAATAAAACCCATCCTCAGTTCTACATCTGTGCTCGGGTACTACTAATAGTATCAACACCCATGCATCTAAAATATCTTCTCTGTTTAAACAAAACATGAAGAAATTTGTAGTGATATTGTTGGTTTAGTTTGTTTGATGAGGTTCTATACTCTAGGTAGTTATCTCTTTTTCATGATTTTCATAATATTGTTTTGAAATTCCTATATGTAATAATTATCATTATTCTCCAAATTATTGTAGCTCTCTTTTATGGATTTTTCTATATTTCAAACACAAATATTTTTAAATAAAATATTATTATTATTATTTCAAAACTTTTTTATATCGATAGTATAATTGCATCATTATTCTCTAGATTATTGTGCTCTCTTTTATCGATTTTTGTGTATTTCAAACACAAATATGTTTCAATGAAATATTATTATTATTTTTTTTTAACTTTTGTTATATCCATAATATTTATTTATATTTTTTATTTTATATAAACAAAGTAGTTGAATTATTCTTGATAAATGAACAAACTATTGGACAATAGCTATTTCTTTTGCATTAAGTAATTTATTTTGTTTTTATCCTATGAAAATAGGTCTAGCCAAAACTGTAATGATTTTAAGTGTAAACTGTTGTAAAAGCAGAAGAGTAAAGGGTGAAAATGTGAATTTGGGCTACACATTTTGCCCTTTTTTGATTCTTCATTTTTTTCGATTCTTCAACTTTCTACAAACTATAACAATTTTTCTGTTTAGAATTTCATTTTGCGATAAAAATAAAAGCTGTCAGAAATTTTGTTAGCTTTCCGTTGGCGGGAAAATTCTGCGAAGCCCCTCTAAAAAAAAAAATTGCGGCAATATAAATTGCCACGAAATATTTCATATTTTTTGCACATTTCACACATTTGGTCTAATTTTATCAAGGTCTTGGTTTGGGTTTAAAGACTTTTCTTGGAGATTTTGGTTTAAGGAAATTTCTTGGAGGCGGTCTGATTTTGCAAAGAATTGTTTTGGGTTTAAAGACTTTTCTTGGAAGACATTTGTTGGAGGTGGTATGATTTTACAAAGAATTGTTTTGGGTTGAAGAAATTTTCTTGGACGTACATTCAAAGACATTTCTTGGAGGTATGTGATACATTTTTTTGGATGTTTTTTGTTCTTCATTTTTTTTGAAAGTATAGATTTGGGCTTAATTTCAAATTTTTAGAGTACGTGTTTTGAGTTGAAGTCAATATTTTGAGCTTCGTTTCATTTTTATAAGACATTTTTTCTCGGATTTTTTAAAGTGTTTTGGATTGGAGTATGTATTTTTTGCAAAATTTTTAAAATGAGTTTTTTTTAAATTAAATCTTTTGTGATGTTTTTTTAATTGAGTTATTGTCCAAATTTTTGAAGTAATTTTTTTGAACTTCATACTCTATTATCATGGGAAATCGAAGGAATTGTGTGAGAAAATATGATCGAAAAAGAGACTATGAGGAACATAGAGAAGAGACGAGACAATATCGCAAAAGAAAGATAGAAGAACTCTCAAATATTGAAGGGGAAAATCAACCTCAACTAGAAATTGAAGTAGGTATCTAAATGTAAATATTATGATCTATTGATATATTTAAAATTTTCCTAGTGTAAAATGTGAAGCTTAATTTTTATTTGATGAACTAATTCAAGAAAAATGTTTTTCAATGTAAACAGAGAGAAATATTCCTCAAAACATTGATGATGAAATACAAAATTTTGAAAGAGAAAGTGAAAGAGATATTGAACCAATGATTGAATATGGTGAAAATATTGAAATAAATTCAAGTGAAGAAATTGAATCACAAGGTATGTACATATGTATATATATATATTGAACACATGCACGTATTATTGAAATTATACATATATTTATTAATTTAGTTATTTATTGAATATGTAAACTTATTATGTACTATTTATTTGAATATGTACAGATGAAATCAATGTCGATGATGAGAAGTTAGAAAATGTTGACACTCACACATATGGAGATAAAAAACCTGACCATTATATACGATATCGTGTTAACCGCATTTTTGAAACGTATTTCATAAAGGAGTAGGGGAAAGTTCAAGCTCAAATGTTGAAAGGTCTCCTATCATTAAGGAAATTAAAAGAAGGTATTCGAAAATCAACCAAAGATAAAAAAATGAAAGAAAATTTGATACAAAATATAAGTAGTGCTATAAATTCAATTAGGAGCTCTAGATAGAAAAATGTTTCAATTGTACGTAGAGGAATACATATGGCAATGGTTTCACAAGTACTAAAGATAATCGTTTGGTAACATCTATGGCACGAGCATTAGGAACGTCGCGAAAAACTTTGCACAAACATCGGAAATTTCGGCTGCAAATAAATGTAAATGATGAACTCGCGCTTGTTGGAGAGCTATTTGTAGGCAACCATACAAGGATAGACTTGGATAAAATGTTAAAAAAATAATATATGAATATTGGAATAACAATTCGCGTGTTTCACCAACTGCAAAGAATGTGATGTGAAGAAGAATAGCATGAAATCAATACGAAGAACATGAAAAATATTTCTTGGAAACCACTCAGATAGATTTCAACAAGTTCAAAGAATAAAATCGTGAAATTCATGTTTAAATCAGTGCTTTTGTTCAACAAAAACCATGGTATGTGACACCTATCACCGTACGCGACACTTGTTGTTGCCGTTACCATGTGGAATTTGATCTATATTATGACACATTCCTTGATTTTGGTAGAACATTATGGAAGAATTCACCTCCTCCTTCCACTATCCTTGATTTCATATCTCAAATTCTATGTGAAAGAGAAAGCGATGAACTATTTTACAAAAAGAAATGTGTTGGTTGTAAAAAATGCGATGATTGTGGAAATTTGACTAAATTTTAAAATAAATATGATAATGATATAAATGATCAATCATTTTCCAACATGAGAGTGAAATGGAAGAGATATGAATATATCCATACATCGATTGAAGGTGCAAATAGTGTTAAAAGAATTGAATTACTAGAAGATGAAATTTTTGTGATAGACTTTTTGAGAAATTTTGAGGGAGAAATTTACAAATACCCCAAGCACTCCCATAGAGCTCGATGGGAAGACTTGAAATTCAAAAAATCTCGTGAATTGTTTCCACTAGGGACCATTTTGTCAGTGATTGATTTTGCAGAAAACTACACATTTTTTCCACAAAAAGAAATTCGGAGTGAATACTATCATTATAACCAAGTCTCCATGCTCGTCCATATTCTATATAGACATGTTGAACAAAATGTCGATCATATAGAAAGCACGAGTGAAAATCGACATATCATTAAAGAATATCACTTTTATATAAGTGACGATCGTACACATGATACATGTTTTGTACAACATTGTTTTGGAAGAATTTATGATTCATTGAAAAATCGTGGAATAACATTCAATGAACATTGGATATGGTTAGATGGATGCGCAGGTCAATTCAAATCTGCACGATCATTCTTTTGGTTGTGTTGTCTTCATAAGAAAACCTGCATTAAACATTGTTGGAATTTCTTTGAGACTGGCCATGGAAAAGGAGAACATGACGGTGCAAGGGCATGCATAAAACGAGCACTTTGAAGATATCAAATGAACCCCTCTACAAGCCGACTTGTGGATGCTAAAGAAGTGGTTCAATGGTGCATTGTTGCTCTAAGCCATGAGACTAACCGATCAAGGGAAGTGAGAAGGTACATTCAATTTAATTTTTATTGGATATCTAATTTTAAACAGTGTACATTTATCACAATGATTATCTTTGATTGTATTTTGATATCATATTTACATTCTTCTTTAAATTTTCCATATAAAGTTTTTTTTGGCATATTGGGATCGAAGACGTAGATAGATCAATTGGAAATGACGTTGAAACAATAAAAGGGACTCGAAAATTGCATTCAATTAAAACAAAGTCATCCAGAAATGTGTTTGCATTGGATAAAAGAAAATATTCTTGTTTTTGTCATGTTTGCATAGACAACACAAAATCCAATGACGTTTGTGAAAATAATATGTATGTAAACGATTGGAAACATACAGAGCTAAATACAAAGGGAAAATTGTCTTTTTCAATGTTTGAATAAATGCAATCAGAGGAAACTACAATATCATCTGATGGTGATCGAGTTTCTGATCTTGTTAGAGAAGGTAACATTTGAATTGCTTTCTAATGATTTAAAGATCTAGAAATAAATTTAAATATGTATAATTTTATTAAGTTTGTTTTATTGTGCAGGAAATGTTTTTGCTGTAATTGCACCTATTGACAACGATGAAAATGTGAAATATTATTTGATGCGTTGCACTAAATGAAAAATGAAATTATTAGAAAACTATAATGATCACGAATTTCAATATGAAAGAGGATCTATTATACTGAAAGGTTATTTTTTCAAATAAATTAATCAAAGTGGGGATTTTTTTCACTTTGAAGACTATGAACCTAATTTCATAAGTTGTCAATATAGTCACTTGGTATGTGCAGCACATATAAAGTTGATAGAGGTTCAATCAAAGGAAAAAACGAAAAATAAGAAATGGAAAATGTCAAAATCCGATCATGAACGGATTATTGAATATGGCATTCCATTGGAATTTTTTTGATTGAACTGCCCAACAATTTATTCTCTTTGGAATAAATATATGTTTTAGAACTTCCATTACTCAACTAAAAATTGAGCTGCTTATGTTATTTGTGCAAGTGTTTACACATGTCCAAATTGTTTTGGAACATGCACATGCTCTAGTACCAACTGAAAGTATCTTTTCTATACATGTGCATTGATGAAAAATGTTACATGTATTGGATATATATATACATGTTCTAGAATGAAATTAATTTTTCAAGTAGTTTTACTATGTGCATTGATGAAAAATGATTCACGTACTCAATATATATGTTCTAGAATGCAATTAACTGAAAGTAGTTTTTCTATGTGCATTGATGAAAAATGTTGCACATACTAGATATATACACAAACTGAATGTGCCCAATTTTTCTTGTTGGATTTTTTGATAAAAATTATCCACAATGTAAATAAATCATCCACAATATAGTTTTGTACGAAGATTCCTTTCAGACAAGAGACTTGGAGCACTTCTTCGACTTTTGGTGGGATTTGACCACATCTCTATTCCTAATTGAAAATCTAGTACAAAATTTATCTTTCCAGTGGTCAGATATGTTCTATGTTCTAGAATGAAATTAAATAAATGTCATCAATTTACCAATTTATAAATCAACAAGGCTACCTATTTGAGTGCATTAATTACATTGACCCGAATTCAACAAACATATATGTACTTCTTATATTTCCAATCAAAATTAAAGGGATAAATACATATATCTACTTTACTTTTTTTTCAATTAGAGCTCAATTGATATGGTTAGTTGCATTGAAAAGCCATGTTCTTCCTATTGGAATTTTTTTCACTCAAACAAGAGTATGTAGAGATCAAAAGAAATCTTAAAATCCCAAATGTACTTCAACCATCCAAAACTTGAATTTTAAAAACTTTTTGATTAAATCAAAATAATACTTCACATGGGAGTCTTCCATCTAGGCCAAATATAGATTGAAACCATCCAAACCTTAAATCAAAACATTTAGCATTATATCAAAACATTTAACATTTAACATTAAATCAAAATTAAAAAGATTTTCATATAACTACTTCTTTACTCTTTTTGATTAAATCAAAACAATACTTCACATGAGAGTCTTCCATAGGCCAAATGTAGATTGAAACCATCGAAAACATAGATCAAAACATTTAACATTATATCAAAACATTTAACATTTAACATTAAATCAAAATTAAAGGGATAAATACATATAACTACTTCTTTATTCCTTTTTATTAAATCAAAACAATCAGAGGGAGTCTGAATCAAAAAAATAGAAAAGGGGTTGCCCATAACCGAGAAACTAGCCCAGAAGATGCTGACCAATATCGGGAAACTAGCAGACATAGAGTGTTCAGAAGCACAGTGATTGAAAAACGTGACAAAAGTTCAAAAAAGCTAAAGAGGACCTGACATCAGGTTATCTATCGATGTGTGTAGGAGGATTCTCCTCCACAATTGAACAACTGTAGTCCTCCAGATCATCAGCTACTCCGTTGGAGTGCTGGGAGGAGCTCTCAGAAGTGGAAGAGGAGCCAAAGTTGTCTTTGAGCTTTTTCTCCACACAGGCTAAGCTGCCGCTGCTTGTGCCATCACTGCTGGAGCTCATCGAGCTGGATTTTACTGGAAGAGTTGTCGACTTCCTGGTGTCTTGGGGCTGATGGGTTGGGATGGTGGACTTTCTCCTCCGATTACTGGAACCAAAGGCACCTTCGTCTTGGGGCTCCTCCTGAAAAAAGATAGAAATGGTCACCGTAATTCGAGCTCTGACCATAGCACTGGTGAAGTGGAATTGTGCAACACTGCTTACTGAAGGAGGGTGTCCGCCTGTGTCATGGATTGAAAGAGGCGGGCGAGAGCCAGCACTCCTGCCCCCTCAACCCCTACCCCCACCTCCCCTTCAGCAATGCATCCATTGTCTATGCATGGGATCTTCCATAGGCCAAATGTAGATTGAAGCCATCAAAAACTTAGATCAAAACATTCAACATTATATCAAAACATTTAAAACATTTAATATTAAATCAAAATTAAAGTGATTTACATTTAAAACATTTAACATTAAATCAAAATTAAATGGATTTACATTAAATTTAGATTAAAATGATATCCAAAACTTATTTTTAAATTTTTTTTGATTATATCACAACATTACTTCACATGATTAATGTACTTCAACCATCCAAAACTTGGGTTTTAAAATTTTTTTATTATATCACACCATTACTTGACATGCCATCCAATTATAGTTCAACTATCCAATAAAAACATTAATATTATATCACATGTGCCAAATGTAGATTGAAACCATCAAAAACTTAAGTTTTAAGAAAATTTTGATTATATATTGTGCAACACTACTTCACATGCCATGCCAATTATAGTTCAACTATCCAATAGAAACACTTAACATTATGCCAAATGTGCCAAATGTAGATTGAAACCATCCAAAAATTAAGTTTTAAAAACTTTTTGATTATATATCGTGCAACATTAAAACATTAAACATTTAAAACATTAAATATAACATGAGAAATGTAGATTGAAACCATCCAAAACTTGAGTTTTAAAAACTTTTTTATTATATCATACATAACATTACTTCACATGACATGCCAATTATAGTTCAACTATCCAATAAAAACATTTAACATTATATCACATGCCAAATGTAGATTGAAACCATCCAAAACTTAACTTTTAATTTAATAAAAAATTATATATCACAACATTACTTCACATGCCAAATGTACTTCAAGCATCCAAAACTTAAATTTTAAAAACAAAACAAATTATAACACATCATTACATAACATGCCAAATGTAGTTCAGATGACAACATTACTAGTAGTTCAATTATCCAAAACTTAAAAGTTTTAAAAACCAAAAAAATTATATAACAACATTACTTCACATTCACATGCCAAAAGTACTAAAACCATCCAAAAATTAACTTTTTGGAACAAAACAAATTATATTAACATTGTAATAAAATATGTCCAAAAATTGTAGATCTCACAAGTATAAAACCGTATCAAGTTATATATATATATATATATATGTGTGTGTGTGTGTGTGACAGTGCATCTAGATAATATATAAAAAAGAAAATTTAAGACTATCTAAATCTTGAAATCAAATCTACAAATCATGTCCATCAAATAGAGATGGATCTAGCGTCTTTCCTATCAGGGTCTCAATCCGCGCACTATCATGTGAAGCATGGGAAACCTACATACACAATGCACATGTACTTGAACATTAAAATTTGATGTTTTAAAAATGAGTGAGAATATATATAGAACTTCATGTAAAAAACAAAATATAAAAAGAAATCATGCAATACCTCATGAGGTTCCCTCTCCATTTGTTCACTTGCTACAAGTTCCCCCCCTCCCCCATGGGCACATCTGCAATGGTAAACTATACAATATATATATATATATATATATATATATATATATATATATTAAAAAATTTCAAATGAAAATGCACGTGTACATATATAAACTTATTTTCAATAATATTAAAAAAAAAGTTAGACAACTTGTTCAAATGGTTGAAATGGTGTGGATGTTCCTATCTCCGTTGCTAGAGTCCGTGGATTAAAGAAATCTTCTATAGGAACCTAAATTCAAAAAATTTAAAATAACTCAAGATATATATATATATATATTCCACCTCAAAAAGTTCCATTAAAAATTGAGATATACACCTCAAAAAGTTCCATTAAAAATTGAGATATATATATATATATATATATATATATATAACTTAAACATAAATTTTAAAAGTGAAAAATTGTCCATACTTGTGGCTCATCTCCTAAGGAAGTAGAAGGTACATCTCCCAAGGAAGAAGAAGGTACCGCCATCCCAAAAACATCGAACGGAATCAGAATCTGTTAAAACATTTTATCATTATATATACATACATGTACATGTGTGCACAATTATTTATTTTAAAATATCACTTAAAAAACACTAACATTTGCCAACATATCTTGATGGTGAGACCCATCTGCATTGTTTGAACCAGAGGTCCCGAACGTGATATTAACATTTTCGTCATTCATCATGCGTGACAACTGCAAATGGTGTTTTAAAATATAATGATACATTTTTGTTAGATTGATGTACATACAAATAAATGTATACATGTACATACATATATATTTATTACAAATTGTAAACATGTATATGTATGTTAAAATAATTTCAAACCCTAAGGTCATTAACACATACCGTTCCCGTTCCCTCTTCCTCATGAAGAATTAGGTCTTGAAAACCATTGCGATAATTTTTTGCATATATTTGGAGATCTTCAACATTCATGTTGTCAATCTCTTCATATATACAATACACAAAATTGGCACGTGCATTTTCACGTGCTCTTTGTCGATTTAGAAAAACATCGACTCCACCCAATCTGCTATAAACATTGTCGATCATGACATCCCTTGCTTCTCAACTTATATGATAAGTCGCATCCATCTATGACCGTAGAGTTTCAACCCGAAAAGGTCGACTCACCAATGGCGGATCAGGGCGAGGCAACTCCACATCTCGCTTAGTGCCCTTACGGTCATACAATCGACCTTTCCCCGGACCAAAAAATTTTGACGGAAGGTCATCATAGTTGGGTTTCATATCCAAAAAAAATTCTACGTAAAACAATTGTGCAAAATAAACAGGAACCTCGTCGTTCCATGAGAGCCTTTCATAGGCCGTAAGGTGCCTATCATACAAATAGTGAGCTATATTTGGGTGCTTGAAATATTGCACCTTCAACATTTTTCTTTTTGGCCCTTCTTTGAAATTAAACATTGACTTTGTCATATTTTTTGTAACTCTTTGTTTTACATCCTCCCATTTATCGGGACCCATTACTGTTTCCTTTCTCTTTCTCATCACTTCTACAAATGTATCAGTCGTTGGCCCAAGATTTTTGTACACATTTACAAGTTCGCCCAATGAATGTGTAACTATTTCAAGGCTTTGTCGACTCTCAGCAGGTAGAGTCAAAGCCACGAGATCTCTCTGCAATTTTGCATGAAGTTTTTCACACCTTTGTAAGGTGCATTGCGCCATGTTTGTTTCCCATGGTATATCAGAAATGTCGGCCAAATAAGTTGTGGTGGGTAGACAACCTTCTTCTTGAATGTAGCATTCTTCCCTGCGTCTATTTTGACCAATATTTGGAACATTTTCAGTCTCTGCATCAATATATATGAAATTTTGTATATTAGAAAAAACACATGTAAACAAATTTGTACAAATTCAATGAAAAAAATATTGAAATTGATGGCAACCTCGACGTGGTTGGTTAGCACCTTCTCCACCCTGAAACTGTTGAGACCCAGAACGACCCTGCTGAGATCCAGCACCACCAGTCATTGATTAGCCTCCGAGAGAATAAATATCACCACCTTCATGCAACCTGCTACCACTCATTGATGGCCCTCTAAGGGGATTTGAACCACCACCAACCTCTCGAGATGAGAGAGAAGCTTCATAAACAAATATGAATTTATAATCAATTGAAAAATACATTCATGTGTACATATAAATACATGTACATATTCATTGATTAAATTGCGTGAACCATACCATGACTGGGTGAACCATGGGCACGCTCCATGGATGGAGTAGAGACCCTTCTCTTCTTAGCTCCTAAAAAATAAAAAATGAAACTTATTAACAACTAATTTAACTCACAAAGTTAATAAAAAATCAATTCCATATGTACACACATGTATGGAGATTTAAGATTATATTTAAATACCATGAATATCCCCCAATCCCTGATCCCCCATATGGGATTCTGTTGATCTTCATCGTTCATCCTCCATGATATATATATCTATTGGTGGACATTTACACAAAATAAATTTCAGAAAATCAATTTGTAATTTAGTGTATACAAATTATGTAGAACACAACTTTCAAAGCAATAATTGATGTGTGAAACTCAATTTAAGAGAAAAAGAAATTACAAAAATGATAAATTCACCAAGTTTCACTTTACATGGGTGTAGCACACTTGGTATAAAATTGAAAAAAACACATGGTCATTAAAAAGGAAGTGAAACTGCATTTAAACAAAAATCTATTGAAGTCCCCGCATTTTAATTTTATAAAAATGTGAAGTTCACCACTTGTTGCAAATGTGAAGTTCACCAAGTTGCACTTTACATGGTGTGGTAGGAGCACACTATGTATATAATTGAAAAAAACACATGGTCATTAAAAAAGACACATTTATAAGTACACAACACACACATATCCAAGATATATTACAATCTCAGTCAATAAATTTTGAAGGAGAGCGTCTCAACACTAATTCATCCTTGAGAGATGAACCTTGAATTTGCATCTCAAAACCAATTCATCTTTGAGAGATGAATCTTGCATTGGAATTTCTCTGTATAATTATAATTCATCTTTAATGGATGAATCATGAATTGGCATTGCCCCACGCAATAGATCAGTAGACATCTTATTCACATTTGTACAATGCCTTATACTAGAAAATTGAAATTGGCTAACAATATTGTTTGCTATTCCATGCAGTTCTTTTAGCCTCTCCTTCTTAACTTGGAAAACGCCATTCATCTGGTTGCACACAAATTCAAAATTGGTGAAAACTACAATTCCATTTGATCCATACTCCATCAATGTTCCCAAGCCTTCTATCAATACAATATAGTATGCCTCGTTCTTTGTTTTTCTTCCCTGTATATTCATTTTCCTTTGGACGAATTTGCTACTCACAATATTGGAAATCACATATGAAATCACTACTTTCTTTAGATTGGGATAGCAAGAAACTTCTACACATACTTTACATTTTTCAACCATATTTAATGGTTTTCTTATCCCTGATATATATATATATATATATATATATATATATATATATATATATATATATATATATATATATATATATATATATATATATATATATATATATATGTGTGTGTGTGTGACATGCGAGAAATGGCACAAGATTATGAGGTAAATGACATATGCATGGTTTATCTTAAAGTTTGACTTAAAAAGTTTATGATCTAGAATTGACATCTAAAATTAATGGGAGGAAGCCTTTAGTTTGAGGGAGAAATGACACATGTACACAGTTTACCTTAAAGTGGTTGTGTTTTATGGATATTAAAATGAAGAACTTCTATTTAGATCTATTCCAGAGATTGACTGTAGGGGAATTTAATAGATATGTCACCTTTCATAAAAGATGAGATCCAAAGGATACCTGGCCATTTACAGACTCTTCCTATAAAAATTTTAGAAGTTAAGAAATCTACATTGAAAAATTTACTTGTGAGAAATTTACATTGACAACATATAGAGATTCAACTAGGCTTGTGAAAAGTACAAGTGGACAATGTATAATTCTACTTAGAAGATTCTTTGGGAAGTGGAATACATAGTAGTTACTTCTTTTTGAGTGTTTTGAATGAAACTGGCTCTACAAGATATTAACGTAACTTTCTTTTTGAGTGAGTAGAAGTGGAATGTACATATTACAATTACTTCTTTTTGAGTGTTTTGGATGAAATGGGCTCTGCAAGATATTAAGGCAAGGTAAATTTCTTTTTGAGTGTTTTGGATGAAATTGGATCTACAAGATATTAAGGTAGATCTATATATCTATTAAGTGTTTCAATAGAAGTGTAACAATAATTTCAAAAATAAAATATTCTACTTCCTTCAATCACTATTTACATATCATCATAAAGTACCACTTCCTCACACAACAAGTCTTTGAGAAAATAGTGAAGATGGAATACATACCCACAAAGCCTCTTGTTAGAGAAGAATTTGAATATGTGAGAAACAAATTAGGAATAGTTCTTGTAAATTATCTTGTTAGAGAACCATTTGAACATGTGAGAAACAAATTAGGGATAGTTCTTGTAAATTATTGTCACTTATTGGACTTCAAAAGAAGAGCCTATGAAATTGAGTGCAATATCTATGTGGGTGAGTACACAATATCTAAGGGGGAAAATAGATATAAGGAAGGAATAAAAAGAGTAACAAAAAGCATATGATTGTGTCAATAATTTGAAGTAGTCAAGAAAGATAACAAAGGACCATAAAAATTGAGTGCAATATCTATGTGGGAGAGTACACAATATCTAAGGGGGAGAATACAATAAAGGAAGGAATAAAAATAGTAACAAGAAGCATATGATTGTGTCAATAATTTGTAGTCAAGAAAGATAAAAAAGGACCATCATCAAATTCAAATTGAAAGATCAAGTAGTCTTCTTCATGAAGAATAAGCATTAACTAGGTTCATCATTTAAAGGGTTCATTTTTTAATGAAAAAATTTATGAATAATATGGAATGAATCATTGTACATTATGATAAATATTGTATTTAAATGACATTTGATCTATGAATAAAAAATAAAATGGGATCATCTCTTCATATATATATATGTGTGTGTGTAAGAGAGAAATAAAAAGCAAAGGTAATTCCACCAAGCCTAAAGGAGCATGTACTAATACATTAAATCATGTCCTAATACATTAAATTATGTTTGGTTTCTAGAAGCATTAATCATGAAAGCAAAGGTAATTCCACCAAGCCTAAAGGAGCATGTCCTAATACATTAAATTATGTTTGTTTTCTAAAAGCATTAATCATGAAGAGTCATGAGATCCACATTTCGACCATACTATTTTCAAGTTAAAGGAGCATGTCCTAATACATTATTATGTTTGGTTTCTAGAAGCATTAATCATGACTTTTCTTTGAGATCCACATTTCCATCATACTATTTTCAAGTTCACATTTCCATCATGCTATTTGCAAGTTCTATATGAAGATATTTGCAAGTTCTATATGAAGATATGTAGTCTAATAACTAATTAGTTCACATTTCCATCATGCTATTTGCAATTTCTATATGAAGATATGTAGTCTAATAACTAATTAGCAAGTTGTGATGTCCTAATACATTATTATGTTTGGTTTCCATCATACTATTTGCAAGTTCTATATGAAGATATGTAGTCTAATAACTATACAGTATAGCCCATATAACATATAACGACCTTTGACAGTATGAGCAAAGAGTCAAAAAACAGAGAGGCCTCCCAGCAGAGTTCCACCTGTTCATCAAGGTAAGCAACATAATATCGGAAGTGAAACAATGACACCACTAAACATATGTGAATTTAGATATTAAATTGACATTTATTGCAAATGACATGTGCATGGTTTATCTTAAATTTTGACTTAAAAATTTTATGGTAGAATTCACATCTAAAATTAATGGAAGGAAGCCTTTAGTTTGTGGGAGAAATGGCGTGCATGTAAACAATTTACCTTAAAGTGGTTGTGTTTTATGGATATTAAAATGAAGAAATTCTATTTAGATCTATTCTAGAGATTGACTGTAGGGGCATTTACTAGATATGTCACCTTCCATAAAAGATGAGATCCAGAGGCTACCTGGCCCTTTACAGACTCTGCCTATAAAACTTGTAGAAGTTAAGAAATTTACATTGACAAATTTACTTGTGAGAAATTTACATTGACAACATATAGAGATTCAACTAGGCTTGTGAAAATTACAAGTGGACAATGTATAATTCTACTTAGAAGAGTCTTTGGTTTAATGGTTAAGCAAGAAAGAGTTGTTACTTTCTCTATCTAGAGTAGAAGTGGAATACATAGTAGTTACTTCTTTTTGAGTGTTTTGGATGAAATGGGCTCTACAAGATATTAAGGTAAAAGCATATGATTGTGTCAATAATTTGAAGTAGTCAAGAAAGATAACAAAGGACCATCAAAATTGAGTGCAATATCTATATGATCAAGTGTCAATAATTTGAAGTAGTCAAGAAATATAACAAAGGACCATCAAAATTGAGTGCAATATCTATATGATATCTATATGATCAAGTGTCAATAATTTGAAGTAAAGAAAGATAACAAAGGACCATCAAAATTGAGTGCAATATCTATGTGGGAGAGTACACAATATCTAAGGGGGAGAATACAATATAAGGAAGGAATAAAAAGAGTAACAAGAAGCATATGATTCTGTCAATAATTTGAAGAAGTCAAGAAAGATAACAAAGGACCATCATCAAATTCAAATTGAAAGATCAAGTAGTCTTCTTCATGAAGAAGAAGCATTAAGTGGGTTCATCATTTAAAGGGTTCATTTTTTAATGAAAAAAATTATAAATAATATGGAATGAATCACTGTACATTATGATAAATCTTGTATTTAAATGACATTTGATCTATGAATAAAAAATAAAATGGGATCATCTCTTCATATATATATGAGTGTAAGAGAGAAATAAAAAGCAAAGGTAATTCGATCAAGCCTAAAGAAGCATGTCCTAATACATTAAACTATGTCCTAATACATTAAATTATGTTTGGTTTCTAGAAGAATTAATCATGAAGAGTCACGAGATCCACATTTCGACCATACTATTTACAAGTTAAAGGAGCACGTACTAATACATTATTATGTTTCGTTTCTAGAAGCATTAATCATGAATTTTCTTTGATATTCACATTTCCCTCATACTATTTTCAAGTTCACATTTCCATCATGCTATTTGCAAGTTCTATATGAAGATATGTAGTTCAATAACTAATTAGCAAGTTGTGATGTCCTAATACATTATTATGTTTGGTTTCCATCATACTATTTGCAGAATAGTATGTAGATATGTAGTCTAATAACTATATAGTCTAGTCCATATAACATATAACGGCCTTTGACAGTATGAGCATAGAGTCAAAAAGTAGAGAGGCCTCCCAGCAGAGTTCCACCTGTTCATCAAGGTAAGCAACATAATATTGGAATTGAAACAGTGACACCACTGAAAATATGTGAATTTAGAATGATTTCAACTCTTTTTTAAAAGGAGAATAAACCCTATTTCATATATTGATAACAATTCGTATACAAAATCCTCTTGATATACCCATAACAGGTTATCAAGTATAAAAGATCAGATATGTCTCATACAGAAATACATTACAGCAGTATAAAATACAATAGGTAGTCACATATAAAAGACAATATGTAGTCACATTACAGAAATACATTACATGTGAATTTAGAATGATTTCAACTCTTTTTTCAAAGGAGAAAAAACCCTGTTTCATATATTGATAACAGTTCATATACAAAATCCTCTTGATATACCCATAACAGGTTATCAAGTATAAAATATCAAATTATGTCTCATAAAGAAATACATGACAACAATATAAGAGACAATATGTAGTCACATATAAAAGACAATATGTAGTCACATTACAAAAATACATTACATCAGTATAAAAGACAATATGTAGTCACATTATAGCAGTTGATCATTCTAGTTCAATCATTCCAGCATTGAGGAATTGAGAGAAGGCTCAGTAATGGCATAAGATTAACAGTGGTAGTAAAATTCCATGCACAAGGCAAGAATCAACTAGAGTGGATGTTATTGATGGATCCACAGGAACAGTAACAACTGCAGCAACCGAATGCATATCATACTACCAAAAAATCAGCACACACCTTACAACAAAAGGTAATGAAATTTAAAGAATAATTAACAGAGGAGGAGGATGAGGAGAAAAACCATAGGAGGAGCAGGAGGAGAAATACCATAATTGGTAATGAATAATTCATGCATATTTCAATGTATGGGCATCAAATTTGGTGGGGAAATTCTATTTTAAATGCTTGGACATATTGGTGGCAGACGAGAGTCAACTCAACAAAGTTGCGAAACTTACCTATAGTTTTCACTTGGGAAATCCGGATCAACCGGAAAAATTATATCTGCAACAATTTTCCGGTTAAAGAGGATTGTATCAACAGGGCGATCTTGGCCAAATATTCTGATACCCGAAGATGTTATACAAAAATCAAAGAAAATTGACTTCCCTGAAACTATAGATCAGAACAGGCCGTGGGCCTACTTTGATGGCGCGGCCACACAAAATGGATGTGGAGGGGGAGGGGCTACTCTACATAAATTATCAACACCACTTTCAACTTAGAATGGGCCTGGGCCTAAGAACGAACAATTTTTCTGAACTACAATGCCTAAGACTCCTTCTGATCTTTTCTCGTGAACAAAACTGCAATCACCTTCAGATTTATGGTGACTCCCTCATTGCATCGGAATAAAATGGAAGACACACTTTCCAAAGAAGCCACATAGTTGAATTGGGATACTTGGCATATTACTGAATAGGTCGACTTACTAGTGAACAGATTCTACCACAGGCCTTTCATCGAGGACATTCAAGAAGAACTGGCTGCAGACTTTTGATTGCAGTTTTGGGTACTTTTTTTTTGGGAGATTTTTCATATCATCACATGCCATTTGTAAATATTCACATCCGGATGCTATTTCTATTGTTTGTACATACTCCAGATATATAACCTTATATTTATACTTTTTTGGCATGGGTATGGATTAGTAAGTTATGCACCGAACTTACTTTATCTCTACTGGGTCAGATTCTCATGGACTATAGCCTCTTATTTGTATCACTGACTAGTGTATAAAGTCAACAATATACTTTTGAACACACATGACAGTAACTCAGTAAAATGTAATATGTAGTTTTTATTATCAATGAAAGATTACAAATTTTTCCTTTGTGAAAAATCATGTTGTGTAACATATGTTTAACAGAGGAGGAGCAGGAGGAGAAATACCTGGTGGTTCACTCGCTTGAAGTCACTGCAGATAATCACCAACAGCGTGGATGGAAGCAGCCCCAGACCAGTAGCAGCACAGACAAAAAAAAACACGCGGACAAATAGATCAAAGAAAACACAGATGCGGTAAACAAATAAACTTCACGGGCGATTTATTTATAAGAACTAGTTCGGCTGAACTATTTTAAGAGTAAAATTTTGGCCGAACTCAAAGTTCGGCCCAACTTTTGTTGCTGGTTTTCCCATCTCTGGTAAAAGTTATGTTTTCGCACGCCGTCAGTGTGCCGTCAATCTAAACAGAAGCATGAGTTTGGCCGAACTTTATTATATCCCATGCCTTGTCAGATTGGTTAATGTCCAACTAGTGGCCTTCATTACTATAGCCCCAATTAGCTAAATAATCTGTAATCTCGTTCCCCCCTCTCTAGACATGCGAGGGAATAAGGTGGCCAATATCCTGTATAACTAAACTGATCTCATGAATGAGTCTTTTTGTTTGCCAGCTTTTTCTTATTTTTTCCCATGAATTCCCTTGTTGCAATTTTTGTAATACTCTTTTAACCATTGTCGAATCCCCCTCAATAATAACTCTATGACAGTTTTTCGGAACCAAAATTATAAGCCCTTGCTTAACTACCATTAACTGAGCTTCATTATTCGTTTCAAACCCAACATCCATCACATAGACCCTACATGTTGAACTTTGACAGTTTCTAAATATTCCACCTACTCCTGCCTACCCTAGATTTCCTTTGGATGCCCCATCATAATTAACTTTTAGAAACCCCAATTGGGGCAACATGAAGATATCATATGGGTTTTTCCTTGGTGCTTTAAATTTCTATAAGGATTTAGCCAGCATTTGGGGTATTAAATTCAACATGGTCAGGATGCGACCTTCATTTCCAGTCGCCATCCAGTCTTCCTCAGTCAATTTTTCTACGAGGATGGTCTCCTGAATATTATCCAAAATCACCTACCATATTTGGTCTATGCTTCTAGCTTCATCCCTAAATATTCTATGGTTTCTTTCTTTCCATATTCTCTAGAGAATAAATCCCATCGACATCCTCCATGGTTTATTCAAAACTTCGCATTTATATCCCCCTTTTCTCCATTTTATGATAGTCTGATTAATTCTTGTGATGTCTCTATCAAATTGTTGGAAAATCACAACATTATTCTTCCATAGATATTTTTCTAGCTCACATGTATTGAGAAAGTTCTCTATATTCTCAGCATGCCTATTTCACATTTTACAGAGTGAGTGGCCCTGCATTCGTCTTTGCTGCAACTGGTCCCAGGTAAGAATCTTACGGTGGCTTAGTAGCCAAAGGAAGTGTTCAATTTTGGGCCAGTGTTTTGCTACTCATATTTTTTGCCATATTGGAACTATCATGATTTGATGATTGTTGGATTTAATAAAATAGCCTTCCTCTATGGTAAACATTCCTTTTTTGCGATAACCCCATCTCAGGATTTCTTCCCCATTTGCCGACACCAATTTCCTATTTTTCATTTCCTTCTCAAATTTATTCCATTGGAGTGTTTCAGGGGCATTTGACCATTTCCCATCATCCTCCTAACACCAATATTTAACAATTGATCTCATGTTGGGTAGATTTGTGAGGAGAAATATTTCACCTAAATCTATAAGGGTGAATAATTTCTCCCTCTATTTCCAGGAGTCCTTCTAGAAAAGTGTCGTCCTTCCTCATCGTATCTCCCAGAAGCAATGTTGTCGAATAATATCTTTGTTAATGGATGCCAGGTTCCAAATATTACAGCCTTTGGGGGTGACATCTATTTTGATTTTTCCTGCAAGAGTTATGTGCATATCATATTTTATTGCCCATATCAATTTCCATAGGTCTCTTCCTCCTTGAAGCTATCTCCACCATAGTTTAGCACCCATAACCTGGTTTAACACATATAGATCTGGAAGTCCCAATCCATCCACATTTTTTGTTTTGAAGAGCATTTCCTATGAAAGGAGAGCCCATTTCTGAGTTTCTTTCGCTACTTGCAAAAGAAACCTTTTCAATATCTTCACCATATTATTACAGATTGTTTTCGAGGGAGCTCTTCTTGATAACTGATATATAGGGATGGCTTGAAGAATAGAGCTTAGTAAGATTACCTGACTAGGATCATTCAGAGCATGAAGAGCCCAATTTTGAAGGTGATTCTGAAGTTTGTGAAGGAGATCCTTCTATCCTGATACCCTGAGGGAGGAGAGACTGAGTGGAAAACCCAGATACTTCATAAGAAATGAAAGTAGATTGAAACCTAAAGAATGGGCTAGGAATATCTGGGTTACATTATTTGAATTAAAAAAGTAGAAATTATATTTATAATTATTTATCAGAGTTCCAGATGTTTCCATAAAAAACTTAAGAATAGCTAACTTGGCCTTAGCTTCCATTAATAAAGCATGACAAAAGAGCATGATTCCATCTACAAACTACTTGTGCGAGAGGGTTTGATCTAGTCCCCATAGGTTCAAGCCTTTTGGGTGCCATCCCGCAAACTTAGATTTAAGTGGCCGTCCTAGGCCTTCAGTTGCTATAATAATAAAAAAGGTGATAGAGGGTCCCCTTGTCATAGACCCCTAGAAGCATTAAAGGGGTGAGAAGGAACACCATTAAGGATAATAGAAAAATTTGGGGAGGAGATGAATGACATCAACCAATGTATTCATCTTGATCAAAACCAAAAGAATCAAGAACAACTTTAAAATAAGACTAACTTCGGTGATCATAAGATTTCGAAAGATCAAGCTTGATTAGCATCCCTTTCACTTTTACACTGTAGAGAGAGTGGATTGCTTCTTGAACTCTGACTATACCATCCAGAATTTGTCTACCCTTCACAAATCATGTGTGTCCAGAGATATAAGATTGAGGAGGATTGGTTTTAATCGATTAACCAAGATCCTCGAGAGAATCTTGCAAATGACATTACATAACGCAATTGGTCTGAAGCCTACAGGGGTATCAATATTTTCCTACTTGGGGATAAGAGATATAAAGGTAGAGTTCATTGTTAGATACGCATGTCTTGAGGGCCAGTATTCTTCAACCATTTCCCAGATATCCTTTCCCATGAAATTCCAGGTTGCGTGGTAAAATTTTGCTGCGAAACCATCAGGGCCTGGGGCCTTATTTTCTGACAAATTTTTAACCACCTCTTCAACCTCCTCGAAGGTTATTTCCCTGAGTAGGCATAGCTTCTGATCTTTGCTAACAATAGAAGGGACATTTATGGTGATTCTGTCAATAGCTGCCCTTGTATTTGGATCTAGTTCTATAAGAACATCCTTAAAGTGATTAACTAACATGGTTTCGATTTCTGAATGTTGAAGAAATCGGTTTCCATTTGAATCCTTTAACGAAAATATTTGATTATGCTCTCTTCTCTGAATCAATGATTTATGGAAGAAGTTTGTATTTTTTTCACCTTCTTTTAGCCATTCGACAAGAGATTTTTATTTCCACAATATATCTTCTTTCTTTCTTCATTTCTCCAGTTGGCTTAGTAGATTACCTTCTTCAGAGGCTAAAGCTTTCGTCCTGTCATTTATAATCATCTGCTATTGAACACGCTTCATGTCTCCTTGCAATATTTCCATATTAGAGTGGATGTTTCCAAACTGTTTCGTTCCATTTTTTAATTTCCTTCTTCATACTTTTCAACCGGAGTTGGAATGAATTAATTCTGTTGTTGCCTTGTATTCTATTGGATTCCCACCATTTTTTTGCTTTTTCTAGGAAATTTGAATCCCTAACCAGAATAATTGAAATCTGAAATTTCGATTCTTCCGAAATTCTTTTATATCAATTTCCATTCTTATCGGCGAATGGTCAGACCCTAGAGAGGAAAGAATAACTTCTTCTTAAAATGAATCGAGACTGACCAAAGCTTCGAGGCTAAGAATCTATCCAGTTTGGAGGCTATTTAATGTGCCACACCTCTTCTGTTTTTCCAAGTGAATTTTCCATTCATAGTTGGTATGTCTACCAGCTTGAGGTCCATAAGGAGGTCTCTAAATAGCTACATTTTTGGCTCTTCTCTTCTAATTCCTACTTTTTTTTTAGTGAGGTTCAAAATCATGTTAAAATCCCCCCCTATCGACCAATATTTCTACTGATGCATGTTTCTAAGTGTCCTAATTCTATTCACAAATTCATGTATTTCTCTTGGAATATGAGGCCCATAAACCACAGATATGAGTAAATGTTCCTTTGTTCCCACTTGTCTAAAGCGTCCAGTAAGAATGCGTGACATAACAATCCAACCATCTGTTATCACCTCAGCAGGATTAGATAATATGGCAGTTCCCCTTGTCGTTCCTCGAGAATCTATATCAATTACCTCATAATGTGGTTTAAATGACTGCATTATACTCGCAAGTTTTTTTCTATAGACTTTCGTTTCTTGAATCAACATTACTTGTGCTTTCTCAGATTTTAGCCTTTCTTTTAAATATCTCTATTTGCATTTACCATTCAGGCCTCTTATATTCTAGGAAATTACTTTCATTGATTAACTTTTGGGATTTGTTGGAATATTGTTGTTAACGGTATTATCTTTCTGGAGTTAACTAATATTTATCCTACCAATTGAATCAAGTCATGCAAAGTCCTTTGACCTTTTTTCTTACCCCCTTTTATCTGAGAGTATGATTCTATAGAATATTTTTTTTCAAGAGTACTTACTTGTTATTGAGATTGGGATGTCAGGTAGTGCTCAAACGTTTCTTTATACAACTTTTTATAATCTTCTGTAATGAATCGATCATCTAAGTTCCTCCATTTATGCAGTAGACATTTTAATACCAATTGCTCTGAACTTAAGTCCTCTATGGTCTGTTCGATATACATTGGCGATTGTTCCATTACACTATTCTCCTCCATTTCGATATGTTCTTGCAGCAACTTTTTTTTTGCAGCCAGAGTTTTCTGTTGCACCATTCCTTATCCTTGAACAAGGCTTTCTTCCACTTATTTTTATGTTTCCCCCTCTTCTTTCAAGATGTCATAATGGTTTTGATTATTCTTTTGTCTTGGCGTATTGTATTGACTTGCATGCTTCCTGCTATTCTTTTTTTTATTTGTGACTATTTTGAATCCATCATCTTTTTTAGGTATCCCTTCAGTATTCTCTGATGATTTTCCTGACTGCTGTTCTGGAGTGTTTAATGGAAAGGTTTTGTTTAGGTGGTCGTACTCATGACATCTTTGGCATTAGAAAGGAATATTCTCATAATAAAGTATTTGATGCCAAATATTTCCTTCATATTCAAGTAATATTTTATTTTATTTTATTAGTTAAAGGATCTAATAGAGAAATTTATGATACTCATAAAATAACAATATCTAGTGTAAAAGAAACCAATCTTTCTAAAGAAATGATTCATCATAGCTTCTTATTTTAATTAATCCCACATCCTATTCATAATATTAGGAATTTGGTACTCCTTGGAAGGTAAATGTCTCAATTTAGTTATTTGACCCATCTAATAAAATTCAATATAAATTATAAATAAAATATATTAATATGTAAAATTAAGTGAAATTAAGATGCACTTAAAATTTATCAATAACCAAAATAAAATAACATGACAACATTTATAAAGAAATTATAAAGTATTTCAATGCTTAAAAGAATAATGGTTTAATCAAAGAATGAAAAAAAAAAACTTATGGTTAAAACATTTTAACTATTCAACATTTGTATCTTTGAGTCAATTGTATTTAAAATTCTAGAAACATTTGTTAGAGTTGTAAGTTTAAGTTGTGTAGTATAAAAAATCAAAGTTCCCAATGATATTTTCAAATTGTTCAATCCATTTATACATTAAAAAATACCATATATATACATACATATGTACTAGAGTTCAATTTTCATGAAGTATAAATATTTTTTGACTTAAAATAAATTAGCAACTCAAGAAATTTGTTTCAGATATTTGAAGGATTTATACATGAGCATAAGAGGCTTCACAGGCACAAATGAGCATAGCAGTGGAATGCCTGATTCATCTCTTTGATTGGTGGACAAAATTACTGAACAATATGAAGAATCGGTTAACTTCAATCCAGAAAGAAAAGACCAAAAATTCCGTGTATGGTACAATATTGTTGACATTCTTCTTCGAGAGGGTCCTAAGGCTTCAACCCAAAGTCGTCTCAACTAGTAGCAACTCGAGAGATCCAATAATAGCCCGATGGGTAGATATGATGAAGAGATTAGGGGGAAGTGAAGTTCCCCGGACCACTTGGGATGATGAGTTCATCAAATGGTGGGAGGAACAAGTCATCGAAGTGGAGTCACCATTTCTGTTTTGGGAAATGTTACCCTAAAGGTCTTCGGTTGATAACCTTCACAGATCAGGGGCATCTCATTACAATAAGGACTCACTTAACAAAATTTTATGCTAATAACTAGAAACTACAGGTTGCAGAACTTACCCGGATGTCCGTCGGTTGAAGTAGATCCCGCAGGGTGCAAACCCCCCGCAACACTTTGTGCTTTAAAATCTATAAATCATAAAACAACGAACATAAAACCCTTGTTGTACAACATATATATGTTCTATATGTTAGTGAGAATCATGCATAACATCATAAAAACAATATTAAATGTTCAATTGATGATCATTACAGATGTATAAAAGATAATTGACATGTAAACATTAGGAACAATATGGAATCTTATGTTAGTAATGACATGTATAGTATAAAAACGTGGAGAGATCACCTGAAATCTACCACAGCCTTCGAGCATACAGTCCTCTGGATCTAGCCAGCCCTAACCTCTCAAGATTTCTACCAAGATGAGTGCATAATGGATGTCATATAGGGTGATGAACATCTCAAGGAAACAATGGTATCCTGAATATATCTGGGAAGTGCAGGAGGCACGGGAATATATCAGACTTGGATAGGGCTCCAACGACGTATAATATCTATGTTTCTCTTGCTCCTCCCTTAGGCCATTCCCTTGAGGGGCTTTTATACTCCCTCAAATTAGTTTTTACAGTTGGGAATCAGTTAGGCCATGGGCTAGGGTGGTTAAGTTACTGGAACAACCATAAACCCCACCTAAAAATAAGGAAAATATATGTTTTTTAATGATTAAAATGGCATTTGCGGTTCTCTATAGATGGAATCGCATGTATACGCGGAAAATACTAGGCAGAGTCATGTATGGGTTTTAAGATTTTGTTTTTTTGAGAAAATGTCGAAGTCTAAAGAGAAGGGCTACCCAAGGCCAAACCATAAATCATCAAGTATGAGCTAGTGATAAATGATGCTATAACAACCATATTACATGGTTATGAAAGAATGTGTATAGTTCATGAGTCAATTGTTTCTATGGTACATCATTACTTTTAGATTTACATTGATGTATTTTATTTAATATTGCAATTTTTATTATTCTCATCAATGTATATACATTGATTACAATTTATTTTTATGTTTGTAGATGGAAGGTGAAGAAGAAGAAAAGAATCAACATCGTGAACAAAACATTCTTGGAAATAACCCAACTCATGGAAGTAGCTCTAGCAGTGACAACAGTTCAAGAGAATAATGATGATCACTATGTTTGGATATAAAAGCAAGGCATTGCATTTTTTGAAATATTTGTGTGTGAAATCAAACATTTTGTTTAATGTAAGGGACATAGTGTCCCAATTGAAAGATAAAGGGATACCAATAATTGTCCCATTTTATATGATAAAGACCACCTTCTATATATATATATATATATATATATATATGTTTTAATTTATTTTATTGCATTCTCCATTGTCGTTGTGAAATGTAACACCACTGATTAAATTTATGGATGATTAAATATTATAATGAAGAGATGTGAAATTTGATGATATGATATGACAAATTATTCCAAACATCACATTCAAATGCACTAATAAAAACTTAATTCATATGAATATTGTTATAAGATATGTGTCATCTTTTGATGAATAATGAATTTTAAAAAATCGCAATAATTAAGATATGATATAACAAGTTAATCCAAACATCAAATTCAAATGCATTAATAAAAAAATAATTAATATGAATAATTTTATAAGATGTGTCGACTTTTTATGAATAATGAATTTTAAAAAATAACAATATTTGCACTGTCATAGGTCGATGTTTCTAAAAAATACAAAACGAACACTAGTATGTGTCAGTTATTGTACACCAGGGCGTTTGTATGATACAATGCACCGATGTGTTTATACAACCTATAGGCACCGAAAAAATACCAATACCAATTATAATTCTCGGTGCGTTTGTGCAATACTGTGCACCAGTGCGTTTATGTGTGTCTACGCATCGGGGCATTTGTACGACCTATGGGCACCACACAAATACCAATGTGAATTATAAAAACGGTGCTTTTTTGTGATACTGCACATTGGTGTGTTTCTATAACTCAACGTACCGGTGAGTTGGGACGACCTATGGGCACCGTACAAATCCCAAGACCAATTAGATCAGCCCTGTGCGTTATATCACCAACATTACGTCCCGGTGTGGTTTTATGCCTTGACGGCCTGGTGCATGCACCTTCGACTACCCTGGGCCACCTTCTAGATGACATGCACCGATGCGTTGACACCTTAGTAGCACAACGATAAAAGAGCATCCATATTAACCTACGGCTGCCTAGTTTTTTTAGTTGTGTTGAAATTCCATTAAAAGCTCCGCCAAAACCTCCGTAACCATAAACGGATGTTGTAGTAAATGTGTTTTTGACAATTTTTACCAATTTTATAACACTAAAAACCTCCTTTATAACCTCCGCTAGAGGGTCTTTTCCTTGTAGTGTCTAACTAATATTCAGAAGAGAATCTTGTAGATTACATTGCAAAGAGCTATTGGATGAAACTCACTAGGGCCTACAGTAGCAACCTTCTAAGGGACGAGCGCCTGAAATTTTTCATTCGACCCAATCACATCGATTGGGATCGGTGAGAGTACTCAACAAGTTCAAGAATCTTAGCTCCTATAAATTTATAGCCAACCATGAAAAATTATGAATTGGAATCGTCCAGACCTGGGGCTTTATTCGGCGGGAGATCCCTTAATACCTCCTCTACTTCTGATAAGGATATTTCTCTCATAAGGGCCTCACTTTTTTTTCCATAATTAATTTAGGGATATGCTACTAGATTTTTGAGATTTCTTCACTTTTATCTCCATCTGGTTTGGTGAAAAAATACTAGAAGTGAGATATCAACTCCTCTGAAATTTCCTCATCTTGCACCAATCGACAACCATCAACATAATTAAGAGAGAAGATGCAGTTGAATTTGTGATGCTTCAAAATAATCCTATGGAATAATTTCATGTTTCGCTCACCCTCCCTGAGTCATTCGACATGTGATTTCTCTTTCCATAAAATTTCCTCTTATTTCCTATTATGATTTAGGTTTGTTAGGGATTGTCCCTGCTCAGTGAATAAAGATTCGGTTTGTCCTTCAAAGATAATTTGCTACTGAAGAGACCTCATGGCTTCCTCAGATCATCGTTTCCCATGGTGAATATTTCCAAAGTTAGATCTGGTCCATTCTTTGTTTTTTCCTTTTAATTCCTTGTTTTTAAGTTGGAATATTTCCATTCGGTTGCGCCCCCTCACCCTCATTCCTTTCCACCAATCTTCCATTTTGGCCAGGAGATTCATTTTTTAAAGCAAGAAGGACTCAAAAGAGAACGGTTTGTTGTGAGAAGGCATACGTAGGTTGATCTCAAGGAAAATCGACCAATGATATGATCTCATGCATAGGAGGATCTCTGCCTATAAATAAAAATCATATTGGAGGATATTATCAGAGAGAAGAAAGCAGTCCAATTTTGAGGCTATTTGATACTTACCTCCCTTCCAATTCTTCTAAGCGAAGGCCGCATTCTTGAGGTCAATATATTTAGTTTTGATACCTTAAAAATTTTCTTGGAAAGATGGAGATATCAGATGCAATCATTGAGATCCGTTATGAGGTTGAATTATATAGCCACAATCCAAATTGTTTCCCCCAGAAGCTCCTCAAGGTACAGTAGGTTGAGAGAAAACTTGCTTTCATCCCATGCAAAGTGGCATCGTAAACTCCTGTCAACCAAACATTCTCCAAAGATCCGATACACTAAAATTGGCCTGAGAGAGAGTGAGGGTTGGCCATCCATTGATCGAAATAGATAGATGTGAGGTCCTAGAGGATAACCAGGCCCGCACACTAGCTATTTCTTCCAAATCCAAACATTCTAGCAATGGACAACTTATGCTAACAATGTCTTTAAGTCTTTATTGTGGCGCTTTATTTTCCTATAGGACAACTATGTCTAGCTTCTCTGCCTAAATTATTTTGTTCAGGTACCTCAACTTTCCCTTGGAGTTGAGGCCTCATATATTCCATGATAGCAACTTCATTGGGAGGGGGGAGAGAGATCATTGGTAATACTTTGTCAGGACATTGGTTTTCCTTGAGTTGCCCAGATTTTCCCCTACTTTAAGATGACTTCACAGCTTAGTCATACTCCCCTATTCCTAGAGCCCAATATAGGATACATTTCCCCTACATGGGGCTATCTTCTTCCCAAGGAACTAAAGCTGGTTGATGATGGGGTTATACGGAGGATTCTAGTTTCTACCGGTCTTTAAAAATTTTGTGGAACTGATCCCACTGAGCTTGAGGAATATCCATTGATCCATCCTTTTTTGAGCTTCATATGTAGGCTACGATGACCCTCACATCAGATTTATGATGATGTAACTTCATATATTATTCGAACTCTTGGCTTACTTGGGAAAGAACTTGGAGGATTTCCTTATTGTTGGTTTGGGCCTTTGGGTCTTACGTTTTCTCGGTTGTTTACTCTTCGCATTCTCCAAACCCTTCTTCTCGGTTCAAGCCCGAATGATTTAACTAAGATGGTGAATCGATTCCCTTGAAGTATATCTGGGAACTACTAAGGGGACGCCCTGAGGCTGCATGGGAGGGTTCTACCGATCGACTGGATTTTTCATAAACAACATTCACCTGCACTAGGAGAGGGGGAACTTTGCTTGGAGGAGGACATTGTCTCTGAAATTTTTGGAAGCCATCCAAGGCAGGAGTCGCCGCAAGGGTCGAGACCTATCAAGGGCACTGTCATAAGAGATGGTGATATTTGTGGCATAATCTGCACTTAAACGTTACATGCTCATAGTCCATTGGTCGAGACTAGGTCTCATCTTGCTATTCTATTTCCACCGACTCCAAAAGAGTCTCGGAAATGCTCATATTCACACAAATTCATGCATATGAAGAAAAAAAATTCCGTCATGTTATTTCTGAAACTTGGGAAAAGTTTCATATGGAGTTACCGTTGAGTTCTAATATGTCCACCTTCCAGAAATCCTCCGGGAGTGAGAAAAAATGGACCGAAACCAGGACAACTAGGAATTGCTCCTTATTGGGCTTATGGAAAGGTTCCTAGTACCTCATAAATAACCCAACATTGTTCATGAAATAATGGCCATTTTCTAGGATTATCTTCGAATCTTCCAAATCTTCAAAAATTACTGTAAGAAACCTTTGGACCAAAGGCAGAGATCAAAGGGAGCTTTTGGCTGCGATTTTAATTGGATCCATTGCAGGATTTTGGTTCCCTAGGTGAGATACCCATGAATTTGTAAATAATTGCATGGTCCTACATAAAATAGTGGGATTTTTCAAGCCAATTGCTTGGGAGCACCACCTTGTGGTTTTTGCTTACCTTTGTGAGGCATCGGTCCTTCATGCGCGCCTGCCTTGAGCACCAAGAGTTGGCGCCTCAGGTTTTTCTCCATTTTCCAGACCGAAACTCAACGAAGGAGCAGTAGGTGGACGTGGCGCGCCGGTGAGAATTGACTTGAAGGAGGTGGCGGATCTCCCTCCCCCGGGAGGCCCCATTTGGAGCTCGCTCAGCCTCAAGCTAAGGGCAGGGGACGACGGTAGCAGCGAGAGAAGGAAAAGGGTTGACATTGCAAGGATCTGAGTTCCGCAACAAACCCATGTTGTCTTCAAGGCACGCTTTAGAGCTCTGTATTAATAAAACTCCATTAACCATAGGTCTCAAATTTGTCACATTTAAAATTATGAATAAGTTTAATAATAATTAAATTAAATGTAAGTTATATATATATAATTAACTGAAATTAAAATGCACTAAGAATATATTAATAACAAAAAAAATTAACTTCAACCACACCCTATTTTAATTTCATATATGCATATTTTTTTCATATATTTAAATAGTTTAAAAATTAAAAGAAAGAAATATGATTTAAACATTGGTTTTACTATTCTTATTTTAATCACTTTTCATGTATAGTCTATAATATTTTTTTGTTTAAAAGGTTACAAATAGTACTTCTAATTATAAATTTAATTGTCTAGTTTCCACAATCTAATTGCTTATTAAGATTTTCATTTAATGTTGAATCTATTTATATAATAAAAATGCAATATATATAGTTGAACTATATTTTTTCTTTTTAAACAATTGACAGTTTAATTTTTTTTTTCAGTTAGTTGTTTAAGAAATTCGATTCCCTCATTTATTTTCTTAATGGTTAAGATGGGTTTTATGAAATCACCCATTCAAATTCCGATGTGATTGAGTAAAAATAATATTAAGGAAAATTATTTTCATGTTAAACCAAATATAGCCATTTCGTAATATAAAATTAAATTTTAAAATATTCATAAATTTTAAGATTCTATCACATTTAACATTGCTGAAATACTGAAATCCAATAGAATTGAGTATTTATTTGTTTGAATGACTAACAAAACCATCCGCATCGTTGATGTCAAGGAGGTTATGCTAACCGGACATCCATGTCACGCCAAAGAGGTTACCCTACCCACGAAATCATGTGCCGTGACGGTTATAAGGTGACCAATTTGTTGGAAAAGTCATTTTTTGCAACAACGCAAAAAATGAATAAATGAAATAAAATAAAATTAATAAATTAAATTGATATAAAATATTTTTTTTTATAATACAATTGAAATATATTCTAATATTCTGACTTTATTTTTAAATAAAATCATTCTCAAATATTTTTTAGAATTTAAAATTATTTAAGAAATGATATTAAAGAAAGAAAATAGTAGAGTAGAAGGACGGATTTTGAGGGGTGTCATAAACCATTTTGACCGTACTCCCTTTTTTCTCGATGGATTTGTGAGTCAAAAACGTATTTTTGACGTGCCAGTTCCGCAGGTACTTTCCCTACGTGACGTGGCATGAATGCTATTGCAAAAAAACTACTTTTTCTTTTATTTACGCGCATTATTGGTATGAATGACATCACGAAGTCAAATATTATTCTAATTTTTATTGTAACGTGGCATGAATGGGATTGCGAAAAAAAATCTACGTTATGTTTTCGCATTCTTTGTGTGAATGGCCAGCGCGCAAAATGTACCCAAAACGAGCGTCTGTAACTATCCGAAAGCTACTATCGGAAGTCCATTCTTCAATACTATCGGAAAGCTACTCGTACAACTTGAACAAGACACACCCCTCAACGGGGGTTACAACTACAAGACGACGTATGTAGACTCAACCACAGGCACTGCTGCCTACGGCCAAGCAATCTGCAGTGTATTAGGCCGTCTGGAGGTAGTTGCTCGGGCTCTCTGCTACGCCTGCCTTAGTAACCTGGGTAGCTCTATCTGGAGCTTTTGCAACAACGCCATTGTTGCTCAAGTTGAAAACAGTTACCGCTGTTCCATCCCCTACGCTATTATTCAATCCTCTACTCCCTGACCACATCAGCATATATGTCCGTTCAAATAAAACCCATCCTCTACTCTACATCAATACTCACGCACTACTTAGTATCAACACCCATGCATCTAAGATCTCTGCTTAAATAAAACTCGAAGAAAAGGAATTTGTTCTCATACTGCTGCTTTGGTTTGTTTGGTGACGTGCTATGACCCTAGTCATTGTTATACTTACTGTAACTTGAAGCATTGTTGAATGAAATGAGGTATGTGCCTTGGGAGCCTAGTTGTAGTAACTTCAGACATTTTCTAAGAGTTTCAAGTATAATACCAGATAACTAGTTCAAAGCAATATTCAGTTATTCGAGATGTTGGAGGTGGCTAATGGATTTGGGGATTATTCCACATCGATCAAAATTATTTTGTTTAAATAGTTTATTCCTTTTATGATGACATTAAGATTTAGATGATTACATTTTTGAACTAACGAAATCTTTGTTCTTCTCACCATAAAGACACTCTAGAAGATGTTCACTAGCATGCTAAAAGACAAACCTCAATGGGCCATGATTGAAGAAACATTTCATGTCCAACCCCAAACCAACTAAGAAATCTTCCCTGGCTAAAAAAAGAAAATATAAAGGCATTCAGTTAATCACCATCATTTACTTGAAAGAAAATTTGTTCCATGTTTCATTTGACATGCATCTCGTACAAAAAAAAAAAACACATATATCATAGGTTATGCCATTCAGTATAACTGGAAGCATTGTTGTCCCACATGGACTCTCAAATTCTACATTTTCATTCACTAAATACATATATCAAACAAGATAACTTGTAAAGGCAAACAACACTTCCTCAAATTCAATTGTAGATTGTAATGTGGAATTTTGAAGAGTATCACTTAATCATTATGGATGAGTCCACCATTTAAAATCCTTTCTATCATATTGCAACACCAATAATAAAAAAACTTCCTATTACACTTGAACGAACAAACATCATCAATTTCTTAGAAGGTGTGTTCACACATTTGTTCAAGGAATAGATAGGTTATATTGATGGAGTTGGTCAAGGAGTGAGTTGGTTATAGATAGGTTATATTGATGGAGTAGGATTTTACTATCCTTCCTATTCGTTTCTATACTTTTAAAAACAATTTTCTTCTAAATTCTCCAAAAAGACCAACACAAAAACTACAAATTTACAAAAAAAATAACAAAAAGAGAACAAAAACCTGAACTCTACATTCTTATATGGTCACTATTGGCTATAACAGTTCCATTTTATTTGTTCTACTAGAGTGGAATTTCGACACACCATGGGATGCACGAATCCTTGATGACACCAACTGTTTTCGTTTCAAAAATGACTTCAATCCCATTAACTTAGACCCATATCACCCACCTTGGTGTCTAAATTATCCATTGTTAGTTGAAGCCTCTCCATGGCCTCTCACATATCCTCCATTTTCCGAATGACCAGAGAAAAATGAGAATGTGATTCTAGCACAACATGCCCACCAACAATTTCAATCTTGGAAACACCTTCCTCTAGATAATTATGATTTGAAGCCCTCATGGCATATGTATTGTCTTCATGGAAAGAGGAGGCCATGAAATCTAATTGATGTAAGTTAACCTTACTCCTTAACACATGCAACTTCATCAATTGTGATTTATAATTGGGAATACTACTTTAATCCTTCCTTGTGGCCATATTTTTGCATTAAAGGCTTATGAGCTTTGGTTTCTTGTTCATTTCACCTTTAACATGGATAAAATACATTTATTGTTCCCCGAGTTTACTACATTTACTCTACGGAGGCAAGATTTTTATACGCCATTTTGTGACATCTAGTGAGTCGTCATACAAACGCAATCAATCAACACCCTTTTACCCCTTTACAACAACATGGTACAAATCCCTATGCATGACACTCTCATACCATAGAGTTTCTTCCTTAAAAAATATTTTTTCAGTCATTTGAAGGACCAATGCTCTTTCGCCTCGTACTGGACAATGTTCACATACAGGTTGCTCCACTATGGTCTGCCTTGATCACCTATAAGTTGCTCCACTATGCTTCGGGAAAAAGAGAGACATTTCAGAAAACTCTTCTTCCAAATGGTTCCATTATTTTTTACAGCCATTTACCTCAGATAAAAGATTTAGATCCTATCTTATCATATCTTGGAGTTTCCATCCCTTATCCTTTCATCACATCCTCTCATTAAGAGTGGATCTCAAGAACTAGATTGGAAAATGGATAAGAAATCCCAACTAACCTTCCTTTTCTATATATTTGTGGCCATCTACAAGCTAAGGGTTTGATTTTGGAGGTAGAATTATACCCTCATGTTGCTTGTTGTAAATAATAAACGTTCCATGCATTAGAGTGATTAGACGTGCACTTTGTGACAAAGGAGGAACAAATCAACTTAGAAGAGCTCTTCTACAGTGTCATTGTTGCTCACGTTGAATATTGTGACTGATGTTCCATCCTCTATGCTATTATTCAATCCTCTACTCTGTGGCCACTACATCTTTTAGTATCAACACACATGCATCGAAGATATCTCTCTAAATAAAACTCCAAATAGATTTGTACCAATATTGGTAGTTTAGTTTGGTTGATGAAGTGATATTCCCTAGGTATATATCTCTTTTTCATAATTGTTTTATTTTCCAAGTCATTTTCTATGATTTTGAAATTCATATATGAAATATGAATCATTATCTTTTAAATCTTCCAAACTAGCACAATGTGGCTGATATACATTGATAATCTTAATTTTAGATTTTCAATATTTTTAATAAAAAAATTTAGCTGCAAAACTATGAAGTAATTTCTTGATAAATTAATATAATCAATAATCCTATGCATATAAATTTAATAAAAAAAATTACTATTCAAATATTTTAATACATATTAAATATGACAAATAATTATGAAATTTAGTTAATAAGTTGAATTACATATTTTAGCCTATCATTTTGACGGATCACATTTAACTTTCCAACTTTACTATGTAACTATTTAGTAACACAATGAACCTCAATTCTCTTGCATATTTACATATTCTATTACGAGATTATATTTGTTTCTAATGGTTCACATCAAAATAACCTATAAGCTACAAACGTCATCGCTGAACATTAGTAAAAATCATATAGAACACCACGCCAAAGTATTCTGTTAAAATTCTTTTAACATAGTTTTTTTTTTCTTCCTTAGATCCACAATTGTAAAGTCTCCTCTCATAATACTTGTTTAGCAGCCCAATGAGATTTTTCTTGCAGCCCGGTGAGATTTGAATACATGCTCCTTTACTAATGAAACCATTTCTCAACCTCAACTTCAACATCTGATTCTTATATTATACCATACTATAAACAAAATTTTATTGAAAACAATGCCAAATTGAGTTAAATCCAATAAGTTTATGGAAATGAATGCCAAAATAGGTATATCAAGTATAAAATTTTAAAATATGTGATGCATAGACCCTTATATGGTTCATGGAAAGGAGAATTATTAAAAAAGTTTTACATTTTTAGCTCATTGTTAGGATGGAAGCCAAACACTGATACTGCAATTTTCATCTCCTTGTAATCAATAATATGATTATTCACTCATCCATTATTAATCATATCAACAACCAAAAGTTATCCACCAGTTCTGTTATAAATTTTCATTTATTTCTAAGAAATAATAAAACGCAAATATAAAATCAATTTTGAGTTATCTAGAAATTTCGCTATAAATTTAACCTTTCTCTAAAACAAGAGATCAAGAAAAGAATTAAAATCTTTCTCATAGTTTTTCAATTGAAAAATTGAGGGTCGAGGCTTATGTTGAAATTGAAGCTAATTTTCTAGGTCCTTATGGTTGCTTCATAAATTTCAAAAACCTCTTTCCAATATCTTAAACCCTCTCACCGCACCAATACATTATATAATCTCAATATGCAAGGATAACATGTCACTTAGAACAAATCCCTATCACCACAGCAATACAGAATGTAATATCAATATACAATGGAAAATATGTCAATTACACCAAATTCTAATAGAATATATCAAATTATATAGATTTATATATGATATCAGAGAGAACTTCATAGAGATGGAGTATGAATGGAAAAATAAGGTACATGAAAAATCCCTTTTTATCATGTTTGGAAACTGGTAAATTTGAATCGATAATAATATTTGTGATGCCTTATCAATTTGAATGGTTAGAAAGAATGAAGTTGATTCAATGTGATGACTCTTTGAGTCTCTTTAGATCATGCTAAAACTGGAACACATCATCAATAATAGGGGGGAAAGTATGGAAACAAAAGGATGAAACATTGTTTCAATTTTAAATAAAATAATTTAATATTAAATTTCCAGTAAGGCTTAAGAGGAGAGGGAAACCACACTAGTGTATGTTGTTATCAGAGGAAGCATGTTCATTTAGCATTCAATCTTAGCCATTGATTTAAATAAAATAAAAAATAGTACATCTATCTTCAGTTAATTTGTGTAACATCCCCCAAAATTAGTGAAAAACTACACAAGGTTAGAAAATTTTATAGACAAGTAACAACAAGTAATGTAATTATGGAATTTCATTGACGTCATACCTAAAAGATCTCACTTAAGTGATAGGTGCTTAGTGACCCTAAAAACAATTGTGGCCTTTTATAATTTAGATCTGAAATAAAAATGTGAAAAAAATGTGGAGAAAAATAGATGTATGCGATCTAAAATAATAAACACAAAAATAAATCCCATGTAATAACTCAATTATGAAAAAAAAATTGAAAGAACAAATATTTTATTAATAGCACCTGTTGAAAGATATTTACAAGATGGTCATAAATTCCCCTCTATGGGATTGGTCTTTTGAAGTGTGAAAATGAAATAATTATTAAATAATGATTTAACAATTTTTCCAAGAATAGAGTTAAGGAAAAATAAATAAATATTTATTTATTTAATTATTCCTAGATGATTTAGTCAAATGTGATAAAGAATAATTATCAAACAATGATTTAATAATTATTCCTAGAGAAAATTAAATAAATAGTGGTTTATTTAATTATTCTCATGGGTTTTAATCAAAAACAACTTAATAAAAGTGGGTTGCTAAATACTTTTCTATAGTGAAAGTGATTTTACTATGGTTAAATTAAATTTACATGTTGTATTTCGATCTACCTAGTTAGAAATGAGCAAGTGATCATTTTTTGGTGATAACACATTGCAACCCCAACATACAAGTGTTAGGAGAAAATCGTATGACTGAAATACATTGTAAGTTACACTTCCACGAGACACAAAATCAGAGATAGAGAGAGAAATAGACAGTTGAAGAAATGGAAGGAAGGACAAAATGAAGTGGGTGAGACCTACTAAACTAATATAAGTCTCATTTTATTTTCGAGTACATGATCTCAAATGAGGCGAGGGAGGCATACCCATACCCGTAGAGATAAATTATTACAAAGAATAATCGTGATCCCAACACTTTGTGATTTAGCTAAAAAGTACATGATATATGGAACATCATATGCTGGCATCAATGGGAGAAGACATAATACAATGAATCCCATATACATAATGCGGTTGGGAAAACATAGGTTAGGACTGAATACAAGAACATATGAGTAAATGAGACAAAATTCCCAATGACATGGGGAGGGTGACTAAAAACCAAAGAAGCCCTGCTAAACTAAAAAGGGATGTGAATATCTAAATGGCTCATCTCAAGGAGACATGCATGATGTGTGGCGTTGAAAGCGGCTGAGACTGAACCCATCAAATATAAAGAACTGCATCTGAGGTTGGAACATATTTTCAGAACATCAGGAAATGTGGGGGGATACCTGAAGGGCCAGCCCCTCATGATGTTTGAATCATCTGAGACAAACCCAAGAATCACTTGTATAGTCTGTGGTATCATTGGACCAACAAGTGTACAGTTCTCAATCGTGTGATAATGAGCTTGAGTCGAGCACATGTGAAATAACCAAGTCAAAGGGCGATAATGATTCCCTTTGCTTGTTATGAGGAACCAAAAAATGATGAAATTTGGAACCAAGGTACACCTCCATCTAGACTATTCTTCTATAATGAATGTGTTGAAGTCGACAAAAGAGGGCCCGCAAGAGGTGAGCCAATGACAAATCCTCAACTAAGGCATGAGAGATCATAGTAGAGTGACTGATGGAACGACACTAGGGATGTTTATGGGGAAATATAAAATGAGAAAAAAATGATGATTTCCATTGTTAGAGCATAGTAAGCATGGCTGACCTGGTAGCAACTGACTTGATTCATGAGGGCATGGTCAATCTCTAAGACAAATGATTTTCAGAGTCGAATCAATATAGCTGGAGACCAAAAGGAGAAATGAGGGTTGAATGTGATGCAAATATGGATGGAATAATATAATAGGACACAATGGTACTTAGAACAAAATCCATGAATTCAAGGGTGACTCATCCCGGATGCTCTGAAAATGGGTGATTCGATGATGCTACCACATTGGATAGGCCCAAGGGGACCATTCAAAACACGATTAAATAAAGGTTACACATGAAAAATATTGACACGTGATTTGAAAAGTTTCGAGGAAACATAGTACCAAAGTACAAGAAGCTCAAATGAAGAAAATTTGTTTGAATTGGCGGCAAAGTGAAACTTTGTGGAAAAAATCGCTTCCAGGTAAAGTGTCAAATTAAAAAAAAAGGAATACCTATTATAAAACTCAGTGCTACGGTGCTTACGGTTCGTCAAACCTAGCTATGGTTTGTTCGCAATAGGCGGCTTAAAAACTATGGTTTTCCTATAAAAGGGCTTCTTGCCTCTAAATCCACTTCATTTTCATAGTGAGTGTTGGAGAATTTGGACCTGAGGAGAAGGACCTAAATCTTGTGGAGATCATAGGATACAAACTTACCATTGGAATCAAGATCTCGGACTTTCATGCAGGTGTTCTTAATTGTCTAAAAAATGGTGCTAATGCTTCTTGGAAGGATGGTTCCTGGTGAAGAACTTAGGGAATAAATGATCATGTGAATGAACTACTAGAGGAGATCTAGAATCATCCCCACCCACCAAGTCAAACATCTAGATTAGGTCGTAAAGGTGGTATTACATAGAATAGGATGGTTGAATATATATGGTATCAAGCATCTATGATATGAAATGTGTATATGGATCACTAGAGATGTCGGTAGGACAAACTATCTTAGGAATGGATAGATAATCAACCATACATAGATAGTTTTGGCCTAGGCCAAGACTTATGTTAATTAGGTGAGAAGGTGGAAATGGTCCATCATGTCCCCAAGCATGGGATACTCCCCCCAAACATATGATGACAAAGGGGCCTGATTGGGTATGAAAAGGTGGGAATGATACCCCTAGCTAGCAGAGTGTGTGGAGTGCCATTACGTTCCAAGTGATCAAATAATGTATTAAATAATTTGGTCCTACTGGCACTAGATCCTCAATAGGATGATGTAACACCCTTTTCCCACATCTACCCAAGTAATCAACCAACCGAGGTAAACATGTGATGAGAGGCTACTATGATGAGGCACAACCAACTAGATTACCTTAAGGAAGTGGAACTGACGAAAATTCTTCGCATAGACCTTGTGCATCATCAATAACACCCCCAAGAGCTAACCTAACCATTCGAGCATCCATCCGCTAGGTGCCACTGATATTTTAGCCTCTAGGTGTCTGGATGCATCCACAAGCCTACTAGCCAACGTCTATGAGGGTTTGGATGAATTCATACACCCACATGCCAACATCCAGGGACTAAATTCCTCAGTGATCTTCTATGGTCCCAAGGATTTCAGCCACTTTTTCAGGCCAAGAACATAGTACTCTGTCGAGAACCTCATGACAAGTTCATAGATGATTTGTAATGACCAGAAAATGATGTATTTGGAAAATTATACAAAAGGACTATACCAGACCATAATATCCCTAAAAGGCATTTATTCAAACATGTAACCAACATGTAAGCTATAGGTATAAAAAATAGAACAAAGAAAAGAGGTATCATAATTATCTAAGAACTTCTAAGAAGCATTTCTCCCCTACATCATTAGCTACAATGAAATATATTTGAACATAGATATAGAAGTAGAAATACGAGCAAAGCCATACATCATCATTGTTAAAATGAGTATAACCAGCATAATAACAAGAAAAATACCTTAGATATAATAACAATAGAATACACATATAAATTATGACATTTACATAAAAAATACCAAGGGAATGAATTTTTCATTAATGAATGTAGAAACCAAATGAAGATGGGACTTCCATTTTCCACCCGACCATAGGTTGGCTGAGCTAATCCTCTCTTCATACAATCACTCTCGTGATATATTCCAAGCATGAATGTGAGACTCAAACTAAAATAACCAACAAGGGAGTCTCGAGGCTAAACCACATCACTCTCATAAATATAAACCAAGCTATATTGTGATCTACACCCAATCACTATGCCAACAGAAGCACATATATCATTGGATTCTCTCCCCCTAAACCATGAGGAAATTTCCTATCTCATCATCTCTCAAGATTTACCACAACTTACAGTCTATATCAGGGGTCACTAGGCCCTTAATCAAGACGTACTCTCTAGGCTTTACCATGTATCCCAAACCCAAGATTCCTAGGCCTGATGGAGAGAAAATCACCTCTCAGGCTTTACCTCAATCCAAAACCGAATCACTAGGCCCTAAAACAAGGCAACACATAAACCGGTTATGTGTCATATCATTCGTATATACACCTCACTTAGCCTTGAATCCATCCGATAATATAGCTAAACTAAAATATGAGAACTCAATAACACCATGGTTACTTTCAAATGACATGGTTGGGCTGAAAAAACTATCACACCTAGAAATACCCATGTCAATAAAGAAATGACCCACATGCAATACCATGCATTACATATCTAGAAAGGAAATCATACATGCAAATCAATAGCTACAAAGAATACTATTGCAGATGCTTGATTCCTACTCCTCCTTACTTTCTTTCTCCTTCCTCCTGCTTTCTACCCTTTCTTGCTTCAATGCCAAAGATCTCCAAGAAACTCTAAGTGTCCAAGAGTGAGGGGGAGAGAGAGTGAGAATAGTGAGAGAGCTCCAAAACTGAACTGACAAAATGTACCAGTTGATCCTCAAAATACTTTTTATAGATGAAGCCTCTATTTTCTTCATTTTCTTCCTCACATGCAACCTATGACATTTAATCTCCCTTTTCTCATAATTTCCATTATTTTCATAAATAAATCTGGCAAAGATTCCATTTTCCCTTTTCAAATCCTTTTCCATTTCCTTTTCCAATATCCTTAGCTATATAACTGAAATGGACACCCACTAGGATGTTTTTCCCAATGTTCATCTTGGAATAAGTGTCCCATAAATCGTGGTTATTATTTTTAACTTTATTACATGAAATTTTCACCAGGGTTGTTACATAATCCTCCCCTTCGGGGGAAACCATCCTCGGTGTTCAACCACACATATACCTCAGCAAAACCGCTAAAAAGTAAACATACATCCCATGGATATTTATAACATAGCTAGATACAATATTTACAATGTTCACCCCAGTGAAAAGAAAATCAACATGACATCATAACAACGTGACACTATAATGACATGATACCCATACTGCTTATTACAGCTTTATATCATAGTTCACGACGACCTTTACATCTATAAACATATGCACATATGCTAAAAATCACATCAAAATAGATATCAAAACATCACAAAAAAATATGCCAACCATATACCATCATCACACCAAAATTTCTTTTCCTCAACTAGAAAAAGAAGAGGTATACATGACCTGCATATCATCTGTCATCTCCCATGTAGCTTCATCGGGAAAAAATTGTTTCCATTGCACATTAACTTGATATATTTCTCGATCCCACAACATGAACAACTTTTTCTGCAATATATACTAAGGATATGGCTGGAATTCTCCACCTGGTTCCACCTACAATACATACCAGTCAATCACATGATCAAAATCTCTAACATACTTCTTAAGAAATGATTTATGAAAAACATCATGGAATTTCACTGTGGAAGGAAATGAAAGTCGATAGGCCACTGGTTTAATCATCTCAATGATCCTGAAGGCTCCACAAAACCATGATGCCCACTTGCCACATGATCCAATCCCAAAGGAACTCTTCTTGAACTTGATGCACAAGTATGCATGTTCCCCAACCTAAAAATATTTAAACAACATATTCCCTATCTTCATAAGTCTTCTTCCTATCCTTCGTTGCTTTCAAGTTCTTCTTGATCACCTGCATTTCATGTTCCATTTCTACCAGCATCTTTATTCCAATCAATACTTTGTTAACTATATCACTCAAAATAATGGGAGTGTTGCAACTCCACCCATACATAGCCTTAAACAGACTCATCATCAATGCCTCCTGGTACATTTTTTTGTAGGTGAACGCTAGCAGTGGAAGATATTATTTCCACTTTTGCTACTAATGCATCACATACAACCTCGACATATCCTTCTATATAATGTTGACCCTTTGAGTCTGTGCATATTTCAGTGGGTGATAAGGTGTGTTGTAGGGAAACTTGCTCCCCAAACCTGGAAAAAAATACTTCCAAAACTTGTAAGTGAACTTTGCATACCTATCCGAAACAATATTTTTTTGAACACCATGCAATCTAACCACGTCTCCAATGAACACTTGTGCCACATTAGTAGTTGAATATGTAGTCTTCACTGGTATGAAGTGTGTAACCTCCGTCAACCAATCCATAACATCCATGATGGAATCATGTTGTCTAGATATCTTAGGTAAAGCTATGATGAATTCCATGGAAATTACCTCCCATCTCCACTATGGAATCTAAATCAGTTCTATCAGTCCACCTGGATGCTTGCACTCTTCCTTAACCATCTAAAAATCCAAACATATATCTATAAACTTTGCCACATCCTTCTTTAGATTCAACCAATAGTAGAATTGCTTCACTACAGTTGATGTCTTCTATTAGCTTGGGTGACCCAAACATGGTTTCGTATGGAACTCGCTCAAGATCACCTTCTTGAGAAAATTGTCGTCAGGTACAGATGTTCTATCTCTAAAGATGACTAATCCATCTACCGTGAGATGATAGTCCAAATATTGTACATGTGTACTCGTACATGTACTTGTACCAGCACCTATGCATGTACTTATACCCTAATGCAACCTGTGCAAAATATCCATATACTTGTGATCTGGATAAGCTACCTAGAATATCTTATCATGTAAGTGTGTCCCATAGGAGCTCATAGTTGTCATGTGGTTTACTTGTACCCGCATGCTAAGATCATCTGTGACTCTACTCTTCTTTCCCTTGATGGACCTGATCTATAATCCAAACTCATTGATCATGGTCAACCATCTAGTCTACCAGGAATTTAGATTCATCTGGGCAGACAAGTACCTCAACTTAATGTGATCACTCATTAGTAAAAACTACTTGCAAAGAAGATAGTGCCTCCACATCTTTAGTGCATGAATGATCGTTGCTAGTTCAACATCATGTGTCGGTATTTCTGCTCATGTTCATTCAATTTTCATGAAACATAGAATATCACCTCTTCATCATTCATAAGGACCCCACGAAGTCCTCTATTGCAAGCATATATACACACTACAAACAACTTGTGTGGATCTGCAATATTTAACATTGGAGCATGTGTCAAAAACTAGTTAAGCTACTCAAAACTGGTCTCACACTCCTCTATCCAATCAAAATTACTACCTATCCTATGAGATGATGTAATAGGATAAGAAATATGTGAGAAGTTCCTAATTAACCTCCTGTAATAACCTGTCAATCCCATGAATGATCTCACCTCAGATTGATCTCATCAACAGTTATCGATAACTTTATCAAAGGATTTCGTTGTGGTATTGGCAAGAAAAACACTATAAAAGGAATTAGATAAAGGATTTGGGTATGGATTTGATGAATTATTTATTTTTGATCTAATTTTGAATAGGTGTGCACTAGGAAGGAAGGAGAAGGCTTAGATCTAAAAGATATAAACGTATATTGAAAACTGATGGACATAATCAATTGATTTTCTTGCTAATGAATGTAAGATCAATGTTTTTAGTAGATATATGATATGAATGTGTTTACTTGTATGTAACACCCCCAATTTATGTGTTTTAATTTCAAAGCTAGACATTTCAACTTTAATCCTAAGGGGAGTGGACCCCAAAGGATAAGAAAATTGTGAATGTAATTCAATATTTAAATTGAGGAAATGAATAAAATGATTGTGTGAAGATTGAACAAAATGAGATTTATGAGATCACTTGCTAAATCCATGAGGATGGATAAGGCAACTAATCCCCAGAATCTTTCAAAAATCCTTGAAAGAAATTAATCTAATTTAGATTTTTGAGGAAGAATCTAAATTTCCCCAATGATGAGGAAAGTAGTTGGGAAGAGGTAAAAAGCTGGAAAAGCTGAGGAAAAGCATAAAACAGCTTTAAAGAGTCCCTAAAATGGGAAGCCTAGGCAAAACAGGAAGAAAAGCATCCTGCTATTCTGGACGCAGAATTAGAAACATGCTTTGGGGAACAATAGCTTAAATAAGTCGCTCTTGCATGTATTAGATGCACCCCCCGCACAGAGAGGATCTCGCCCGTCGTGGGTGAGTTCGGGAGACAGAAGGGACTGGCGGTTGGGAGGTTGGTCAACTTCATGAGTGGTATGTTCCTAGGTTTATCGTTGTCTGGGCCATATAGTATGAACTTGCCACATATAAAATTTTACTCTAGGTTAGAACATAAATTTACATTTAATGTAATTGATCAAAAGGAAGTACCCTTGAAATCCTGTATGGTTGTAGAATTTAAATCTATGAAGTAGAATCTTACAGAGTCTCTAAACCAGTGATTGGTTTAAATCTGTAGATACTTATTCTTCACAGGAAAAATTTGTGAACTAGTTTTAATTTTCTTCTGTTTCTAGAATGACTTTAATATACACATACATGAGAGAGAAAATCTGAAGTTCTGCATTATATTGGAAAATAGTAGAAAAAGAATGGAAATTTACACTGGCTAAAACTGCCTAATTAAATCTAGTGATATAGAGATTACTATTAATTACTTCCCTGTAACTTTAATCTGCTTCCATTTAGTCTAACTATCTACCTTGAAACTCTATAGTATTGTGACTAGAAAGGAAAAATATAAAAATTTATGAAGAATAGAATTTTCTTTTTTCTTTATGAATGTTTATACCAGATAGTAACTCAAACATTTTGCCATTTAAGAACCACATTCCAAAGTGTCACCATTCTGTTCAAGATACATTCTAGATGTGGAGGAAAAAATTGGTAAATGAATGGCGCATCTCAGCATACAATCGTTCTTTTTAATAAGATTCGAATAGAATAATAGCAACAGTTATCATACCCTGCCAATCTTCACAATTTCCTGCCTCAACGTATATACAGATATAGTCGCAAATAAAACAAGGAAATATTACAGTAGGACCTACCATTATTGTAACTATCACCAAAGGTGAAGTAGAAGCTCTATAGAGAAATCAAAGGATTATGTAAAATTTTATTTCAGATCCTTAAGGCTGCGTGGAGGAAAATGTAGAGGGTTCATACAATTATCTATACATCACTACAATAATTATAATTGGTGCGATAACAAAAAGTAAAGTGGTTAGATAATCATAAATTATCTCACTAACATCTACAACTAGGCGTTAATAACAAGACTTCCGTTTCATAAAATGAAGGCTTATATGTATGTATTTAACCATGGAAATAAAAATAAAATATAAAAACTACACCGCGGATGAATATCAGTAGATGAATACGTTTAAGATGAATAGTGGACAACGATTTGTATACGAAAAATCCTCACGAAAATTGATTCACGTTAACCATAAACGATGGAAGAAACACATATGTTCGTAGTGGCCGAGCCATAATTTAAACATGCAGAATGAGAGCATAAGTATGTTAACCAGTATGAAGAGGAAATAAGAAAATATTAAACTGAACTGTCATCGTCAGCATGGCAATCTCCGATAGCAAAAAGTCGTGTAAATAGGTTCAGTCCCAGGAAACAAAACAAAATTTCAACTAAAAACGCAGACTAGTGGTATGCCCACCACCACTTGGATAAAGGACAAATTCATTGGCCAAGAAACCCCAGTTCCGAAATGAAAAAAAAAATACATAACATCAAGGTATTAACCCTTGACTGTAAGGCAATGTGTAAGTAGAAGTTCACAAGAGGGGCGACGATGCTCGTTTATGCCTAGAATCTCAGCGTAACGAGATCCCAGAACAATCGCCAACTCAAACCCCGGAAACCCTTTTCTCTCCTTGCACGCAAAAATATTACAATCACGATTCTAGACATATGCAGCAAGAAGGGAGCGCGTTAAAGAGTGGTAAAACCATACCTGGCCATTCCCGAACTCAACCGAATCTACGCAACTGAACGAGGTTACGAAGTTGGCTTTGTTATTCGCAGTTGATTGCAGACCCTATCAGCATTTTCATCCTGGAAATGAAAGAGTAGGGAAAAATTCGAATAAGACCATAAGGAACCAGAATAAGACAAGGAGAAACGAAAATTTTCGAACGAGAAGTATGCCATACCAACAACGCTTCCCTTATGATAACGTCAGTCTGAAATGAGCGGAAAAGAAAACAGAAATCTGAGCATAAACCAAATAGCCACAAATCAAATCAGCTATATATACATATATAGATATATATATATATTTCAGCAAGCTGTCAAATACTCTTTTCTCAATGAAATATTCAACTTACCCAAATCGTGAAGGCACCCACAGGGGTTCGGAAATTGGACCAGTAGAAGCAGATATTGAACTGTCGAATATTCATACCAGAAGTATCGCTTTACATGATTGATATTGGCCGTGAATTCCCATGAAAGAAAAACCCTCCTCCATAGATGTGATAACTGAGAAGGGGCTGGAATGAACCGAACTTATGTAAAAACACCTCAGAGGGAACCCTAAGAACGCCCAAGTTTTATCACCGTCCATCTGTCAGTAGAGCCAGCTCAAGTGAATCCCCATGAACCCTGGAAACCTTGACCCACAGCTCATCCAGTACACACGGGAGAGATAAACAAATGGGAATTTACGTTATCACCAGTAGTCGAATACCCCAAACTCAAACATGCAGGACTGTAGAGTTATTTCACTCACGTGACCGGTGTATGGATTCCACGCGAAAATCGATTAATTAATGATGAAGGCAAAACGACAGCCCCAAGGACAATCGTGGCACCTTGAGGATAACCGAGCCTGAACCCTCAGGGCTACGTATGAGCCAAGTCTTAATTCCGTCACAAGTAATTAGAAAAAAACAAAACCCTCACATTAAATTCATGTACTGATAAAACGAGATTCCAGTTCAATTGATAGTTTGCTGTAAGTCAGCAGAACAAACAAAATATGTATACATGTAAAAATGAGTGTGGATAGGACGTTACATTAAATCCAGATGATGTTCATAAGTATGGCTCCAGTTGTATATCAAATCGCATAAAATGAAATATAACCCTTGAAATAAATTACCAAAAGGGCGATCGAAACCCATATGTCCATACGATGCGTGTTCCGACAATGATGAATGAACCCATCGATTGGTTAAGGCGATGGCCTCGACCTTATTAGTGGGGGAAAAGTAATTTAATAAGTTATTTTCAATTAAAAAGGAGCTATCTTACATAGTGAAGTGCAAAGGTAGGTGAGACTTAATAATGGATTTAAAATGTTCACATTTGAGAGAATTCAGAAGATTTCGTTGTATGGTAGAAATATACAAGTTCGGTTAATATGTTCCATTGTGAACTTGGGATAATAACATAGGCTAGTTCTGAAATTGAAGAGTAATAGGTAGATAAGGTTAATGAGTTATAAAATGTAATAAACTAAAAAAAAAAAAAAATGTTGGGGTAAAGGGAGATGTGACAAATGGTATCAGAGCCCAAGTTATAAAACTGGGATGTTGTTATTGTGCTCACTAAATTCTGAATGTTATTTTTATAAATGAATATTTTAGAGATTGTTTTTTTCAATTTTACTGATCAATATTATGAGTGTGTACAGTGGTGCTAAAATAGCTGAAGGTGGAGAAATTTATGTGGATCTGCGTGATGAGTTTGGTACACCAGATCCCAATGCCCCAGTAATGGCTATGTTGCATAGGTTGCAACGAGAATTGGCTGAACTAAGAAGCCAGAATGACATATTACAATGGCCTCACATGGATATGAAAAGCTCATCAGAGAACTAACTTCCCGGAACAGCCAAGAAGGCGAAGGTTCCAGAAAGAGGAAGATGAATGAGTCTGATGAGGATGATGTTGCTAGACATCAATATAAACAGAAAAGAGAATTACAGGGGGAATTTCGAAAGATCAAACCTCGCTCCTATGATGGGGAGAAGGAGGAAGATGCTGAAGCGTGGTTGCTGAACATGATTAAGTATTTTCAAGTTTATGAATATGAGAGCAATCTGAAGGCCAGATTAGCTGTGTACCAGCTACAAGGTAAAGCTACTCTGTGGTGGGAGCAGACAAAAATGGTGCATGCCATTGACGAAAAGACAATTGCTTGGGAAGATTTCCAGGTTAAGTTCAAAAATCGTTATTTGAACGAGCGTTATTATGATGATAAAGCAAAAGAATTTCATGAACTTAGACTAGGACAGCTCAGTATCGATGAGTTTGTCACTAAGTTTACCAATTTATTGAGATATGTCCCTTATATTAGGGAAGAGAAGGCAAAGGTCCAAAGGTTTCTGAATTGTTTGCCTACTGTATACAAAGAGAAAATTGAGTTTGATAACCCAAAGACAATGGACTTGAGTTAAGAAAGAAGATTGTGCTAGATTAATGAAGAAAGTATTGAATAAGGAAAGTTGGTTGAACAAGGAGTTCAAGGGGAAAAGACAAAAACCAAAGATATTTAATAACTTTGGCAAGAGACTACCGGCCGGAAAAAAGGTTTAATAAACCCAAAGAAAGCCAACCGCTCAATCCCCATGGTTTCGGCCACAGATGGGGATACAAAAGGAAGTAGCAAAGAGACCAGAAGAAACCTTGAAATGTTGCACTCGGGAGAACCTTGTCTTTGAGTATTGTCTTCATCAAATATTCAGAACAATGTTACAGACAGCTGTTGCTAGTAAATGACATAGCGGTAAATATACCACAATCTCAGGTCACAGCCTTGGTGTCTGCAAGCGTAATTACGAGGCAACCATGGTGGAAATGGAGGGTAAGATTTTTGACCTGCCTGTTACTGTTTTAATTGATCCGGGTGCTTCTTTGAGTTACATTAGTCCTGGAATTGTAGAAAAATGTACAATTAAACCTGAAAAATTTCAACAGTCATGGTTGGTACAGCTGGCCACTGGAACTAAGAGAAAAGTAACACATAAACTGCCCAAAACAGCAATTCAATTAAATGGGTTTCCAACAGAAGTAAATCTGAACATACTGCCTTTAGGATCCTATGACTTGCTGATAGGAATGGACTGGCTGGAAAAGAAGAAAGCGTTGATGAATTGCTGGGATAAAACCCTGCATTGTGTGGATGAAGAAGGGAAACCTTTTACCCTCAAAGGGAAACCAAAATCCATTTTAGTACGAAAAATATCAGCACTACAATTAAAACGAACAGCTAGAAAAGGATACCAAGTTTATGCAGTACATGTGGAGGAAGTAGAACAGAAAACTGGAGAAAATATGCTAAATGAATTTCCGGTGGTAAGGGAGTTTAAGGAAGTCTTTCCAGATGAGATTCCTCATCTTCCCCCCAAAAGAGAAATTGATTTTTCCATCGATTTGGTGCCAGGAGCAACACCTGTTTCCCGAGCTCCTTATCGAATGAGTCCCCCTGAACTTATGGAACTGAAAATGCAATTGCAAGAATTACTAGATAAAGGTTACATTAGACCAAGTGTGTCTCCTTGGGGAGCACCGGTCTTATTTGTGAAAAAGAAAGATGGAACTTTTAGGATGTGCATTGATTATCACCAACTGAACAAGTTGACCATTAAGAATAGATATCCGCTCCCTAGAATTGATGATCTTTTTGATCAGGTGAGAGGGGCCTCAGTCTTTTCGAAGATTGACTTAAGAACTGGGTATCACCAGCTCAGAATCAAGGAAGAAGACATCAGCAAAATGTCTTCCCAACCGTGTATGGACAATGTTTTGTTCTAGTCTGTTCTGTGGATTATTAAATGCCCCTGCCACATTCATGTGTCTGATGAACATTGTGTTAAATAAGTATTTGGATAAATGTGTTCTTGTGTTCATAGATGATATTTTAGTCTACTCCAAAAATGAGGATGAACATAAAGAACACTTGAGAATAGTGTTGCATACTCTAAAAGAAAACCAGTTATATGCCAAGTTCAGTAAATGTGAATTTTATAAAGATAAAATTCAATATCTGGGTTATATTATTTATGAAAAAGGCCTTGCGGTTGACCCTGAAAAGATAAAAGCCATTAAGGAATGACCAGTCCCAACTGATGTTTCAGCAGTAATATCATTTATGGGGATTGCAGGCTATTATCGCAGATTTGTGGAGAGATTTTCTGCTATAGAACATCCCATCACTTCATTGCAAAGAAAGGGTGTCGAATTCGTGTGGACTGAAAAGTGTCAAATCAGTTTCGATAAATTAAAACAAAAAATTATTTCAGCCCGTATTCTAAAGATTGCAGATCCTGATAAGGAATTTGTTGTCTGTACATATGCTTGCAGAGAGGGGTTGGGAGGAGTTCTGTTGCAGGAAAATTCAGTTATTTCCTATGAATCTAGGAAACTGAAAACACATGAACAGAATTATAGTGCCTATGATTTAGAATTGGCAGCTGTTATTCATGCTTTAAAAATGTGGTGGCACTATCTTCTGGGAAAATTTTTTACCTTGATGACTGATCATATTAGTCTCAAATATTTCTTTTCACAAACTGATTTGAATTCTAGACAAGCCAGATGGTTGTCTTTTCTAAGTGAATTTGATATGGATATAAAACATATCAGGGGGAAGGAAAATAAAATTGCTAATGCATTGAGTAGAAATGATTGTCAGAATATCAATAGCCTTGGGAGTAGTGCACAGATCGATGTAGAAGAGTTGGTGGAAAAGGCAGTGACCCAAGATCCAGAGTATGAAACACTACTGATGAAACAGAAAAAAGAGAAAGCTGATTTCACTCAAAACCAAAAAGGATTGATCTGTTATAAGAACAGATTGTATATTCCAAATGTAGAGTCCTTAAAAAGGGAAATTTTGAATGAATATCACAAACAGCCATATGCAGGACATCCAGGATATCAGAAAATGTTAACATCCCTGAAAAAGAAATTGTTCTGGCCGGGAATGAAGAGAGATGTTGCAGAATATTTAAGTAAGTGCATGGAATGTCAACTAGTTAAAGTGGAGCATCAACATCCGGCGGGTCTTTTAAACCCTTTTCCGATTGCAGAATGGAAATGGGAAATAGTTTCCATGGACTTTATAACAGGATTACCCAAAACCAAATACCAGCATGATTCTGTAATGGTAGTAGTAGACACTTTAACCAAAGCTGCCCACTTTATACTAGTAAAATCTACTTTTGGGACAGCTCAGGTAGCTAATGTGTTCCTAAAGGAAATAGTAAGGTTACATGGGGTTCCAAAAGTTATTGTTTCAGACCAGGATGCTAAGTTTACTACAGCCTTTTGGAAAGGATTGTTTGGAGGGATGGGTACTAAGTTGAATTTTAGTACTGCCTATCACCCTCAGACCGATGGGCAAACAGAGAGGACTAATCAAATTTTGGAGGATATGCTGAGAATGTATGTGATGGATAGACCATCAAAGTGGGAAGAATATTTGCATTTAGCTGAATTTTCCTATAATAACAGCTACCAATATTCTATCAAAATGAGTCCGTTTGAGGCACTGTATGGAAGAAAGTGTCGTACTCCCTTGAGATGGAGTCAACCAGAGGATAAACTAATGTTGGGACCTGATGCCTTACAAGAGATGGAGAGAATTGTTAAATAGATATAAAGAAACATCAAGACAGCACAAGATCGCCAGAAAAGCTATGCTAATAAGAAAACAGTGCACCAAGAATTAAAAGTGGGAGAGCATGTGTATTTGCGTATTAAACCCAAAAAGAGCACACTTTATGCTAGAAGTTGTGCAAAATTGGCTCCTAAATATTGTGGTCCTTTTGAAGTCTTAGAAAGGGTGGGACCAGTGGCTTACAATCTGGCCTTACCACCCCATGTTAGAGTTCATTATGTGTTTCATGTTTCATTATTAAAAAGATATGTGCATCATGCTTCTCACATAGTTGATTGGAATGTTGTACAGGTGGAACCAGAAGGGGAGTTTTTGCCAGAACCACTTCAAGTATTGGAGCGGGAAGAAATTGAATTAAGAAAAAGAACAGTAGCCAGAGTAAAAGTGCAGTGGAAGCACTTTACTGCTGAAGAAGCTACCTGGGAAAGAGAAGCTGAGATGATGGAAAGATATCCGTTTTTTTTTACAAAAATAAACTCTAGTAGTTAAATAACAACACTGAGGACGGTGTTTATTTTCAGAGGGGGAATATGTAACACCCCCAATTTATGTGTTTGAATTTCAAAGCTAGACATTTGAACTTTAATCCTAAGGGGAGTGGACCCCAAAGGATAAGAAAATTGTGAATGTAATTCAATATTTAAATTGAGGAAATGAATAAAATGATGGTGTGCAGATTGACCAAAATGAGATTTATGAGATCACTTTCTAAATCCATGAGGATGGATAAGGCAACTAATCCCCAGAATCTTTCAAAAATCCTTGAAAGAAATTATTCTAATTTATATTTTTGAGGAAGAATCTAAAATTCCCCAATGATGAGGAAAGTAGTTGGGAAGAGGTAAAAAGCTGGAAAAGCTGAGGAAAGCATAAAAACAGCTTTAAAGAATCCCAAAAATGGGAAGCCTAGGCAAACAGGAAGAAAAGCATCCTGAGATTCTGGACGCAGAATTAGAAACATGCTTTGGGGAACAATAGCTTAAATAAGCTGCTCTTGTACAAATTAGAGGTTGATCTGATACAGGAGAGGATCTCAGCTCGGGGTTGAGTTCTGGGAGACAGAAGGACTCTAAGGTTGGGAGGTTGGTCAATTGCATGAATGGTATGTCTTTAGGTTTATTGTTGTTCAGTTTATATAGCATGAATTGGCTACATATAAAATTTTACTCTATGTTAGAACATAAATTCTACATTTAACAGAATTGATCAAAAGGAAGTACCCTTGAAATCCTGTATGGTTGTAGAATTTAAATCTATGAAGTAGAATCTTACAGAGTCTCTAAACCAGTGATTGGTTTAAATCTGTAGATACTTATTCTTCGTAGGAAAAATTTGTGAATTAGTTTTAATCTGCTTCTGTTTCTAGAATGACTTTAATATACACATACATGAGAGAGAAAATCTGAAGTTCTGCATTATATTGGAAAATAGTAGAAAAAGAATGGAAATTTACACTGTCTAAAACTGCCTAATTAAATCCAGTGATATAGAGATTACTATTAATTACTTCCCTGTAACTTTAATCTGCTTCCATTTAGTCTAACTATCTACCTTGAAACTCTATAGTATTGTGACTAGAAAGGAAAAATATAAAACTTTATGAAGCATAGGATTTTCTTTTTTCTTTCTGAATGGTTATAGCAGATAGTAAGTCAAACATTCTGCCATTTAAGAACCACATTCCAAAGTGTCACCATTCTGTTCAAGATACATTCTAGATGTGGAGGAAAAACTTGGTAAATGAATGGCACATCTCAGCATACAATCGTTCTTTTTAATAAGATTCGAATAGAATAATAGCAGCAGTGATCATACCCTGCCAATCTTCACAATTTCCTGCCTCAACGTATATACAGATATAGTTGCAAATAAAACAAGGAAATATTACAGTAGGACCTACCATTATTGTAACTACCAACTTCTGTGTGAAGTAAAAGGTCTATAGAAAAATCAAAGGATTATGTAAAATTTTATTTCAGGATCCCTTAGTGGATGTGGAGGAAAACGTAGAGGGTTCATACAATTACCTATACATCGCCATAATAATTATAATTGGTGCAATAAAAGAAAGTAAAGTGGTTAAATACAATCATAAATTATCTCGCCCTCAGTTACCCTGTTGAAGTAGGCGTTAATAACTAAACTTCTGCCTGTAAATGAAGGCTTGTATGTGCCGAATAATTTGAACCATGGAAATAAAAATAAAAATAAAAACTACACCGCAGAGGAATATCAGTTAAGATGAATAGTATACAACGCATTTGTATGCGAAAAATCCTCACGAAAATTGATTCACGTTAACCATAAACGACGGAAGAAACACATAGGTTCGTAGTAGCCGAGCCACAATTTAAACATGCAGAATGAGAGCATAAGTATGTTAACCAGTAGAAAGAGGAAATGAGAAAATATTAAACTGAACTGTCATCATCAGCATGACAATATCCGATAGAAGAAAGTCGTGTAAATAGGTTTAGTCCCAGGAAACAAAACAAAATTTCAACTAAAAGCGCAGACTAGTGGTATGCCCACCACCACTTGGATAAAGGACAAATTCATTGGCCAAGAAACCCCAGTTCCGAAATGAAAAACAAAATACATAACATCAAGGTATTAACCCTTGACTGTAAGGCAATGAGTAAGCAGAAGTTCACAAGAGGGGCGACGATGCTCGTTTACGCCTAGAATCTCAGCATAACGAGATACCAGAACAATCACCAACTCAAACCCCAGAAACCCTTTTCTCTCCTTGCACGCAGAAATATTACAATCACGATTCTAGACGTATGCAACAAGAAGGGAGCGCGTTAAAGAGTGGTAAAACCATACCTGGCCATTCCCGAACTCAACCGAATCTACGCAACTGAACGAGGTTACGAAGTTGGCTTTGTTATTCGCAGTTGATTGCAGACCCTATCAACATTTTCGTCCTGGAAATGAAAGAGTAGGGAAAAATTCGAATAAGACCATAAGGAACCAGAATAAGACAAGGAGAAACGAAAATTTTCGAACGAGAAGTATGCCATACCAACAACGCTTCCCTTATGATAACGTCAGTCTGAAATGAGCGGAAAAGAAAACAGAAATCTGAGCATAAACCAAATAGCCACAAATCAAATCAGCTATATATACATATAGCTATATATTTCAGCAAGCTGTCAAATACTCTTTTCTCAATGAAATATTCAACTTACCCAAATCGTGAAGGCACCCACAGGGGTTCAGAAATTGGACCAGTAGAAGCAGATATTGAACTGTCGAATACTCATACCAGAAGTATCGCTTTACATGACTGATATTGGCCGTGAATTCCCATGAAAGAAAAACCCTCCTCCATAGACGTGAGAACTGAGAAGGGGCTGGAATAAACTGAACTTATGTAAAAACACCTCAGAGGGAACCCTAAGAACGCCCAAGTTTTATCACCGTCCATCTGTCAGTAGAGCCAGCTCGAGTGAATCCCTATGAACCCTGGAAACCTCGACCCACACCTCATTCAGTACACACGGTAGAGATAAACAAATGGGACTTTACGTTATCACCAGTAGTCGAATACCCCAAACTCAAACATGCAGGACTGTAGAGTTATTTCACCCGCGTGACCGGTGTATGGATTTTTCCCAATGTTCATCTTGGAATAAGTGTCCCATAAATCGTGGTTATTATTTTTAACTTTATTACATGAAATTTTCACCAGGTTTGTTACATAATCCTCCCCTTTGGGGGAAACCATCCTCGGTGTTCAATCGCACATATACCTGAGCAAAACCGCTAAAAATTAAACATACATCCCATGGATATTTATAACATAGCTAGACACAATATTTACAATGTTCACCCCAGTGAAAAGAAAACCAACATGACATCATAACAACGTGACACTATAATGACATGATACCCATACTGCTTATTACAACTTTATATCATAGTTCACGACGGCCTTTACATCTATAAACATATGCACATATACTAAAAATCACATCAAAATAGATATCAAAACATCACCAAAAAATATGCCAACCATATACCATCATCACACCAAAATTTCTTTGCCTCAACTAGAAAAAGAAGAGGTATACATGACTCGCATATCATCTGTCATCTCCCATGTAGCTTCATCGGGAAAAAATTGTTTCCATTGCACATTAACTTGATATATTTCTCGATCCCACAACATGAACAACTTTTTCTGCAATATATACTAAGGATATGGCTGGAATTCTCCACCTGGTTCCACCTACAATACATACCAGTCAATCACATGATCAAAATCTCTAACATACTTCTTAAGAAATGATTTATGAAAAACATCATGGAATTTCACTGTGGAAGGAAATGAAAGTCGATAGGCCACTGGTTTAATCATCTCAATGATCCTGAAGGCTCCACAAAACCATGATGCCCACTTGCCACATGATCCAATCCCAAAGGAGCTCTTCTTGAACTTGATGCACAAGTATGCATGTTCCCCAACCTAAAAATATTTAAACAACATATTCCCTATCTTCATAAGTCTTCTTCCTATCCTTCGTTGCTTTCAAGTTCTTCTTGATCACCTGCATTTCATGTTCCATTTCTACCAGCATCTTTATTCCAATCAATACTTTGTTAACTATATCACTCAAAATAATGGGAGTGTTGCAACTCCACCCATACATAGCCTTAAATAGACTCATCTTCAATGACTCCTGGTACATTTTTTTGTAGGTGAACGCTAGAAGTGGAAGATATTATTTCCACTTTTGCTACTAATGCATCACATAAAACCTCGACATATCCTTCTATATAATGTTGACCCTTTGAGTCTGTGCATATTTCTGTGGGTGATAAGGTGTGTTGTAGGGAAACTTGCTCCCCAAACCTGGAAACAAATACTTCCAAAACTTGTAAGTGAACTTTGCATACCTATCCGAAACAATATTTTTTTGAACACCATGCAATCTAACCACGTCTCTAATGAACACTTGTGCCACATTAGTAGTTGAATATGTAGTCTTCAATGGTATGAAGTGTGTAACCTTCGTCAACCAATCCACAACAACCATCATGGAATCATGTTGTCTAGATATCTTAGGTAAAGCTATGATGAATTCCATGGAAATTACCTCCCATCTCCACTATGGAATCTAAATCAGTTCTATCAGTCCACCTGGATGCTTGCACTCTTCCTTAACCATCTAAAAATCCAAACATATATCTATAAACTTTGCCACATCCTTCTTTAGATTCAACCAATAGTAGAATTGCTTTACTACAGTTGATGTGTTCTAGTAGCTTGGGTGACCCAAACATGGTTTCGTATGGAACTCGCTCAAGATCACCTTCTTGAGAAAATTGTCGTCAGGTACAGATGTTCTATCTCTAAAGATGACTAATCCATCTACCGTGAGATGATAGTCCAAATATTGTACATGTGTACTCGTACATGTACTTGTACCAGCACCTATGCATGTACTTATACCCTAATGCAACCTGTGCAAAATATCCATATACTTGTGATCTGGATAAGCTACCTAGAATATCTTATCATGTAAGTGTGTCCCATAGGAGCTCATAGTTGTCATGTGGTTTACTTGTACCCGCATGCTAAGATCATCTGTGACTCTACTCTTCTTTCCCTTGATGGACCTGATCTATAATCCAAACTCATTGATCATGGTCAACCATCTAGTCTACCAGGAATTTAGATTCATCTGGGCAGACAAGTACCTCAACTTAATGTGATCACTCATTAGTAAAAACTACTTGCAAAGAAGATAGTGCCTCCACATCTTTAGTGCATGAATGATCGTTGCTAGTTCAACATCATGTTTCGGGTATTTCTGCTCATGTTCATTCAATTTTCATGAAACATAGAATATCACCTCTTCATCATTCATAAGGACCCCACGAAGTCCTCTATTGCAAGCATATATACACACTACAAACAACTTGTGTGGATCTGCAATATTTAACATTGGAGCATGTGTCAAAAACTAGTTAAGCTACTCAAAACTGGTCTCACACTCCTCTATCCAATCAAACTTACTACCTGTCCTATGAGATGATGTAATAGGATAAGAAATATGTGAGAAGTTCCTAATTAACCTCCTGTAATAACCTGTCAATCCCATGAATGATCTCACCTCAGATTGATCCCATCAACAGTTATCGATAACTTTATCAAAGGATTTCGTTGTGGTATTGACAAGAAAAACACTATAAAAGGAATTAGATAAAGGATTTGGGTATGGCTTTGATGAATTATTTATTTTTGATCTAATTTTGAATAGGTGTGCACTAGGAAGGAAGGAGAAGGCTTAGATCTAAAAGATATAAACGTATATTGAAAACTGATGGACATAATCAATTGATTTTCTTGCTAATGAATGTAAGATCAATGTTTTTAGTAGATATATGATATGAATGTGTTTACATGTGTTAGAACACCCCCAATTTATGTGTTTGAATTTCAAAGCTAGACATTTCAACTTTAATCCTAAGGGGGAGTGGACCCCAAAGGATAAGAAAATTGTTGAATGTAATTCAATATTTAAATTGAGGAAATGAATAAAATGATTGTGTGCAGATTGAACAAAATGAGATTTATGAGATCACTTGCTAAATCCATGAGGATGGATAAGGCAACTAATCCCCAGAATCTTTCAAAAATCCTTGAAAGAAATTAATCTAATTTAGATTTTTGAGGAAGAATCTAAATTTCCCCAATGATGAGGAAAGTAGTTGGGAAGAGGTAAAAAAGGCACAGAAAATAAGGGGAAAAAGCATAAAGCGACTTTAAAGAATCCCTAAAATGGGAAGCCTAGGCAAACAAGAAGAAAAGCATCCTGAGATTCTGGACGCAGAATTAGAAACATGCTTTGGGGAACAATAGCTTAAATAAGCTGCTCTTGTACAGATTAGAGGTTGATCTAATACAGGAGAGGATCTCAGCTCGGGGGTGAGTTCTGGGAGACAGAAGGACTCTAAGGTTGGGAGGTTGGTCAATTGCATGAGTGGTATGTCTTTAGGTTTATTGTTGTTCAGTTTATATAGCATTAATTGGCTACATATAAAATTTTACTCTAGGTTAGAACATAAATTCTACATTTAACAGAATTGATCAAAAGGAAGTACCCTTGAAATCCTGTATGGTTGTATAATTTAAATCTATGAAGTAGAATCTTACAGAGTCTCTAAACCAGTGATTGGTTTAAATCTGTAGATACTTATTTTTCACAGGAAAAATTTGTGAACTAGTTTTAATCTGCTTCTGTTTCTAGAATGACTTTAATATACACATACATGAGAGAGAAAATCTGAAGTTCTGCATTATATTGGAAAATAGTAGAAAAAGAATGGAAATTTACACTGGCTAAAACTGCCTAATTAAATCTAGTGATATAGAGATTACTATTAATTACTTCCCTGTAACTTTAATCTGCTTCCATTTAGTCTAACTATCTACCTTGAAACTCTATAGTATTGTGACTAGAAAGGAAAAATATAAAACTTTATGAAGAATAGGATTTTCTTTTTTCTTTATGAATGGTTATACCAGATAGTAACTCAAACATTTTTCCATTTAAGAACCACATTCCAAAGTGTCAGCATTCTGTTCAAGATACATTCTAGATGTGGAGGAAAAACTTGGTAAATGAATGGCGCATCTCAGCATACAATCGTTCTTTTTAATAAGATTCGAATAGAATAATAACAGCAGTTATCATACCCTGCCAATCTTCACAATTTCCTGCCTCAACGTATATACAGATATAGTCGCAAATAAAACAAGGAAATATTACAGTAGGACCTACCATTATTGTAACTATCAACTTCAGTGTGAAGTAGAAGGTCTATAGAGAAATCAAAGGATTATGTAAAATTTTATTTCAGGATCCCTTAGTGGTTGTGGAGGAAAACGTAGAGGGTTCATACAATTATCTATACATCGCCATAATAATTATAATTGGTGCGATAACAGAAAGTAAAGTGGTTAAATACAATCATAAATTATCTCGCCCTCAGTTACCCTGTTGAACTAGGCGTTAATAACTAAACTTCTGCCTATAAATGAAGGCTTGTATGTGTTGAATAATTCGACCCACGGAAATAAAAATAAAAATAAAAACTACACCACGGATGAATATTAGTTAAGATGAATAGTATACAATGCATTTGTATACGAAAAATCCTCACGAAAATTGATTCACGTTAACCATAAACGATGGAAGAAACACATATGTTCGTAGTGGCCGAGCCATAATTTAAACATGCAGAATGAGAGCATAAGTATGTTAACCAGTAGAAAGAGGAAATGAGAAAATATTAAACTGAACTGTCATCGTCAGCATGACAATCTCCGATAGCAAAAAGTCGTGTAAATAGGTTCAGTCCCAGGAAACAAAACAAAATTTCAACTAAAAACGCAGACTAGTGGTATGCCCACCACCACTTGGATAAAGGAAAAATTCATTGGCCAAGAAACCCCAGTTCCGAAATGAAAAACAAAATACATAACATCAAGGTATTAACCCTTGAATGTAAGGCAATGTGTAAGTAGAAGTTCACAAGAGGGGCGACGATGCTCGTTTACGCCTAGAATCTCAGTGTAACGAGATCCCAGAACAATCGCCAACTCAAACCCCGGAAACCCTTTTCTCTCCTTGCATGCAGAAATATTACAATCACGATTCTAGACATATGCAGCAAGAAGGGAGCGTGTTAAAGAGTGGTAAACCCATACCTGGCCATTTCCGAACTCAACCGAATCTACGCAACTGAACGAGGTTACGAAGTTGGCTTTGTTATTCGCAGTTGATTGCAGACCCTATCAGCATTTTCGTCCTGGAAATGAAAGAGTAGGGAAAAATTCGAATAAGACCATAAGGAACCAGAATAAGACAAGGAGAAACGAAAATTTTCGAACGAGAAGTATGCCATACCAACAACGCTTCCCTTATGATAACGTCAGTCTGAAATGAGCGGAAAAGAAAACAGAAATCTGAGCATAAACCAAATAGCCACAAATCAAATCAGCTATATATACATATATATATATATATACATATATATATATATATATATATATATATATATATATATATATATATATATATATATATATATTTCAGCAAGCTGTCAAATACTCTTTTCTCAATGAAATATTCAACTTACCCAAATCGTGAAGGCACCCACAGGGGTTCGGAAATTGGACCAGTAGAAGCAGATATCGAACTGTCGAATACTCATACCAGAAGTATCGCTTTACATGATTGATATTTGCCGTGAATTCCCATGAAAGAAAAACCCTCCTCCATAGATGTGATAACTGAGAAGGGGCTCGAATAAACCGAACTTATGTAAAAACACCTCAGAGGGAACCCTAAGAACGCCCAAGTTTTATCACCGTCCATCTGTCAGTAGAGCCAGCTCGAGTGAATCCCCATGAACCCTGGAAACCTCGACCCACAGCTCATCCAGTACACACGGGAGAGATAAACAAATGGGAATTTACGTTATCACCAGTAGTCGAATACCCCAAACTCAAACATGCAGGACTGTAGAGTTATTTCACTCACGTGACCGGTGTATGGATTCCACGCGAAAATCGATTAATTAATGATGAAGGCAAAACAACAGCCCCAAGGACCATCGTGGCACCTTGAGGATAACCGAGCCTGAACCCTCAGGCCTACGTACGAGCCAAGTCTTAATTCCGTCACAGGTAATTAGAAAAAAACAAAACCCTCACATTAAATTCATGTACTGATAAAACGAGATTCCAGTTCAATTGATAGTCTGCTGTAAGTCAGCAGAACAAACAAAATATGTATACATGTAAAAATGAGTGTGGATAGGACGTTACATTAAATCCAGATGATGTTCATAAGTATGGCTCCAGTTGTATATCAAATCGCATAAAACGAAATATAACCCTTGAAATAAATTACCAAAAGGGCGATCGAAACCCATATGTCCATACGATGCGTGTTCCGACAATGATGAATGAACCCATCGATTGGTTAAGGCGATGGCCTCGACCTTATTAGTGGGGGAAAATTAATTTAATAAGTTATTTTCAATTAAAAAGGAGCTATCTTACATAGTGAAGTGCAAAGGTAGGTGAGACTTAATAATGGATTTAAAATTTTCACATTTTGAGAGAATTCAGAAGATTTCGTTGTATCGTAGAAATATACAAGTTTTGTTAATATGTTCCATTGTGAACTTGGGATAATAGCATAGGCTAGTTCTTGAATTGAAGAGTAATAGGTAGAGAAGGTAAATGAGTTATAAAATTAAATAAACTCAAAAAAAAAAAAAAATTGTTGGGGTAGAGGGAGATGTGACAAATGGTATCGGAGCCCAAGTTATAAAACTGGGCTGTTGTTATTGTGCTCACTAAATTCTGAGTGTTATTTTTATAAATGAATATTGTAGAGATTTTTTTTTTTCAATTTTACTGATCAATATTATGAGTGTGTACAGTGGTGCTAAAATGGCTGAAGGTGGAGAAATTTATGTGGATCTGCGTGATGAGTTTGGTACCCCGGATCCCAATGCCCCAGTAATGGCTATGTTGCACAGGTTTCAACGAGAATTGTCTGAACTAAGAAGCCAGAATGAGATATTGTCATCAGCCAGTAAGGAGCAGGAAAAGCTCATCAAAGAACTAACTTCCCGGAACAGCCAAGAAGGCGAAGGTTCCAGAAAGAGGAAGATGAATGAGTCTGATGAGGATGATGTTGCTAGACATCAATATAAACAGAAAAGAGAATTACAGGGGGAATTTCGAAAGATCAAACCTCCCTCCTATGATGGGGAGAAGGAGGAAGATGCTGAAGCGTGGTTGCTGAACATGATTAAGTATTTTCAAGTTTATGAATATGAGAGCAATCTGAAGGCCAGATTAGCTGTGTACCAGCTACAAGGTAAAGCTACTCTGTGGTGGGAGCAGACAAAAATGGTGCATGCCATTGAGGAAAAGACAGTTACTTGGGAAGATTTCCAGGTTAAGGTCAAAAATCGTTATTTGAACGAGCATTATTATGATGATAAAGCAAAAGAATTTCACGAACTTAGACTAGGACAGCTCACTATCGATGAGTTTGTCACTAAGTTTACCAATTTATTGAGATATGTCCCTTATATTAGGGAAGAGAAGGCAAAGGTCCAAAGGTTTCTGAATTGTTTGCCTACTGTATACAAAGAGAAAATTGAGTTTGATAACCCAAAGACAATGGACGAAGCGGTTAGAAAAGCAAGATTATGCTATCAGCAGTTTAAAGGAAAGGCTGAACAAGGAAAAAGCTGGTTGAACAAGGGAGTTCAAGTGGAAAAGACAAAAACCATCATATTTAAGGAACTTTGGCAGAGATCATCAGCGGAAAAAGGTTTAATAAACCCAAAGAAAGCCAAACTGCTCAATCCCAAGTAGCTTCAAAACAAGTAGATGGGGACAATAAAAAGGAAGGGACAGTCAGAATGAAGGAACCCTTGAAATGTTGGGGCTGTGGAGAACCCCATATTTTGAGGTATTGTCTTCATCAAAACATTCATATGATCAGCAGAGAGTGAGAAGCGACAATAGTAAATGACATAGCCAGAAATATACCAACTATCAGTGCAGCCTTGGAAAATCGGCAAGCAGAACATCAGGCAACCATGGTGGAAATGCAGGGTAAGATTTCTGACCTGCCTGTTACTGTTTTAATTTATCTGGGTGCTTCTTTGAGTTACATTAGTCCTGGAATTGTAGAAAAATGTAAAATTAAACCCGAAAAATTTTAGCTGTCATGGTTGGTACAGCTGGCCACTGGAACTAAGAGAAAAGTAACACATAAACTACCCAAAACATCAGTTCAATTAAATGGGTTTCCAACAGAAGTAAATCTGAACATACTGCCTTTAGGATCGTATGACTTGCTGATAGGAATGGACTGGCTGGAAAAGAAGAAAGCGCTGATGAACTGCTGGGATAAAACCTTGCATTGTGTGGATGAAGAAGGGAAACCTTTTACTCTCAAAGGGAAACCAAAATCCATTTTAGTACGACAAATATTAGCACTACAATTAAAACGAACAGCTAGAAAAGGATACCAAGTTTATGCAGTACATGTGGAGGAAGTAGAACAGAAAACTGGAGAAAATCTGCTAAATGAATTTTCGGTGGTGAGGGAGTTTAAGGAAGTCTTTCCAGATGAGATTCCTCATCTTCCCCCCAAAAGAGAAATTGACTTTTCCATCTATTTGGTGCCACGAGCAACACCTGTTTCCCGAGCTCCTTATCGAATGAGTCCCCCTGAACTTATGGAACTGAAAATGCAATTGCAAGAATGACTAGATAAAGGGTATATCAGACCAAGTGTGTCTCCTTGGGGAGCACCGGTCCTATTTGTGAAAAAGAAAGATGGAACCTTTAGGATGTGCATTGATTATCGTCAACTAAACAAGTTGACCATTAAGAATAGATACCCTTTACCTAGAATTGATGATCTTTTTGATCAAGTGAGAGGAGCTTCAGTCTTTTCGAAGATTGACTTCAGAACTGGGTATCACCAGCTCAGAATCAAGGAAGAAGACATCAGCAAAACAACGTTTCGAACCCGGTATGGACACTACGAATTTGTAGTCTTACCTTTTGGATTGACAAATGCCCCTACCACATTCATGTGTCTGATGAACAGTGTGTTAAATAAGTATTTGGATAAATTTGTTCTTGTGTTCATAGATGATATTTTAGTCTATTCGAAAAATGAGGATGAACATAAAGAACACTTGAGAATAGTGTTGCAGACTCTAAAACAAAACCAGTTATATGCCAAGTTCAGTAAATGTGAATTTTATAAAGATAAAATTCAATATCTGGGTCATATTATTTCTGAAAAAGGCCTTGCGGTTGACCCTGAAAAGATAAAAGCCATTAAGGAATGGCCGGTCCCAACTGATGTTTCAGCAGTAAGATCAGTTATGGGGATTGCAGGCTATTATCGCAGATTTGTGGAGAGATTTTATGCTATAGCACATCCCATCACTTCATTGCAAAGAAAGGGTGTCAAATTCGTGTGGACTGAAAAATGTCAAATCAGTTTCGATAAATTAAAAAAAAAAACTTATTTCAGGTCCTATCCTAAAGATTGCAGATCCTGATAAGGAATTTGTTGTCTGTACAGATGCTTGCAGAGAGGGGTTGGGAGGAGTCCTGTTGCAGGAAAATTCAGTTATTGCCTATGAATCTAGGAAACTAAAAACACATGAACAGAATTATAGTGCCTATGATTTAGAATTGGCAGCTGTCATTCATGCTTTAAAAATGTGGCGGCACTATCTTCTGGGAAAAAAGTTTACCTTGATGACTGATCATATTAGTCTCAAATATTTCTTTTCGCAACCTGATTTGAATGCTAGACAAGCCAGATGGCTGTCTTTTCTAAGTGAATTTGATATGGATATAAAACATATCAGGGGGAAGGAAAATAAAATTGCTGATGCATTGAGTAGAAATTCTTGTTAGAATATCAATAGCCTTGGGAGTAGTGCACAGATCGACGTAGAAGAGTTGGTGGAAAAGGCAGTGACCCAAGATCCAGAGTATGAAACACTACTGATGAAAACTCAGAAGAAAGAGAAAGCTGATTTCACTCAAAACCAAAAAGGATTGATCTGATATAAGAACAGATTGTATATCCCAAATGTAGAGTCCTTAAAAAGGGAAATTTTGAATGAATATCACAAACAGCCATATGCAGGACATCCAGGATATCAGAAAATGTTAACAGCCCTGAAAAATAAATTTTTCTGGCCGGGAATGAAGAGAGATGTTGCAGAATATTTAAGTAAGTGCATGGAATGTCAACTAGTTAAAGTGGAGCATCAACATCCGGCGGGTCTTTTAAACCCTTTGCTGATTGCAGAATGGAAATGGGACACAGTTTCCATGGACTTTATAACAGGATTACCCAAAACCAAATACCAGCATGATTCTGTAATGGTAGTAGTAGACACTTTAACCAAAGCTGCCCACTTTATACCAGTAAAATCTACTTTTGGGACAGCTCAGGTAGCTAATGTGTTCCTGAAGGAAATAGTAAGGTTACATGGGGTTCCAAAAGTTATTGTTTCAGACCGGGATGCTAAGTTTACTGCAACCTTTTGGAAAGGATTGTTTGGAGGGATGGGTACTAAGTTGAATTTTAGTACTGCCTATCACCCTCAGACCGATGGGCAAACAGAGAGGACTAATAAAATTTTGGAGGATATGTTGAGAATGTATGTGATGGATAGACCATCAAAATGGGAAGAATATTTGCATTTAGCTGAATTTGCCTATAATAACAACTACCAATCTTCTATCAAAATGAGTCCGTTTGAGGCACTGTATGGAAGGAAGTGTCGTACTCCGTTGAGCTGGAATCAACCAGAGGATAAACTAATGTTGGGACCTGATGCCTTACAAGATATGGAGAGAATTGTTAAACAGATACAAAGAAACATCAAGATAGCACAAGATCGCCAGAAAAGCTATGCTGATAAGAAAAGAGTACACCGAGAATTCAAAGTGGGAGAGCATGTGTATTTGCGTATTAAACCCAAAAAGAGCACACTTTATGCTAGAAGTTGTGCAAAATTGGCTCCTAGATATTGTGGTCCTTTTGAAGTCTTAGAAAGGGTGGGACCAGTGGCTTATAAACTGGCCTTACCACCCCATGTTAGAGTTCATGATGTGTTTCATGTTTCATTATTAAAAATATATGTGCATGATGCTTCTCACATAGTTGATTGGAATGTTGTACAGGTGGAACCAGAAGGGGAGTTTTTGCCAGAACCGCTTCAAGTATTGGAGCGGGAAGAAATTGAATTGAGAAACAGAACAGTAGCCAGAGTAAAAGTGCAGTGGAAGCACTTTACTGCTGAAGAAGCTACCTGGGAAAGAGAAGCTGAGATGATGGAAAGATATCCGTTTTTGTTTACAAAAATAAACTCTAGTAGTTATATAACAACACCGAGGATGGTGTTTATTTTTAGAGGGGGAATATGTAACACCCCCAATTTATGTGTTTGAATTTCAAAGCTAGACATTTGAACTTTAATCCTAAGGGGAGTGGACCCCAAAGGATAAGAAAATTGTGAATGTAATTCAATATTTAAATTGAAGAAATGAATAAAATGATTGTGTGCAGATTGACCAAAATGAGACTTATGAGATCACTTTCTAAATCCATGAGGATGGATAAGGCAACTAATCCCCAGAATCTTTCAAAAATCCTTGAAAGAAATTAATCTAATTTAGATTGTTGAGGAAGAATCTAAATTTCCCCAATGATGAGGAAAGTAATTGGGAAGAGGTAAAAAGCTGGAAAAGCTGAGGAAAAGCATAAAACATCTTTAAAGAATCCCTAAAATGGGAAGCTTAGGCAAACAGGAAGAAAAGCATCCTGAGATTCTGGACGCAGAATTAGAAACATGCTTTGGGGAACAATAGCTTAAATAAGCTGCTCTTGTACAAATTAGAGGTTGATCTGATACAGGAGAGGATCTCAGCTCGGGGTTGAGTTCTGGGAGACAGAAGGAATCTAAGGTTGGGAGGTTGGTCAATTGCATGAATGGTATGTATTTAGGTTTATTGTTGTTCAGTTTATATAGCATGAATTGGCTACATATAAAATTTTACTCTAGGTTAGAACATAAATTCTACATTTAACAGAATTGATCAAAAGGAAGTACCCTTGAAATCCTGTATGGTTGTAGAATTTAAATCTATGAAGTAGAATCTTACAGAGTCTCTAAACCAGTGATTGGTTTAAATCTGTAGATACTTATTCTTCACATGAAAAATTTGTGAACTAGTTTTAATCTGCTTCTGTTTCTAGAATGACTTTAATATACACATACATGAGAGAGAAAATCTGAAGTTCTGCATTATATTGGAAAATAGTAGAAAAAGAATGGAAATTTACACTGGCTAAAACTGCCTAATTAAATCCAGTGATATAGAGATTACTATTAATTACTTCCCTGTAACTTTAATCTGCTTCCATTTAGTCTAACTATCTACCTTGAAACTCTATAGCATTGTGACTAGAAAGGAAAAATATAAAACTTTATGAAGCATAGGATTTTCTTTTTTCTTTCCGAATGGTTATAGCAGATAGTAACTCAAACATTCTGCCATTTAAGAACCACATTCCAAAGTGTCACCATTATGTTCAAGATACATTCTAGATGTGGAGGAAAAACTTGGTAAATGAATGGCGCATCTCAGCATACAATCGTTCTTTTTAATAAGATTCGAATAGAATAATAGCAGCAGTGATCATACACTGCCAATCTTCACAATTTCCTGCCTCAACGTATATACAGATATAGTTGCAAATAAAACAAGGAAATATTACAGTAGGACCTACCATTATTGTAACTACCAACTTCTGTGTGAAGTAAAAGGTCTATAGAAAAATCAAAGGATTATGTAAAATTTTATTTCAGGATCCCTTAGTGGTTGTGGAGGAAAACGTAGAGGGTTCATACAATTACCTATACATCGCCATAATAATTATAATTGGTGCAATAACAGAAAGTAAAGTGGTTAAATACAATCATAAATTATCTCGCCCTCAGTTACCCTGTTGAAGTAGGCGTGAATAACTAAACTTCTGCCTGTAAATGAAGGCTTGTATGTGCCGAATAATTCGAACCATGGAAATAAAAATAAAAATAAAAACTACACCGCAGAGGAATATCAGTTAAGATGAATAGTATACAACGCATTTGTATACGAAAAATCCTCATGAAAATTGATTCACGTTAACCATAAACGACGGAAGAAACACATAGGTTCGTAGTAGTCGAGCCACAATTTAAACATCCAGAATGAGAGCATAAGTATGTTAACCAGTAGAAAGAGGAAATGAGAAAATATTAAACTGAACTATCATCGTCAGCATGACAATATCCGATAGAAGAAAGTCGTGTAAATAGGTTCAGTCCCAGGAAACAAAACAAAATTTCAACTAAAAGCGCAGACTAGTGTTATGCCCACCACCACTTGGATAAAGGACAAATTCATTGGCCAAGAAACCCCAGTTCCGAAATGAAAAACAAAATACATAACATCAAGGTATTAACCCTTGACTGTAAGGCAATGAGTAAGCAGAAGTTCACAAGAGGGGCGACGATGCTCGTTTATGCCTAGAATATCAGCGTAACGAGATCCCAGAACAATCGCCAACTCAAACCCCAGAAACCCTTTTCTCTCCTTGCACGCAGAGATATTACAATCACGATTCTAGACGTATGCAGCAAGAAGGGAGCGTTAAAGAGTGGTAAAACCGTACCTGGCCATTCCCGAACTTAACCGAATCTGCGCAACTGAACCAGGTTACGAAGTTGGCTTCGTTATTCGCAGTTGATTGTAGACCCTATCAGCATTTTCGTCCTAGAAATGAAAGAGTAGGGGAAAATTCGAATAAGACCATAAGGAACCACGATAAGACAAGGAGAAACGAAAATTTTCGAACGAGAAGTATGCCATACCAGCAACGCTTCCCTTATGATAACGTCAGTCTGAAATGAGCGGAAAAGAAAACAGAAATCTGAGCATAAACCAAATAGCCACAAATCAAATCAGCTATATATACATATACATATATATTTCAGCAAGCTGTCAAATACTCTTTTCTCAATGAAATATTCAACTTACCCAAATCGTGAAGGCACCCACAGGGGTTCAGAAATTGGACCAGTAGAAGAAGATATCAAACTGTCGAATACTCATACCAGAAGTATCGCTTTACATGACTGATATTGGCCGTGAAGTCCCACGAAAGAAAAACCCTCCTCCATAGACGTGAGAACTGAGAAGGGGCTGGAATAAACTGAACTTATGTAAAAACACCTCAGAGGGAACCCTAAGAACGCCCAAGTTTTATCACCGTCCATCTGTCAGTAGAGCCAGCTCGAGTGAATCCCTATGAACCCTGGAAACCTCGACCCACAGCTCATCCAGTACACACGGGAGAGATAAACAAATGGGACTTTACGTTATCACCAGTAGTCGAATACCCCAAACTCAAACATGCAGGACTGTAGAGTTATTTCACCCGCGTGACCGGTGTATGGATTCCACGTGAAAATCAATTAATTAATGATTAAGGCAAAACGACGGCCCCAAGGACCATCGTGGCGCCTTGAGGATAACCGAGCCTGAACCCTCAGGCCTACTTACGAGCCAAGTCTTAATTCCGTCACAGGCAAGTAGAAAAAAACAAAACCCTAACATTAAATTCATGTACTGATAAAACGAGATTCCAGTTCAATTGATAGTCTGCTATAAGTCAGCGGAACAAACAAAATATGTATACATGTAAAAATGAGTGCGGATAGGACGTTACATTAAATCCAGATGATGTTCGTAAGTATGGCTCTAGTTGTATATCAAATCACATAAAACAAAATATAACCTTTGAAATAAATTACCACAAGGGCGATCGAAACCCATATGTCCATACGATGTGTGTTCCGACAATGATGAATGAACCCATCGATTGGTTAAGGCGATGTCCTCGACGTTATTAGTGGGGGAAAAGTAATTTAATAAGTTATTTTCAATTAAAAAGGAGCTATCTTACATAGTGAAGTGCAAAGGTAGGTGAGACTTAATAATGGATTTAAAATTTTCACATTTTGAGAGAATTCAGAAGATTTCGTTGTATGGTAGAAATATACAAGTTTTGTTAATATGTTCCATTGTGAACTTGGGATAATAGCATAGGCTAGTTCTTGAATTGAAGAGTAATAGGTAGAGAAGGTAAATGAGTTATAAAATTGAATAAACTCAAAATAAAAAAATAAAAAAAATGTTGGGGTAGAGGGAGATGTGACAATGTATATGTGCTTTTTTATAGTTTTGTATGAAAAATTTGTGGCTACCATGTGTTGTGTTTGGAGATATGATTTAATTTTGTGAATTGAAATCTATACACAGGTTTTTTTCCTGCATAACGCGTACATATGTGGTTATTCCTTATAAGAGTTGCATATATTATTCGAATATATGTGGTTTTATTAATATTTCTACTTCTTAATAAGAATGGTCATGTCTACTATTGGTTAATGAATAATAAAACTTGATGAAGTTTCAGTAATATATGATTTTCTTTGAGGGACTAGTGAAAATATGTCTTCAGATCTATATGTAGGTTTCATCAATAGGAAGTGTGTATATGTGCATATATATTTAATTCTAGTCGCATACATGTTCTAATTGGATTAGGGTTTGTTGTGCATACATGTTTTAAATTATTGAGTTTTTTTTGCTAACCCCCTATGTTTAGCTACCATGATTAATTGTTTTTTTTAATATTATTAATTATTGTTTTCCATTAATTCTTATAGTTTTAATTCCTATTTTTTCAGTCACTCTCAATGTTTCAATTCATAATTAATTATTTAGTAATTTTATATATTAATTTTCAACCAATTTCTTATCTTATATATTAAATTATTTAATTTTCAATAGATTTGGTCAAAGTTTTAACTATTTTTTGTGAATAATTTGATTTAACTTTGAGCCTTCCCCCAACATATACTAGTTCCTTACTCTTATAAAAATACTTTTCATCTCTCATTTACTCACGAATCTCTCTAGTCCCTAATGATGGATGGAGTAATGATCCCAAAGGTTGGACAAATTAAAAATCCATTACACAGTTCTCATGTGGAAACCTCTAACAATATGAATACCCGTGGAAAAATTTGATCTCCTATATTCAAATATTTCAAAAGTTAAATAAATAAATAACTAATAATATGTGTTTCAAACATATATAAATATCCATGTAATTCTAGATTTACCATACAGCCATAGATATCAAATCCCAATAGATAGAAACATTTTTTCAATTTTCAGACTCCAAATAATTTTTTTTGCACCTAGAAGGCTACATCCAGAGTTAGATAGATCTATACTAGTAATAACAAAATGGGTATAAAACATATATTCCTCTTTAGTTCCTAACATGACATATATATTTGATACATCACATAAAGGTTCCTTATGTAAATATATGTAAGTCTTTATCCAAAAGCAATCAATTAGATATTCACTTCAATATTCTATTTATTAGTCCCCAACAAAAAAAAGAACAATCAATTAAATATTCACTTCAAATTTATCTCTATTAGTCCCTCACAAAGAAAGACTATGAGATTCCATTTTCATATTGACCACTATTAATTTATCATTGATCAATGTAGGTTACAATTTTTTATGCAATTTTTCCAAGAGTATTATTTCTAACTTTAGTGGTAATGACTAAACTATTTTATTACAGTAATTTAATATATGAGGCAACACTTATTATAGATTTTCCATGATGAAGGGTAAAATAATGAATTAAAATGTGAATCTCTCCTTCTAACTTATGAGAAATAGATAACACAAATATGTGTTTTATATTGGGCATGCTCTATTCATAATCCATCATATTGTAACAAAGATGATTTACAAGTTATAAATTTATTTCGTAAAATAGGGGTAAATATTAGTGGTGAAGAAAAATGTTAGACACTATTTAAAAATGTATATATGTTTAGTAATAATAATAATAATAATATAAAATTTAATTAATTTTTATGTACTTATAATCCTGGGAACATTAAATGTATTATGGGTTAACTTTTTTCATCATGGATTAATTGCTATTAGAATTTACCAAATATTTAATTCTTATGGCTATGTCTTTTATATTGAAATAATAAGATATAAAAAGGAAAAGTCCACTGAGATATATTATTATTATTATTGTATAGTTCCTCTCACCCAAATGGTTTCTGAAACAAAATAAAATACATCCAATTCACCGCATTAAAATCAAGTCTAGTTAGAAAGGATGATTGCACCAAGAGGTGCATTCTACAACTCAATATATTAAAAGTATTATAATTGTACATATGTTTGGATATTTTTTACTATTAAAAGTATGATAACCTAATATGAAAGAGATATAAAAATATTCCACATTCCATTTAATATTATTGATATTACAACTCCATCATAAATACAATATTTCAATGTCTATGTCAAATAATTTAATTTTATAAGTATGAATACTTTCAGAGTCCATAATTATAATGGAAAATGATTTTTGGATATCGTTATTGTACTTCAACATTAGAAAAAGATAAAGTAAATAAAAGAAAAGACAAAAAATTATATCTTCACTTTGTAATGTGAGAAAGATGCTTAATTCTTCTATTTTTCTTAAAATATTTAGATATGAATGTATATAAACTATTTGAATGTTAGTCAATTAATTTATTTCAATATCAACCTAATAAATATGTATGGATATATAGAAATTCAAATTGAAAATAAAAGAAAATCAATAATTTTGAATAAAAGAGGATGAGTATTGACGCAGGAGCATCCGACTAGGGTGGCAAACAGACAAGCAGGTGTTTCATGTTTTTCAGTGAAGTGTTATCCTACAGGTCTTTGAACCTGTTCCTGTTTTAATTTATTTCTTCTTAGGATAGAGGACTAGTTGTCAGTAGAGTTGTTCTAGTGTAACTGATTTTTTTTTATTTTTTTTTATTTTATTTAAGCAACTGTAGTAGATTATTAGGCTGTGTAAAAATTCGATGAGTGAAAAAGTGAAAATAGTAATAATGTGGAACATATAACTGTGTAACCAATTTGAGACAGTTACCAGTTGGCAACGAATTGGCCTCCACTGGGCTACTAAAAGAAACGAAAGGTTACTGTACGGGGATTCTGCAAATTTCAACATTGAATAAAGAAATCAAAATAGAGCTTTGAAACTTATCAGAAAATATACCATCTGTGTTTTGTTAAGACTACTGAAGTGTGTTACAGATAAAAAAATTCACTATCAAATTGCCAGCATGCAAATTCAGGAATAGACATATTTGTGTTTTTTTTCTTTAAAGAAATATTGCTATCAAAGTGCAGGTGTGTTACAGCTACGAAGGCGTTGATCAACGCACTCAAGAACTGAAAGAAATACAAGGGAATACAACAATACAAGATACACACTGACGGCGAGATTCAAACAGCAAACCCATTACGTGTAACATTAAATCTACAGGTATTTTCATAAAGCTGTGCCATTTTTTTATAATCAAACTGAGAATAGTATAAACCCTCTGTAGAAGGTTAACAGTAGAACGAAAGTCTGACTCTGGAGTGTATTAAACTACATTATGAAACAACAGTAAGAAAATCAAGATTTATAGCTTAGGGTTTCGGCCAGAAACCCTACGGCCACAGGCAAGTAACTCCGAAAGCACCCGAAGGTTACAGGTGGGGTTTTAAAACCCGAACGAACTCGGAAATCGAATTCTGTTAGAGTGATAGTATTTGTAAAAAGATATAGCCACAGTAGCGTGATAACACCATAAGAGAACCTGAAAGAAAAACTGGCACGAGATCACCTACGAAACCTTTAAACAAGTTGCTAGATTAAGAAGGGTTTGAGTTCGGTGAGAACCTACCTTTGGAAACCAGAAGCCGAACGAAGTCCAGGACAGAAGATTGGGAAACCGGTAGGGTTCGGAACACCTGTACAAGAAGAACAATAAGTCAGTTCAAAACATGTGAGACCGGTTGTTGTAACTAGTGAGATAAATAGGAAAAGAAGAAAACCGGAGTTCTTACCTGGCGCAGAGACGGGAGATTTCGATTTCTGTCGAGCTGAGTAACTGACAAGGGAACCAGTTGAGCCTGCTCACCAGGAGCCTCACGGTTAGTATGGACACAAGAAGTTCAGGGTTTTGAAACAGGGAGAGGTGGCTTACCGACACTGTTCGCCGATTGGAGCAGAGTTAGCAGAGGAAGCCAGAACTGGAAGCCAAAACCTGTGCACAGCTGTTAATAGAAGTTAGGCGAGAAATCAAGCCGCAAAGAGAAATAACCAGAGAAATTGGCATATCGAAAAACCTGTAGGTGTTGAGTGAGAAACAGAGAAACAAACCAGTCACAGTGAGAAGGAGCCGAACTATCAAGGAGGTTGAATAACCAAACGTCATTGCAATAGTTCCGGTTCGCCGTCGTAGCCACAGTTACCGTGGCAGGAAACCCACAGAGAAGAGAAAACCCTCGGAACAGAATCGCAGGGTTGAAACCCTCTCACACCGCGTGGAACAGGAAAGAAAATGACGACTGAAAGAATAATCCCGAGAAAGAGGGCAAAGGACGTGTGATCACATGCGTTGGCAAGTGGATCGATCGATCTGATCGATGCCATTACTGTGCAATTAATTGCATATCACCGGACACTACAGCAAATCCCGCAGAGAGTTGAAAGGCTCGAGGCCTATTGTGGAGATTAAAGGCGCGAGTCCGAAGTGTAAACCACACAAACACACATTGTAAAGCCACGTAATCACATTCATTGGTTACTGTGTTAAATAGTTGTTGATTTATTAAATTGACTTGGCGTGTGGGCTGGAGGTTCCCATCAAGTGGTATCGGAGCAGAGTTTTGAAGTCATAAGAAGATGGAAGTTGGCAGAAGAGGAAGAGGAAGAGGAAGAGCAGTCTGGAGGGTTGCAGAAGAAGGACTGCGAGAAGAGATTCGAATTTTGAATCAAATATTGGCAGCAGTGGAAGCTGGGGGAAGGAGAAACCCAGCAGATGACAGTGATGAAGATATTGCAGAACCAGAAGATGAGTTTGAAGGGGTGACACCTGAACTCAGATTGTTGAAATCAGTTTTGTTATCAAGTCATAAGCCAAAGCATGAGCTTTCCACTTATGACGGGAGTTTGTTGGCAGATATGTTACTAGATTGGCTGAGAGAAGTAAACAAATACTTCGAGTTTGAAGAAACCAGTGAGGAAAAACAGGTGAAGTTCGCTGCCACCAAGCTGAAAGGACATGTGTCCTTGTGGTGGGACAGCGTTCAAGAAGAAAGGAAAAGGCTAAACAAGCCGCCCATAAGGACATGGGCCAGAATGGAGGAAAAACTGAAGGAGAAATTTTTGCCTAAGGATTATCAAATTATGCTGTACAGGCAAGTGCAGAAATTGCGACAAAGGGGAATGACAGTTAAGGAATTTACTGAAGAATTTTACAAATTAAATCTGCGGGCAGGGTATATGGAAGATACCCCATAAAAGACAGCGAGATTCGTGAATGGGCTAAGAGGGGAGATACTGGATGAAATCGGTATCCTCTCGCCCAGAACTTTGGACGAAGCATACCAGTTTGCTCTGAAGGCGGAGGAGAAAATAAACAGGAAGCAAAATGCCAGAAGAGGAGGCGGATCTGGCAGAGGAAAGGGGAAGGCCTTTGGTAAAGGCAGAGGAACAGGTTCCAATAAGGAAAGCAACAGTTCCAAATCTGCAGGAACAATAGAAAAGGACAACAGCACTAGAGGAGGATGACCAGACCAACGAGGGAGAGGAAATGGTCGGGGCAGAGGAACTGTCCAGTGCTACAGGTGCCACAAGTGGGGGCACAAATCGTATGAATGTCCTGAAGGCGAACCAGCAGGTGGAAGAGGAGCTTATGTTGCTCAGCTTGAGGAATCGGAACCACCTCCTCAGGAAGTGGAAAATGCCCCAGAGACAGGGGAAGCCTTGGCGTTGAACAAGGTGCTGTTAAAACCAACAAAGGAGATTATGGATCCAGATCAAAGGAAGGCTTTGTTCTGGACAGTTTGCAAATCACAAGGAAAGTGCTGCAAACTGATCATTGATAGCGGGAGCACTGACAATTTGGTGGCCACCGAAATGGTGGAGAAATTGGGATTGAAAAATCTGAAACATCCCACTCCCTACAAAGTGTCGTGGCTGCAGAAAGGACATCAACTGTTAGTTGATGAGCAGTGCGAGGTGGAGTTCCAGATAGGCAGATATAAAGACAAGATTGTCTGCGATGTTATGCCAATGGATGTCTGTCATATACTGTTAGGAAGGCCCTGGCAGTTTGACAGAAAAGTGGTTCATGACGGACGAACTGTTATAAGTTTGTTAAAGATGGAGTCAAGCACACACTTGTTCCCATCAAGGAGAAAGGTACAGCAGAAGCTAGTGGAGTAAAAGCGCTGCTGATGGGTGGAAAGGAATTCTTGAAACAGATTGAAGACAGTGATGTGAATTTTGCTGTTGTGAGGAGACCAAGAACAGTGGTACTGCACACTAAGATTTCAGATTTACCTGAGGATATACAAGAGATGTTACAGGAATTTGTGGATATTGTAGTGGATGATCTTCCAGACGAATTACCTCCCAAGAGAGGCATCAACCACTGCATTGATTTTATACCACGAGCTAGCTTGCCAAACAAGGCAGCTTATCGTATGAGTCTGAAAGATCATGAAGAGATTCGGAAACAAGTGCAGGAATTGCTTGATAAAGGACTGATCAGAGAGAGTATGAGTCCTTGTGCAGTTCCGATAGTATTAGCTCCTAAGAAAGGTGGCGAATGGCGAATGTGTACAGATTCGAGAGCCATCAACAAGATTACGATTTGGTACAGGTTTCCATTACCGAGAATGGATGACATGATGGACTGTTTGAGTGGGGCAGCATATTTTTCGAAGATTGACTTGAAAAGTGGCTACCACCAGATTCGAATCAGAGAAGGGGATGAGTGGAAGATAGCTTTCAAGACAAATGAAGGACTGTATGAATGGCTGGTGATGCCATTCGGACTAAGCAACGCTCCCAGTACTTTCATGCGCTTAATGAATGAAGTACTGAAGGAATTCATTGGAAAATTCGTGATTGTGTATTTAGATGATATACTAATTTTCAGCAGAACAAAGGAGGAACACTTTTGACATGTTCGAAGTGTATTGAGAAGTTTACAGCAGAACAAGCTGCTGATAAATCTGAAAAAGTGTACTTTTTTTCATAAAGAATTAGTTTATTTGGGATTTTTGATTGCAAAAAATGAATTGAAGATGGATCCGGAAAAGATTGCAGCAATAGTAAACTGGCCATCTCCAAAGAACTTATTCGAAGTTCGAAGTTTTCATGGTTTAGCGAGTTTTTACAGGAAGTTTATCAAGAATTTCAGCGGGATTTATGCACCTATGTTGGACACAATTAAGAAGGCAAATCAGCCTTTTTGCTAGACTGAAGCAGCAGAAAACAGTTTTCAGACTCTGAAGAAAAAGATCACTGAGAGGCCGATCTTGAGATTGCCAGATTTCAACAAACTTTTTCAAGTTCGTTGCGACGCCAGCGGTACAGCCATTGGGGCAGTACTCAGCCAGGAGGATAGACCAGTTGCTTATTTCAGTGAGAAATTGAACGAAAGCAGGCAGAAGTATTCCTCCTACGACAAAGAATTTTATGTGGTCGTTCAAGCCTTGAAGCACTGGAGACACTATTTGCTAGGTAATGAGTTTGTGTTATTTTCTGACAATTCTGCTTTACAGTATGTTATGCAGCAGCACAAGTTGAATCACAAGCATGCAGAGTGGGTGGAATATCTACAGAGCTTTACTTTCGTATTGAAGCATATCAGCAGACAATCCAACAAGGTGGCAGACGCATTAAGCAGAAGAGCTCTGCTTTTGCAGAAGAGTACGGTTCAGGTACTGGGTTTTGAACATTTGAGGGATCTATATCAAACAGATACAGACTTTAAGGAGGCACATGAAGCATGTCAGAACCCTTTACTGCGGAATCACAGTCCATGGTTGGACAACAATCTACAAGAGGGATTGTTGTTTAAGGGAGGACAGTTGTGTATTCCTGATTGTTCAATGCGGGAAAACATTATTCGAGAGAAACATAGTGGAGTTCTAGCCGGACATTTCGGTATAGACAAGACGTTATCTCAGATAGAGCATTTCTATTTTTGGCCAAAGTTGCGGCGAGATGTGCAGAGGCATGTGAGCAGGTGCAAAATGTGTCAGTTGGCAAAAGGCCACAGCCAGAATGCAGGACTCTATACGCCATTGGCCATACCAAGTAGACCATGGGACTCAGTCAGTTTGGACTTTGTCCTGGGTTTACCTAGGACACATCGGGGATTTGATTCAGTGATGGTAGTGGTGGATAGATTCTCGAAGATGGCACATTTTGTACCCTGTCGAAAAATCAGTGATGCTACTCACGTAGCCCAGTTGTTCTTCACAGAAATTGTTCGACTGCATGGCTTGCCGAGGTCCATTATTTCAGACCGGGATGTACGATTCACAGGACACTTCTGGCGTACCCTGTGGAAAAAGCTGGACACCCAACTAAATTTCAGCTCCGCTTATCACCCACAGACTGATGGGCAAACAGAGGTGGTAAATAGGAGTTTGGGGAACCTGCTAAGAAGTTTAATCGGAGAAAATTCGCGGATGTGGGATGGCGTACTTGCCCAAGCAGAATTTGCATATAATGATTCTCCAAATCGTAGTATAGGATACAGTCCTTTTCAGGTTCTGTACGGCATGCATCCTCGTGGAGTGCATGAACTGCGGGATTTGGGAAAGCTCGAGAAAAGAAGCACCGATGGCGAAGATTTCGCTCAAGCAATGAATGATCTGCATGAGCAGGTAAAATTGAAGTTGGTAGACAGCAGTCAAAGGTATAAACAATAGGCAGATTTGAAAAGGCGTGAAGTTCAGTTCAATATTAGGGACGAAGTCCTTGCCCACTTGCGCAAGGAATGGTTTCCAAGAGGGCAGTATAACAAGTTAAAGTTTAAGAAAATTGGCCCTTGCAGAATTCTCCGCAACTTTTCAGCCAATGCCTATAAAATACAGCTGCCACCCGGAATAGGCATTTCGCCCATTTTTAACGTGACAGACTTGTTTCCTTACACTACCAGTCCCGAAGAAGAAGAGGCAACAAGGCCAGAATGGAATACCCCAGATGAAGAGGATGTTTGGTTAAAGTAGATGCCTGCAGCACAGCCCCTTGAGATCGAGGGTATCCTCGACACGCAAGTATCCAAACGAACACGCAGGAAGGACTATCTACAGTACCTGGTCAAGTGGAAAAACCGTCCTATTGAGCACAGTACCTGGCTTGATGCAACACAGATTCAGAAAATTGGCTATTCAGTGGATGACCTCATGGAGCGGAGCCATGACTTTTTGCTACCCCGGGAGCCTGACGCAGGAGCATCCGACTAGGGTGGCAAACAGATAAGCAGGTGTTTCATGTTTTTCAGTGAAGTGTTATCCTATAGGTCTTTGAACCTGTTCCTGTTTTAATTTATTTCTTCCTAGGATAGAGGACTAGTTGTCAGTAGAGTTGTTCTAGTGTAACTGATTTTTTTTTTTTTTTTTTTTTTATTTAAGCAACTGTAGTAGATTATTAGGCTGTGTAAAAATTCGATGAGTGAAAAAGTGAAAATAGTAATAATGTGGAACATATAACTATGTAACCAATTTGAGACAGTTACCAGTTGGCAACGAATTGGCCTCCACTGGGCTACTAAAAGAACCGAAAGGTTACTGTACGGGGGTTCTGCAAATTTCAACATTGAATAGAGAAATGAAAACAGAGCTTTGACACTTATCAGAAAATATACCATCTGTGTTTTATTAAGACTACTGAAGTGTGTTACAGATAACAAAATTCACTGTCAAATTGCCAGCATGCAAATTCAGGAATAGACATATTTGTGTTTTTTTTCTTTAAAGAAATATTGTTATGAAAGTGCAGGTGTGTTACATCTACGAAGGCGTTGATCAACGCACTCAAGAACTGAAAGAAATACAAGGGAATACAACACGACAAGATACACACCGACGGCGAGATTCAAACAGCAAACCCATTACGTGGAACATTAAATCTACAGGTATTTTCATAAAGCTGTGCCATTTTTTTATAATCAAACTGAGAATAGTATAAACCCTCTGTAGAAGGTTAACAATAGAACGAAAGTCCGACTCTGGAGTGTATTAAACTACATTCTTAAACAACAGTAAGAAAATCAAGATTTATAGCTTAGGGTTTCGGCCAGAAACCCTACAGCCACAGGCAAGTAACTCCGAAAGCACCCGAAGGTTACAGGTGGGGTTTTAAAACCCAAACGAACTCAGAAATCAAATTCTGTCAGAGTGACAATATTTGTAAAAAGATATAGGCACAGTAGCGTGATAACGCCATAAGAGAACCTGAAAGAAAAACTGGCACGAGATCACCTACGAAACCTTTAAACAAGTTGCTGGATTAAGAAGGGTTTGAGTTCGGTGAGAACCTACCTTTGGAAACCAGAAGCCGAATGAAGTCCAGAATGGAAGATTGGGAAACCGGTAGGGTTCAAAACACCTGTACAAGAAGAAAAATAAGTTAGTTCAAAACCTGTGAGACCAGTTGTTGTAACTAGTGAGATAAATAGGAAAAGAAGGAGATCGGAGTTCTTACCTAGCGCAGAGACGGGAGATTTCGATTTCTATCGAGCTGAGTAACTGACAAGGGAACCAGTTGAGCCTGCTCGCCAGGAGCCTCACGGTTAGTATGGACACAAGAATTTCAGGGTTTTGAAACAGGGAGAGGTGGCTTACCGACATTGTTCGCCGATTGGAGCAGAGTTAGCAGAGGAAGCCAGAACTGGAAGCCAAAACCTGTGCACAGATGTTAATAGAAGTTAGGCGAGAAAGCAAGCTGCAAAGAGAAATAACCAGAGAAATTGGCATATCGAAAAACCTGTAGGTGTTGAGTGAGAAACAGAGAAACAAACCAGTCACAGTGAGAAGGAGCCGAACTATCAAGGAGGTTGAATAACCAAACGCCATTGCAACAGTTTCGGTTCGCCGTCGTAGCCACAGTTACTGTGGCAGGAAACCCACAGAGAAGAGAAAACCCTCAGAACAGAATTGCAGGGTTGAAACCCTCTCACACCACGTGGAACAGGGAAGCAAATGACCAACTAAAAGATTAATCCCGAGAAAGAGGGTGAAGGACGTGTGATCACATGCGTTGGCAAGTGGATCGATCGATCCGATCGATGCCATTACTGTGCAATTAATTGCATATCACTGGACACTACAGCAAATCCCGCGGAGAGTTGAAAGGCTCGAGGCCTGTTGTGGAGATTAAAGGCGCGAGTCCGACGTGTAAACCAAACAAACACACATTGTAAAGCCACGTAATCACATTCGTTGGTTACTGTGTTAAATAGTTGTTGATTTATTAAATTGACTTGGCGTGTGGGCTGGAGGTTCCCATCAAGTATTGCATTTAAGTCTTAATATAAAATTAGTATGTGGTATTTAAAATTATGAATAAGTTTAATGATAATAAAATTGAATGTGGTTTATAAATAAAAAAATTTAATATAAAATTATATACACTTAAAATATATTAATAATAAATAAAAAAACATGCCCAACATTCATAAATAGAATATAGAATATTTCAATGGTTCTATTAATAATCTCAATATATTTATATGGTTTAAAAAAAAACCAAAAAATCCAATGATTTATAATTTATAATTTTTTATCATTTTTGTTTTGATTAATTTTGTCAGAAATACTACAAATATATAGTAGAGTTGTAGATTTAAATGATATAACCTCCATAATGCAAATATTCAATAAAATTTTCAAGTTGCTTAATTCATTTATGCATTCATATATATATAACTTTGAGAGTTTAACAAATATGATTCCTCTCTAAGCCATGTGCTACATGGTTAAGATAGATTTTATGAAATCACCAATTCAAAATTCCAATGAGAATAATTACAAAGAAAATGGTTTTCATATAAATTAAAATACATCAATTCTACTGCATCAAACAATATTGAAATACTGAGATCCCATAGAGTTGAGTATTTGTTAGTTTGTGCGACTCAAAACGGCCGTCATCGTCGACGTCACGGAGGTTATCCTCCCACGAAGCCATGTGACGTCACAGAGATAATACTACCTACAGAAGAAGCATGTGTCGTGAGGGTTATAAAACCATCTCTTGTCTTCATAACGTTTGACATTTTAAGGGATTATGTAACCCTCACCACTACAACATTTGAAGGCATTGGCATTTTTGAAAGGAACATGTTTAGGAATGGAACATGTTTTGGACAATGATGCATTCTAACTATTTATTTATTGAGATCAATCATCTTTTTTCATCTTGTTTTGCGGATGAATCACATTAGATGGTTCGAAACGTGACTTAATTCTAATGATGTGATTAATCCAAAAGACATTTATCTAAATTTCAGTAATAATAAAATAAATATATTAGTATGTCAAATTAAGTGAAATTAACATGTATTTAAAATCTGTCAATAATAATAATAAAAATTAACATGACAATATCTATAAATAAATGATTTTAATGGTTATAAGTAGAATGGTTTAATTAAAAAATGAAAAAAAACCTAAAAAAAAATGTTTATAATATTTAATACAATCTAATTGTTCAACTTTTTGATGCATTTTTACTTATATTTTTCAGTCAATTCTAATAAAATTCTAAAAATATTTGTTAGAGTTGTAAGTTTAAGTTGTGTAGTATGAGCAATCAAAATAAGCAATGACATTTTCAAATTAATCGACGTGAAAAAATACCATATATATACATACATACATATACACAAAAGTTCAATTTCCTAGAAGTATAAATATGTTTTCACTTAAAATAAATTAACATAAAATAAATTTGATTCCTATTAGATCAATAATTAAGATGATTTTATTAAATTACTTATAACCACCGATGCTCAAATGCTAATTCCATATATATATATATATAAAATTGATATAAAATAATATTTTTTTATAATATAATTGAAATATATTTTAATATTAGAACTTTATTTTTAAATAAAATCATTCTAAAATATTTTTAAAATTTAAAATTATTTAAGAAATGATATTAAAGAAAGAAAATAGTAGAGTACAGGGATGGATTTTGAGGGGCGTCATAAACCATTTTGACCGTATTTAATGTCTACAAATTTTCAATTCTCGTTTTATTCGATGGATTTGGCTGTGGAAAACGTATTTTTGACGTGCCAGTTCTGCAGGTACTTTGCCTACGTGACGTGGGATTAATGGTATTGCAAAAATAACTACTTTTTGTTTTATTTACGCGCATTATTGGTATGAATGACATGACGAATTCAAATATTATTTTAAGTTTTATTGTAACGTGGCATTGCAAAAAAAAATCTACGTTATGTTTTCGCATTCTTTGTATGAATGGCATGGCATGACATGGAAGAGATATATGAATTTATACCTGGCGTCCGCGCAACTTGCAAGGCATAGATTGTATGCAATATGGTTCCACGGGATATTCTAGAGATTCATTGTGGGAAATTCTACATCTTTATAGTTCCAATTTTCAGGTGATTTTCAAAAGCCTCCCCGAGTTGCAAAATTAATGAACAATCCATTAATTAAGTTTAAGAAACAGAAACGCTATAAGTTTAGGGATAGAAAATTGAGTGACCACCTTAGTCATCCATAAATTATTTTTAATTTCATATTAAGATTTTGAAAATATAAATAATTTAGTAATTTCATTTTCTTGAGAATTAGCTAAGTATATGTTCAGGATAATGACGCATAATAAACTTAATTCTCCTTCATTAATGCACATTAATGCAGAAGAAAATATAATATATATACGTATGTGGTTGGGTGGGTGGCTCGGTGAGTTGAATTATTTTAATTTTTTTCTGTTTGTATGTGGGTGGCTGGGTGGGTTAGTTGAATTATTTTAAATGTTTTTTTAATGTGACTTGAATTTAATATGGAAATAAAAAGAATAGCAGATGATGATAATGTTATTTATGGAAAATAAGAATTGTGATGATTATGTAAAAAATTATATGAATAATGAGCAAATTGTTTTTATAAAAGATAATGAAATCTGCTCTATTTTCTTCATGTCCGGATTGAATAATTCAATCATTTTTTTTTTATTTACATAGTTGAAATAACAATTGTCCTTGGTTCATTGGGTACAATACTAATAAAATAAATTTCAGCGTCTTTATGTATAACACTTAATTTTACTATATAAAAAAGTTATAATTTTTTTTTATTATGAAAATTGTGAAATCATTTTATAAAAAAAATATTTTTACTTATGTTGATAGGCAATTTTTATTGAAGATTCTTATATTTATTTATATTTTAATCTCAATCTTAATCTTTATTGTGAGTGTTTCATGCAATTTCAAACCAAGATTCAAGATTTAATAAGTCATTTGTGCGTGATGTTAATTTATTTTTCCTTGTGATATATATGTGAAATTTTTCAATATAATTATGTTATTGACGATAAGCATAATGACCCAAAACGTCAAAAAAATATATATATGATGGGTAAATAGAAATCCAAATTGTAACCCTCATTGCATGTACGACACGAAATACTTCATGATACCAAAGTCTTGTGCCATTGGTAAAGATGGTATTAAGGGTTGGAGGGCGTGGTTCATGCGTGCGAAGGAATGAATGGTGACACAAAACCACCATCATCATTGACGTCATGGAGGTTATCTGCGAGGACTATAAAATGATGGCATCTGAGAAGGATCGCAATAACCATGGGCATTCAAAGGGGATTATTAGAGGGGATACTGTTCTATTTGCTATAATTTTCTGGGGATTTACCTCTAATGTTACTACTCGAAGTGGTGGGTGTGTAGGCTATATCCATAATGGGATTTTGTAACCTGCGACGAATCCAAAGACGATGTCCATTCTTCATTACAGTTCAAATGCTTCTCGTAAAATTTGGAAAAGACACACCCTTCGATGATTACAACTAGAAGATAACATACATAGATTCAGCCATAAGCACAACTGCCTATGGGCAAGAAATCTACAATGCATCAGACATTCTACTGAGACCCTGATACACTCTGCTGATAGACCCTCGGCATCTCTAGACCGCGTCCCTTACTCACATGTGTAACTCCACCTGGCACTTTTGCATCAATATCATTGCTACTGAGTTTGAATACGGTGACTGTTGTTCCATCCTCTACGTTATTATTCAATCCTCTATTGGAAATATTGTCATTGATAACAAAGGAGTAGAAAGGAGCAGCACTAGAATTATCATTAAGGACAAAGGAGTAGAGTAGGGTCAGCTGGATTATAAAGGAGAAATAAGGAAAAGAAGGTAAAAGTATAGTGGAGGAGCAGAAAAGACACAAAGGAGCAGCATTATGCAGAAAAGAGGCAATGAACAACAAAGAGGCAAGGAGTAGCATCAGAATGATCAAATAAGAAAATTTTTCAATGCAAGGTCAAGTCGAGCTATTCATGTTCAGAACAGTAAGAAAAATAAAATTCTGCAGCAAAGGTCAAGTCGGGTGTATGCATACAAAATGTGTGCAACAAAGAAAAATAATGAACGATCGAGCCAGGTCAGGTTGGTTGTAAAAGAAATGCAGAATAGTGGTTATGCATTAAGAAGATCGTGAATGAGTCGAGTGTTCTACGTGCAGCAAAGAAGAAATGAATGGGAACAACCAAAGAAGCAAAGGCATCAAGTCGTGAATGTATTGGATAAATTCGTGGACACGCAAGCAGAGTCGGGCTAGTTTGCGTTCAAAATAGTAAACAAAATCGTGGGTGGTTCTGTGGGAAGAGTCAGGTAAGTTTCCAGAATTTCACGTTCAGAATAGTGATGGTGGAGATATCGCAAATCAAAACAGAAGGAGTATCACAAAACAACAGAGATAGAGAAATCATGAAATGTGAAGTGTGAGATGGTCACATGGCTAGATGATGTGGCATTGACATGGAAAGATGACGCGGCATGTGACATGGCCCCAATCCCACTTATCGCAATAAATGTTTGATGACAAGGCAGACGATGTGGTAGTGACGTGGCACCCCAGTGGAACCCAAACCTTTTATCGAATATTACAAGTCAGTAAACTCAGAAGGGATAGTGCTTCTGTACCACGTTGAAACGTCAAAATGCAAAGAGAGATGAGAGGCTAAATGTGATATGCTTCAAAGCTAAAGTCTAAAGGATTTAAAGTTTGGTGTGTGACCCATTTTGATATAGTAATTCACAAGATCAGAAGGGTGAAGATCATAAGAACAAGGTTGAATCATCGAAATGGAAAATTCGATAAGAGTACTGGATACGATGTAGTTTCAAAGAAATATTCTAAAGGATTTAAAATCCAAAGGTATACGGTTTCCCTTTGAGAAATCGAGTCGAGTGGATGGTTGAGCAATGAGTAAAAAAATAACAAAGGAAGGTGTCGAAATGCGATAAGAGCCCAGGCGCGATACATTTCAAAAGTAAAAGCAAATATATTTGAAATCCGGGTGTATATGAAAGTCCTTTAAGAAACTACATCGGGGTTTGGAAGAGCTATGCATAACAAGAAACACATGAGAATGTTGAAGTGAAAAGTGCAATAATGAAGCGGACGCGATGGAGGTCAACGCTGAAGCCTAAAGGATTTCAAGTTCGCGTGTATGCGGTTTTCCTTTGTTAAATCACATCAAAAAACAAAGGAGGCTTATAATGTAGAGCTATTGGATCGCTGAAATGCGATAAAGGGACCTAACGCGAGGTTGTTCAAACGTTGATTGGAATTTATTTAAGGTCTAGGGTTCTTTGTAGTTACAGTGTTCTATGAAGAAAAATGAACGCGGGCAGTAGAGTCTGGTAAGACTTGACACTCATGCAGAATAATGGTGGATGTGGTAATGACGGTTTATGAAGAAAAGGTTGAACGCGGCATAAGGACTCAGGTAGAATAATACCCGACACTATGTGCAGAGGGTAAAGCAATTATGCCTTGATAATGGAAGAATGTCTGAACGCGGATAGAAAGGCTCGGGTAAGGGACTCGACATAGAGAAAAGAGACGATTAAGATAAATGTTGCAGTAATGAGGAGATAGACACCATGGGTCGAGTGGGGAAAAAGGATTTTGTGCCAGAATTATTATAATATAACAATAGAAACATAAAAGATCTAGTGACAACAGCAGAATGGAAAAATTCACTGCCAGCTAAGAGCTAAAAGTGTTGAGTGAAATATATTTCTTGTAATTGTAAATGTAAATGAATTAATTATTTTTTATGGTATGTGATGCAAAGGCAAGTCTCTGTAGGTATAGAAAAAACTCCAATGAGTGTTGAACTCGTTATTTTTGTATTTTTGTTGATGTATATACTTGAACTGAAGTGTAAGGAATTGAATGGTGGAAGGCATAGGGTTAGGCCTGTTCACTTTGAATTCTATGTAGAATTCAAACACTCATGTAGTTATCTGTATAAAACATGTAATATCAGTGTGAAAAGAGAGGTCAGAGAGCTAAAGAATCAAAGAAAGCTGATAGAGATGATGTGCACATCAAGAGCTGATATAAAGCAGAAATGAAGGCGGAAAAGGAAACAGTGAAGAAGGAGGATAACATAGCTAATATCTAGTTAAATCAACATATTACTTTCATGTTGAGTGAGGGGATTGTAGTCTCCTTTCAAGTTGTAGCTTGATAAAATTCCAATTGGAGTTGGGTGAGGTAGGAGCCTCCTATAGGTTGTAACCTGCAGAAAATATTTAGGAGTTGGAGTTTCCTTGCAAGTTGTAACTTGTATAATTTCAGGTAGTAGCCTCCTGTAGATTGGATCCTATAGAAAATCAGTTGTGAGAGGGAGTTGGAGTTTTCATTTGCATTAAGACAATAGTAAGATGTGGTTTTATCCCTTATGGGTATCCACTTATATCTGTTGTCTATGTGCTTGATGATTATGTGGTGATGTAATATTTTAATCTACTTAACTACTGGTTGTCAACACATTCAGTTTGTTGATTCATTATGTATTATGTTTCTCATAAAATGGAGTAGTTAATGGGTGTAAAGAAAAGAGTTTTAATGTCCATGAATGTACTAAATTGGTTCAACCCCCCTCTCAGTTTAGGTAAGGGTTCATTAATTTGTATCAGAGTGACTTATTATTGTATCAGTTTAACCACTGGAAGGAGGTCCTTAGTCCCAAAAATGGCTAGCCTAGAAGGAAGCTCTACAAATAAATCCCCTCTGTTTACTGGCACAAACTATGCTTTATAGAAAATAAGAATGAGGACATACTAATGTCTCTTGGAATAGGAGTCTGGGTTGTTGTGGAATAAAAATACACACCAAAGGATACAGACACGGAGGAAGAAGCCAAACAAAATTTTGTAGCTAATGCAAAAGAAATAAATGCACTCTTGAGCAGTCTAACTGAGTCAGAATTTATCAAGTTAATGCACAGTAAGACTGCCAAAGAAAGCTAGGATACATTAGAAAATATTCATGAGAGAGATACAAAAGTGATGGTAAGACTACAAGTACATAGAACTCAATTTGAAAAAATAAAAATGAATGAAGATGAAGATATAATTGGATTGTTCTTAAGAGTTTCAGAAGTTTTGAATATCACGATAGGCCTAGGAGAAGAAATTAAGAAAAGTGATGTAGTACAAAACTATTGAGATCACTACCACCGAGGTTTAATCTTATGGTTTCTGCCATTGAAGAAATAACAAACTAGGAAACTTTGACTAGGAACCAATTACTTGGAAACCTAATAGCATATGAGATGAGACTTCCTAAAGGGAAGTCAAACATGAGGGAGGTTACCTTTAAGGCATACAAGTGCATAAAAGAGAAGGAAGGTACATGCTCATGCTCTGATGAAGAAGAAGCCAAATTTGTCAGAATATTGGATAGTTGCACACGTAAGTACAAAGGTAAACTTCCATTTAAGCTTTTTAATTGTGGAAGAGTGGGGCACTATGCTTCAAAATTTCCTCATAATAAAATAGAGAATCAGTCAAAAGCGAAAGAGAAATGCAATTTTAGGAATAGGTAGAAAGTGAACAGATTTAATAGAAGAACATTCTACACTCCATAATACAACAGTGAATCTGAGAGCTCAGATGAATCCCCCAATGAAGAAGGAACATCAAAATTCATTTTGATGGCCAAGGAAGAGCTGGAGGAAGATTTCCTTGAATTTGAAGAATAAGGTGAGGTAAATCTTGAGGGGGATTTGGTGAGTTCGCTAGAGAAAGTAGATAGACTCAAGCTCAAGATTAGAAAACAAAAGTAAATCCTTCTTAAATATGTAAAGGAAGAACCAAAATTTGAATATTTTAATAAGTTGAAAATTTAACTAGAAGAAACAAGGAAACTAGAAGACATTCTATTGCAAAAAATAAGAGAGACAAGTCAGGAATGTGGAAGATTGGAAGAAGAGGTAGTGAGTCTGAGGAAGAAATTGGAAAAGGCTCAAACTGATTTAAAAATGAACATTCAACGGTTAAAAGGTGTTCAAAAATTGGACAGGATATTAAATGCACAAATATCTCCTCTATTAAAGGCAGGGATAGGATATGAAGGAGAATCCAGAAAGTCAAAGGAAAAGGATAAGAAAGATATCACTTTTTTAAAAGTTGTCATAAGAGACACTGATAATTCTCATCAAGATGAGAACCAAAATCTCGGAACACTTCAACATCAGATGAACAACTGTAAAGAAACACTACTATGAAAAACCAGGAGACAAAAGGAGTAAACAATAAAACAAAAAATGAGCATAGATCCTATTTATTCACGAGATAGAATTTTCAAATATCTAGATGGCTACATCCCCAAACATCACTCTCTACCAGATATAGATATTTCTTCTGCAGGCACTGCTACTGCTGTAAGAAATTTGGTCATAAAGCCATGAACTGTAGAGCTTTTGTAAAAAGATTTGATTTTGGGAATTAAAAAATAATTAAGGATAATAATGGATTCACTCATGCATATACTCCTCTCCATAACTCTGTCAGATGTTTTTATTGTCACAAGATTGGACACAAGTCATACGAATTTCATCTTACAGACAATAAAAATTCATCTGAGAATAGTTATAGAACAAACAGATGCATGCAATGGAGAAAGAAGATTAATATGTGTGATCTAGTTCTATATGCTCAAGATTAAAATAGTCAATGGTATGTGGATAGTGGGTTCTCTAGACATATGAACAGAGACATAATCAAGTTTATAACCTTCGATGAACACAAATCTGGTAATGTCACATTTGGTAATGATAAAGAAAGAAGAATTAAAGGAAAAGGGGTAGAAAATCTGAATAATGGAAGAGAAAGGATCAAGACGTATTGTTTGTAGATGGTCCAAAACACAATATGCTAAGTGTAAGTCAAATGTGTGATAAATGTTATGAGGTCCTCTCCATAGCTCAAGATTACGAAGTCAGGCCAATCACTACCAGAAAAAATTTGGTTAAGGGGGTTTGAATAGAGAGTAATGTATATATCATGAAATATAAGAGTGAAGGGTGCTACATCAACAAAATTGATGAATCTTGGCTATGGCATAGAAGATTGGGACATCTCAATTTTGACCACATCATTAAACTAAGAAAAAATAAAGCTGTCAGAGATTTTCCTGGAATAAAGAAGCCACAAAATACCATATGTAAGTCCTCCCAATTGGGAAAAAAAACTCACACATCATTCAAAGCCAAAGACCAATTGTCTACTAGTAAACCTCTCCAACTTTTATACATGGACCTGTGCGGGCCTTCGAGAACAAATGCACTAGGTGGAGAATCGTATTTCATGCTGATAATCAATGAATTTTCTAGATTAACATGGGTGGAATTTCTCATATACAAATCTAAATCATTTGAGAAATTTAAGATATTCAAGGCACTAGCATAAAATAAAACTGGATGTAAACTAAAATGCATCAAATCAGACATACAAGGTAAATTTAAAGGCGATGAGTTTGCGGACCTATGAAATGAATGTGGAATACAACAACAGTTTACTGCTACATATACACCTCAACATAATGGAGTGGTAGAGAGGAAAAAAAGGTTTGTACAACATATTTCGAGAGCCATGATGCAAGGAAGAAACATTCCCAAAACCTATTGGGTAGAAGAAGTACACATGGTTGTTCATATTCTTAACAAATCTCATCTCATACAAAATTTTGATAAGACTCCATATGAATTGTGACATGGGAAACTGGCATCAATTAAGCACTTTAGAGTCTTTGGCAACAAATTTTTCATAAAGAATAATGATGAAAAATTGGGGAAGTATGATGGAAGAGTTGATGAAGGAATATTTTTGGGATATGAATCAAAGAGTAAGGGTTACAAGTGCTACAATAAAATACTGCATAAAATTTTGAAAAGCATTGACGTGATATGCGATGAAGAACTACTAGAAATAACTAGAAGTACAAAATGTGTCAATCCTATGGATCATCATCATGATGAGAATCAAGAAAATAAAGAACAGAATAAGACAACAGAAGTTACATAAATAAACTCAAAAGGACCCTTGAGACACACTCAAAAGAACCATCTAGAAGATCAAATTGTTGGATATAAGAGTGCATGAGTCCAAACAAGAAGACTTTATAGATCTATGATGGGAAGTATTCTATACCTAACAGCCTCTAGATGAAACATTATGTTTCTAGTAGGACTTGTGGCAAGATATCAAGCAACACCAAAACAAAATCACTTGCTAGAAATCAAGAGGATATTTAGATATCTGCAAGGAACTGCACATTATGGCCTATGGTATCCGAAAGGCAAATATTTCACATTGAAAACATATACATATGCATATTGGGTTAGCTGTGTGGATGATAGGAAAAGCACAAGTGGAGGTGCATTCTATTTGGGAGAAAGTCTGGTGGCAGGGTTATGCGAGAAGCAAAATTTTTTCTCTCTATCTATAGTAGAAGCAGAATACATAGCAGCACCATCTTGTTGCACACGAATGATGTGGATGAAACAAAATATTATATACATGAAGGTAAGCATCACTGAACCTATTTCTATCAAATGTTACAATACAAGTGCAATAAGCATATAAAAAAATCCTGTGCTTCATTCGAAAACCAAGCACATCCCAATAAAGTACCACTTTCTCAGAGAATAAGTAGCAGAGAAAATAGTAAAGATGGAATATGTCCTAACAAAAGAACAAAAAATAGAAATATTTACAAAACCTCTTTCTAGAGAACCATTTGAATATCTAAGAGACAAAATCGGGATAGTTTCTGCAAATAATACTCTCTTATATGATTAAGAAAATGAAAAAATGCACCAGCAAGGTTGCAATATCACGAACAGACATCCAGCAGAGGTTAGACAAGAAGAAACTTCTTAGGGGGAGATTAGCCCATAAAATTTGTCAATAATATCTCGAGCTATGGAGCTAGTAAATATATATAGAGGATCATTACGCTATATGTTTCTTGGCAAGTATTAATAATGTAACAAAATGATTTTAAGAAGGATGAATAAGAAAAATGTTATTATCAGTATATCATTACAAATATTCATCAATTGGTATTTGGAGCACTCTTCCGATCAGTAGAATACCGAGTGATATTTTTGGAGCAGTGTTATGGTACAGGTCCCCAGTATGGGACTATTATGGCATACATCATGGTATTGGTATGGTAGAAATACATCAAGGAGAATGTCGAGTTGTGTTATAAAAGCATGGAAAGGTCATTAAAAGTGCCAAAATATCATTATCCTGTTTGCATTTGAAGTATTATATTAACCATTGAACCAAAATTTATTCTTGGATAGAATTGCACTCTTCCCCAAGTCAGTATTGATATATCTTCAAGACCTCTTTCTTAAGATCATTTATAAAGTTTTAGTATGATGGGATAGTTGTGTTAATATTACTATTGAAGTTCAAGAGTTTATTATTGATTCATATGAAGCTTACTTTAGCAGAAACGAATTATTAATATTTCACCAGTGCATAACGTTTCATCAAGCAGCAAGGGACAAAAGAACAGAACATTCTATGGTGACATGCCTTCCAGCAATATTCTCATGATTTGTGATAGCATGAATTTTTTGTGTATATTCATGCAATATCAATGATTTTCAAAGTGTTACCCCAACAATGGTCATATATCATATGAAGTCTGTAATGTATTCATAATGCTCTTGTAGTTTTGAAGTACTGCTTATGTGTAACATAAAGCAACAGTCACGGTTTATACAGAACAATCAAGAAGTAGTAATATAATGGTGGATTAGGTGTATTCATTCAGATACAAAAGGGTTCATCAATTGTGTAATGAATAAATGGAGTGTGTATATTCATTTAATAACAAAATAACTGAATCAAGGATGCCTATACTGAACTCAAATTGGAGCAATGCAATGATGGAATCAACACTGAAAACATTTTATAAGCCCTTTCCATTGATTTCAAAGGGAGAGGAAAAACAAGCAGAGTAATATAGACACTTCTCAGAATGAAAGGGGGATGAAGTGTTGGAGTAAGTGTTGCCATAAATGCCAAAGGGGGAGACTTTTGGAAATATTGACATTGATGGAAAAGGAAAAAAAAGGATCAGCATCAAAATTATCATTAAGGACAAAGGAGCAGATTAGGATCAACTGGAGTATAAAGGAGAAATAAGGAAAAAAAGGAAGAAGTACAGTGGAGGAGTAGAAAAGAGGCAAAGGAGCATCAATATACAGAAAAGAGGCAAGGAACAATAAAGAGGCAAGGATCACCATCAGAATGATCAAAGAAGAATATTGTGCAATGCAGGTTCAAGTCGAGCTATTCACGTTCAGAACTGTAAGAAAAAGAAAAGTGTGCAACAAAGGTCAAGTCAAGTGTATGCGTACAGAATCTGTGCACCAAATAAAAACAATGAATGAGCGGGCCAAGTCGGGCTGGTTGTAAAACGTGTGCAGAACAATGGTTCTGCATTCACAAGATCATGAACGATTCAGGTGTTCTACATGTAGCAAAGAAGAAATGAACGGGCGCAACCAAATTGTTATTAATTATAAGTTTTTAAAATTTTATTGATAACGTCTTGCATATCATTCACCTAGGTTACATTTTTTTTTCATAGATGGATTCATGAAATTTAAGAAGAAAAACATGTAATAAGCTTTATCCTAAGTGTAAAACCCACCATTACTCATGTCATATCAGTTAGATCCACTCCATGTCATTTATTTTTCGCACCCATGCCTTCAAATAAAAAAATAATCCACTTGTCTATTTTTTCACCAATTCGTAGCAAATACAATGGAAGAACAGTGGATCTCATACGAAATCACCTGACAATTCCATAGTGGATATCTCAGGATTTTAACTGTTTTCATTACGAAACTGTGTTTTTCTGCAAAAAATAAATATCAAGGTGAGGTGTCAAGTTTTCGATGGCCTAGGGTAAAGGTGATGTCAACAAATTAGTTACCATGATCACCAAGCATGCGAGATTGTGATTTCACTCATCATTTATTTTTGTGGTCACATTTGTCATCATCTCCCTCAAGTTGTCGAGTTACATTTTAAATTTCACCTCTAAGCAACTCTTTGTAATTCATTGTTCAAAGTCTTGCATGTAGCATCATAGTGTCATACTTGAAGAGTTCATTCACATTGCAAACAACTTGTTGTCTACATTTGTTCATATGCTGGTGCTACAACTAAGAAGCAACGAGGGTATAAAGGAGCAATTGCAGTGAAGAATAAGGTGAATAAAGGAGGTTACTGTGTGAGATACGATCCTATGGATTTAAAACTATTGAATGAAAATCCTAGTTTCATGGATTCTTTCTCGAATGTTGGTTATCTACAGTTTTGTCAGAAGATGCACGATTTTCATGCTCAGATATCCAAAGACTTCACAACCAATTTCACAGGGACAACCTCAAAGGTAGGAGTTTTGAATTTCACAGTATCACTTGATACTATCTCCCAAGCTACAAAAATACGTAAAGCACGGAAAATTTTAAGGATGGAAAATTATTTTGAAGTTTAAAAAATTGGTGAATCTCACTAGTCCCTAATGTGAAAAATATAAAATGTTTATTGATGTATTTGTAAAATTATTTAAATTTATAATGATATTTTGTATATTGTCTATATTATGTTGGCGATTTTTAAGTTAAAATAATTGTATATTGTAAAATGTGGGTGAATCACTTTTATAAAAAAATGGAAATTGGCGAATCTATTTTTTGGGAAAACCATGGAAAATTAGCCCACCTGCGAATATTAGCCCCTAAAATTTTCCATGACCTAAAGGAGGTGAGGAATGGTTCAAAGGTACAGATATCAAAATGCAGTGTTGTGAGGAATTTGTCAAACAGGAGCACATCGAAGATGACATGGAAAGTGGCATCCCCAAGAGTTATATGAAAGAAAATTATTAAAAGTTATTGTTTGTGGTCTAGAAGTGTTTTACCTATGAGGGGATGTTTCACATGGTCTACTTATATCATTTCAGGCTCTTTTTCTCATTTCATTGGTAAGTAGCCCCTTGATTTGTCCTTCTTTTTGTTTAGAAGTTTGGGGAAGATGTCTAACAAGGTCCAAGCCAAGGCTGAGGGTAGTGAGACATCAATATTTAACCATGGCCTAATCAAACTATTAGTGCTCGAGGGATTAAATAAGTTAAATAGAGATTGGGCATATTCTCTCTTTCTTAGTGGATATGAGGTAGATTCAATGACACCCAAAAATATTTCAAAGCCAACGATTACTTCACCTCCAGTTGTGATAGAAGAATTCAATGAAGAATGAGGATAACCTATTGTGGAACGAATGGATATTGAGGTTGAACCCATACTAGAGACAGATATCCCACAACCATCACCTGCAAGTCAAAAATAGAAAATCAGCAAACATGGTACCAAGAGGATAACCAAGAGCCAAACCATTGCGAAAGGAAATCTAAAAGACATCCTCCAGGAAATATACATTGAAGAATCTTCAATTTTCCATGCAGAAGACATTGAAGGGGATAGAAGGAAGAAGCAGAAAGGTATGTCTGTAAAAAAATTAGATTTTGCAGGAGAAGATGTTGGTTTCATTTTCTAGCCTAGGAAACCAATGACTATGTGATAGCTTGCAAAATGTACCATGGAGAGTAAGAGAGCAAAAAATATTGACGAAGGAAAGCAGCAAGAGAACATTATAGACCTATCTCTAGCAATAGAAGAGTTCTTTATGCAAAGAAAAAGAAAGGAAAAATTTGAGGAAAAGACTGAAGTAAAAATATTGAAGGTGCAATTAAGAGAGGCCAGGGAAGAAGTTACTGAAGTCAAATTGGAACTATAAGAGGGCAAGGTAGAAAAACAAAAAATGACATAATTTGAAAAAGAAATGAAGGATCGGCTAGATAAATATGACAAAACTCTGTCAAATGCCATGAAAATGTTGAAAAGAAGTCTTCCTCTGAGGAAACTGGTGAAGAACACAAGAAAAAGAAATCTATGGTAACAATCTTAGAGGAAAAGGCTTAAAAGACAGGTTAAGGAGTTGGAAGACCAAATGGAGATAATTCAAGAAGAATCGAAGAAAACAGGGTTGAAAATTAAAATTATAAATGAACCTGAAGAGGTACAGCCTGCTGATGCTAAATATGAAATACCCAAAGTCTGAAGGGTTGGTCCAAAAAATTTTGATTAATTTTATAAATTCTAGGAAATATCAGTTTTTTTTAGAAGCTAAAATTTTGAAGAAAAATGACAAATATTTGTTTTCAGCCAAATTAGGCAGTTTCATAGTGAAGTGTAGACTTGAAGGCCAAATTTCACTACGAAATCCCTGTACGATGTTTTTTACCCCAAAAACTAGTTTTGATGGAGAACTAAGGAGGACAGGCGATGGTATTTAGCCCATATGGCTTAACAAACATATCTTTGTCAGTAGAAGAGAAAAAAAATGAGGTTGGATGATTGAAGTAAATGTGCTACTAAATTTCACTACGAAACTACCTAAGGGCACTCTGTTTTTGCAACAAAGTGTTTTTAATGAATTTTCGAGGTTTGAAAAGTGTGTTGAAGAACAACCAGCCACGTGGAGGAATCCAATATGATAGTTTTCCATCCTAGCGAAGATTGAATACTCAACAGGAGTGTCACCTATCTATCTCAACATGAAGACAAGGATTAAATTTTTGTTTATCTTATCCTAAAAAATATGATTGTTGTTTCCTAAATATAGTGGGTACATTGATGTCTTGGTGATGGTGAATGCCACTCGAGCATCTGATCCTTATCAATGTAACTATCCCACTATTAAATAAATGAATGTAACAAATGTAAAGCAGGTTCGTATTAGAAGTACAAGTCTTTAGAGAATAGGTGTCTTTTTCAGTTCCAAGGATGTAGTTTATAGTTATCATAGGTGTCAAGGTTATGGTTCGATGATCTAGCTAGCTGGGAAGATCATATGTAAGCAACAAAGGTCTATTTATAGACAAGAAATTGAATCAGAAAGGGTTTGAGAATGTTACTTTGAGACTACTATTATTGTAAATCTTGGAATATCAGTAATATATAGTGATGGTGTTTTCTGCTTAATCTTATATTCTTTTGTTGTTGCAATGAGTTTATGCCTTATGTTTTCTTAATATCGTTTCTCAATGTCTTGATGTTAAATTACTCAGAATGCATGCCCTCGTGCTCTTACTTCCTTTTAACATTAAGTTATTAAATATTTCATGTGTGTTAGTATTATCTTTTTCATTGAAACAGTAAAATCCTTATCTTCCACAAGGAGAAATCATTTGTCACTAGACACCTTCATATTCACTCCATGAGCCCAATGGTAGTGAAATTTATCCCATTTTTCACCTGCAATCAAATACACTAAGACACTTATCATAGAGTTAGCCATCTGATTTAAGAACTAATTGAGAAAATAATTAGATAAATTAAGAGATACCTGTCAAGCTCAAAAGGCTAATCCTCAGTCAAAATATGGTTTGAAAGAGCTACACTAAGTTGTCTGCTCAAGTAGCCCATCAGTAAGAATTTAGAGATAAAAAAAATAAAAAAAGGTGTCAGGTCGTGATTGTATTGGTTCAAGTTGTGAACGTGCGGACAAAGTCAGGCTAGTTTGCGTTCAGAATAGTACACGACAACACGTGCATGGCATGCAGTTCTGCCGGAAGAGTCGACTAAATTTCCATAATTTCATGTTTAGAATAGTGATGGCATAGATATGGCAAATCGTAGCAAAAGGAGTATCGCAAAATAGCAGAGATATATAAATTGTGAAATGTGAAGTGTGAGATGGTGACATGGCTAGATGACATGGTGGTGACGTAGGTAGTGACATGGCAAGCTGATGTGGCAAGTGACGTGGCCCTGACCCCACTTATTGCAATAAAATCTTGATGATTTGGCAAGGTGATGTGGTAAGGTGACATGGAAAATGACGTGGTAGTGATGTGGCACCCTGGTGGGAGCCGAACCCTTTATCACATGTCACATCACAAAGCTCAAAATGGATAGTGCTAATGCACCATGTTGAAATGCCGAAACACGAAGAGCAATGAAGGGATAGATGTGATATGCTTCAAAGCTAAAGTCTAAAGGATTTAAAGTCTGGCGTGTGGCCCATTTTCATATCACAAATCGCAAGATCGGAAGGGTGAATATCATAAGAAAAAGATTGAATCGATAAAATGCGAAATGTGATAAGAGTACTAGATGTGATGTAGTTTCAAAGAAAAAGTCTAAAGGATTTCAAATCTGGAGGTATAAGGTTTCCCTTTGAGAAATAACATCGGGAGGATGGCTGAGCAATGAATAAATAAATAAGAAAGGAAGGTTTCGAAATGTCATAAGATCCCAGATGCGATACCTTTCAAAATTAAAAGAAAATATATTTCAAATCGAGGTGTATATGAAAGTCCTTTAAGGAGTCACATCAAGGTTTGGAAGAGATATGCATAACAAAAAACACATGAGAATGTCCAAGTGCGAAGTGCGATAATGAAGTGGACGTGATGCAAGTCAACCCTGAAACCTAAAGGATTTCAAGTCCGGGTGTATATGGTTTTCCTTTATTAAATCACATCGGATAACAGAGAAGGCTTATAATGTAGAACGTTTGGATCACCAGAATGCGATAAAGGGACCAGACGCGAGGTTGTTCAAAGGTTAATTGGAATTTATTTAAGATCCAGGGTTCTTTGTAGTTACGTTGTTTTATGAAGAAAAGTGAATGCATGCAGTATACTCGGGTAAGACCCAACACTCATGCAGAACATTGGTTGATGCGATAATGATGGTTTATGAAGAAAAGGATGAACACGGCAGAAGGACTCGGGTAAAATAAAACTCGACACTACGTGTAGAGGGTAAAGCATTTACGCCTTGATAATGGAAGAAAGTTTGAACACGAGTAGAAATGCTCTGGCAAGGGACCCGACACAGAGAAAAGGGTAGAGTAAGTTGAATATCACGGTAATGAGGAAATAAACAACATGGGTTGATTAAGTCAAAAGCCGTTTGTGGAAGAACTCTTTTAATATATCAACAGAAACAAAAAAGATAGTGAGAGTTGTAGAAAGGATAAATGCATAGCCAACCAACAGCTGAAAGAGCTGAGTGAAATATATTTTTTGTAACTGTAAATGTAAATGAATTAATTATTTTTTATAGTATGTTATGGAAAGGTAAGTCTCCGTAGGCATAGGAAAAACTCCAATGAGTATTGAAATGATTATTTCTATATTTTTGTTTATGTATATACCTGAACTGAAGTGTAAGAAATCAAATGGATGGAAGGTATAGGGTTAGGCCTATTCACTTCAATTTTTGTGTATAATGCAAACAATCATGTATTTATCTATATAAAAAATGTAATATCAAAGTGCAAAGAGAGGTTAGAGAGCGAAAGAATGAGAGAGAGATGATAGACATGTTGTGCATATCAGGAGATGATATGAAGTAGAAATGAAGGCAGAAAAGGAAGCAATGAAGAAGGAGGATAACAAAGCTGATATCCAGGTAAATCAACATATGACTTTCATGTTGATTGAGGGGATTGTAGTCTCCATTCAAGTTGTAGCTTGATAAAATTCTAGTTGGATCTAGGTGAGGTAGGAGCCTCCTCGAGGTTGTAGCTTGAAGAAAATATTTGGGAGTTGGAGCTTTCTTGCAAGTTGGAGCTTGAAAATTTTGAGTTAGTAGCCTCCTGTAGGTTGGAACCTACATAAAATCAGTTGTGATAAGGAGTTGGAGCTTGCCTTTGAATCACAACAATAATAAGATGTGATTTTCTCCCTTATGGGTTTCCACTTATATCTGTTGTCTATGTGCTTGATGATTATGTGGTGATGTGATGTTTTAATATGCTTAATTACTATTTTTCCACCCATTCACTTTGTTGATTAATTATGTGTTAAGTTTCTCATCAAATGAAGAAGTTAATGGGTGCAAAGAAAATATTCTTAATTTCCATGAATGTACTAAACTGATTCACCCCCTCCTCTCAATTTAGATAATGGTTCATCATCCTCTACTCCCTGACCACTAAAATTTTTAGTATTAACTCTAATATTCCTCTTGAAATAAAATCCATCCTCAATTCTACATCTGTGCTCAGGATCTCTTCTTTGTTTAAGAAAAAACAAGAAGAAATTTGTAGTGATATTGCTGGTTTAGTTTGTTTGATGAGATTCTATGCTCCAGGTAGTTATCTCTTTTTCATGATTTTTATAATATTGTTTTGCAATTCCTATATGTAATATTTATCATTATTCTCCAAATTATTGTAGCTCTCTTTTATGGATTTTTCTATATTTCAAACACAAATATTTTTAAATAAAATATTAGTATTATTATTTTAAAACTTTTGTTATATCCATAGTATAATTGCATCATTATTCTCCAGATTATTGTTCTCTCCTTTATGGATTTTTGTGTATTTCAAACAAAAATATGTTTCAATGAAATATTATTATTATTTTTTTAAAACTTTTGTTATATCCATTATATTTATTTATAAATTTTTCCTTTATATAAACAAAGTAGTTGACTTATTCTTGATAAATGAACAAACTATTGCATAATATCTATTTATTTTGCATTAAGTGATTTATTTTATTTTTATCCTATGAAAATTGGTCTAGCCAAAACTGCAATGATTTTAAGTGTAAATTGTTGTAAAAGAATAAGAGTAAAGGCACAAATAACAAGAATAATTCACACACGATAACAGACGAGCTATGGCTCTTCTATTAATCACACAAACCCCAATCTTAATCTTAATACAATGAACCCAATGAAGGGTATTTAAACTTTATCGACTAATGACTCACCTAATATAACTTGAGATGCACACACTTACCAGATTCATCTATCACTTATCTCAACTTGATTCAAATATCACTTAAATGACTCTCTAAATATACTTAAATCTCCATTCGGGAGTCAATTATCTTATCTTAACACTCCCCCTTAAGTACGACATCTAAACTAAAACATAACTCATGACAACTCAAACATGTTTGTTGGTCTATGTCTCATCTAGGCTTACAACACCCAAGTTTCTTTTGTGAAGCTCAAACACGTCTTTTGTTAATGGCTTTGTAAATATATCACCTGATTGATTACTAGATTTACAAGGCTTCAAGTGAACTTCTCCATTGCTCACAAGTTCTTTAATAAAATGATATCTAGTATCAATATTAATTTTCTTTTGATAAAACACACTATTCTTGCATAGTGAAATTGTTGAGGTGATGTCACAATATATTGTTGTTGATCCTTGTTATTTATGCTTGAGTCCATCGAATATTCATCTTGACCATACTGCTTAACATGTTGCTGATATTGTTGCTACATATTATTCTTATGCTAATGATAGTGTCACTATAGGCTGCTTTTTAGATGCACATGAAATCACACCTGAACCAAGATGGAACACAAAACTCAAATTTTTCTTCCTATCATCCAAACTACCTGCAAAATCACTATCTATAAATCCAACTAATTTTTTATTTTATGAGATGGCATACATTATGCCACAATCTTTGGTTCATGCTATGCATCTCATAATTATTTTTACTACTCTCCAAAGAGTGTCTTTTGGTCTCTCCATAAATCGAGAAATCAAAATCACTCCTTGCATAATATCTAGTCTTGTAGCTATGAGATACATAAGGTTGTCAACCAATGTTTTGAATATAGTCAGATTGAAATTTGATCGTTCATCATCCTTTCATAACTTTGTATTTGTTGCGACTGGTGTTGGTGATATAAATGGGAATGCTATTTTTGTTGCGCTCGGATCCAATTCATAATATAAACAAAGTTCTTGAGGATTATGAGGTAAATTGAAAGTTTTTCATGAGTTTTATGTGTTTTAATGTGAATTTATTTAACAAATTAACATCAATAAAACACTAAAAAACAACATATAACAGACATAAAAATCACCATAAAGAGTAACACAACAACACACGATGAATGAGTTCACCCTACCTAGGCTACGTCTCCTTGGTCCAACTTACAATGGCTTTTCCCTCTTATATTATGCTAAAAATTGTGATTACATCTGTTTACAATTCTCAAACAACTCTGAAACTTGTTCCATCAACTCCAAAATGCCAAAAAATTCCTATGTAGCCTCTTTCTGAATCAAATTTTTCCAAAAACTGACTAAGTTATTACTTTCCCAAGTTTCTGCACTATTCGCTCTAGATTTTCCCCAAAATCTAGCACCATCCTACAAATCTTCCCAGAATCCAGCTAACTGATTGTTAATTTCACCAAAAATGGAAATTTTCGATGCACCAATTTTCCGAATAACACTTATAAATTGTATTTCAAAGAATACCAATTATTTTTGAATGAATGTCTTTTTACATATCGAAAACCCTCGGATTCTTCGGCTTGGGTGGTCATATTAGCGGAGGTTGTGTATTTAATGTTGCAGTTCAAGTGGAGGCATAGTTGGCTGGTAGTTTTAGAGGCGGTCTCCATACCATATCACATGATGACATATATTATTATGGTTACAGTTATGGACCATTGGTTTGGCGGGGGGGGTGTAGGGCTAGCCTCCAGCCCATGGTCCTGTCTCTGGTGGTGACCAGGGTTGGGGCTAGACCATGGCTCCATCCTCCCATTATGCATTACACATGAAAAAATTGTGGTGGAGTGGTAAAGGTTTGGTGCTTGGACTTGGAGGTCATGGGTTTGACCCCCACCTACTCCGCTCAAAATCAACTTAAAATATTGGTCTCCCTCGGGCTGGCACGCGGTGACCCCTGGCTGCTTCATGTTGCAGCCTGTGATTGGCCACCCAAACTACCAATCAAAACAGATTATTTTGACTAATAACAAAGTGACACTTTCCATGATCAAATTTTTTGAATACAATCCATTGAACAAGTCAACTTGTACAGTCACCCTACAACATAGGCATGCCTAGTTAATTGTATGGATTGCTAATTGGGTTGTCGTACATATTTTTTATTTAAACTGGCGATTTGGAAAAGTGGAAAAAACACATTTATGGGAACAAATGGTGTCTATTTTCTACAAAATTAGTTGTGCTAGGTTAAAAATGATGTGATCTATGCAGGCGTTCAGGTTCTACACCTTTCCAAAAACTTTCATTTTTTCGATAATTTTGAGCACCTGATCACTCCTCCCTATGGGATGTTTTTGGACCTCAAAAAATCTCTTTTAGTTATTCTTCATATGAGGGTACAACTAACTCACCTTTCCAATCTCAATCCATTTAGCCTTAGAAGGGTTTGTGGTAGTCTACACTCCCTCGTTTTGATGTCCTTGTTCTTCTGTCAATAATTGGTTTTTATTGAATCTCATCAAGGTATTCATGATAAAAGCTTTCAATAGAACAAATCTGAACATGTTGTCCTTGATCTTCAATCAAAGGAGGCTCATACAACCTCAAGTTCTCAACATTAATGACAGAGTGAATTTCCATGTATGAAGGCAAATATAACTTGAAGGGATTTTCACCAATATTTTCCAAAATTCCGAAAGGACCATAACGATTTGGTTTCATTTTTTTACCTTCCCCTTGAAGCCTCTTTTTGCTAATGTGAAGCCAATCATCAACACCAAGGATCAAAGAGAAGGGAAATAAGCACTCCAAGATCGCTATAGGTGGGTTGGCTTAATAAGTTAAGAAGATTGGAAGTGTGGCAGATGTTAGGGAATTAAGAGATGATGTGAGAAATAGCCTAAAAGTAGGTTCTTTTCATCTTGAACCTTATTAGAATCGAAAATCTGATAGATTCTATCCTTTCAGGGAGTCTTGGGAACAGACCACCACCCGGTATCACTCCGAAGCTCATGAGAATTAGTTCTTATCCTAGCGATGTTAATTTTTTTCTTAGTGTCAAACAACGCAGATATATAATTCTGAATATCAAGGGTGGGTTTGATCACTTCCTTCTATTATCTTGGCTTCCTTTTACCCTAGAGCTCTTGATCCTCCCACAACTTGTCCTTAAACCTGGAGGTAATAGTATTTTTGATATTATCAATGCTTCCCATACTAGGCCCTTTCTTAATTCCCCAATGGATAAGTCTAGACAAGACATCCTTATGCCAGAGATAAATAAATTTTATTTATTTATAAATTTATAAAATTTATTATATATGTGTGTGTGTGTGTGTGTGTGTGTGTGTGTGTGTTTATTATTGTTTTGAGAATCGATAATTTTTTCACCTTAACATTACACCCATTTATGGCATAATTTATTTTGTTGTAATATTTTTTTATTTTATTTTTTGTAAATTTCATAGAGCCTTACCATTTCCTATTTATCAAAAAGAGAGCAGATTGCAACACATAAGCATTCGGTGACCTCAACCTACCTGAAGGAAACCAGGTTTGTTGGCCACCTTAAGGAGTTAAAAGCCAACCAGTATTGAAACAGTTTCTTCCATATACCAGCCGCTATGTCTACCTTACTATGTCTAACACAGTGTAACTGAAAATAGTAAAATCTAGCCGCAAAAATCATTTGAAACTAAGAAGATCATGAATCAACAATATAAAGAGTCAATAGGAGTTGGGTCCTTTGCTGTATACTCCTGCATATATACTTGCTTCATAGATTGAAGCTATCGTTCAATTATGCCAATTCAAGTCGTTGCATGGTACCGAGATACTCAAATCTCCTGAATTTCCTGTTTAATTTCCTGCAGAACTGAAACCACATTGGGGTTTCCTTCCATTTCGTGCAAACTGAGCAAGGCCTTAGCCAAAACAAATTTAAGAGTTCAATATTTATGGATGGACTGGTGAAAGAGGGATAGCCTCCCGCCTGTATTCCCTGGGTCTGAAATGAAATCCATGGTGTCCTCCTGTTGTTCAATGTCCTCTTATTTGTTATTACTTTCTCTCTCCTAGCCATGAATTAGCTTGCGAACCTATGGTGGGTTTCCTATGGAGTAGATATCAAAGAGATTCTCCATGACCTCTTTTTTATATTTTATGCCTCGCTTGCTTTGTCCAGTAGTGTTTTTTGGAAGGTTATGCTTCTGTTTTTCCTTAGCCTGACGTTTTCTAGATTGACCTTTTACCATGTTTATATGCAGTCGAGCAGATGCTGACATCAGCTAAGCAGCACCTGTGAAAGTATAAAACAAGCCTGTATATAGCAAGGAAAATTCAATAACAGTATGCTTGTGATCACTTATGGGGCTCACTACTTCTATCGAAGCATTCTATACAACTAAATATGTTACCATGCAGTAATTGTTGAGGGTGATATAAGCCCAAAACCCATAATGACAGAGAGACTGGCTAATAGAGCTAGGGTGAAGATTGTCCTCCCTAATAGATAGGACAAAGATATGACACAAAACAGAGGTGACCCTCATCCCTCGCGTAGGTATAGTTTTCTAATTAAGGCGATTATGGAAACAAAGTTATCCTGCCTTGACATAGAAGCAATCTCATAGGCTTTAGATGCTTTGAGATTACTAATTATCCACAAAACCAATATCTGAAAGGAATTATCCTTAAAATTCCGAGTAAAGGTCTTAATTCAATCATCAAACAGAAATAGAGAAGAGGTTGTGAAGCAAGGGTTAGCTGGCAGAGCCAGAAAAAACAAAAACAAGAGGAGGGAGAGATTTAAGGACCCTTTGATACTGGTATAACAGAGGAAATCAAAGATAGTCTAGAAATCAGAAGAAGACCAACCATGAAATTGAGGTCACCATTGTTACAGTGAACAGGAGCAGGTAAATTAACATTGTAACTTTCTACAACCATGACATACCGAACAGTTAGTTGACGTCGCAGACTTGAAGCCTCCTTGCCCTCGGATCCTCCTTGAATTTTCCAGTCGAAAATAATGCTTTTCTTCCTCTTCACATTCTGCTTAACCCGTTATGCAAGCAATAATTTTTCCAAATACGGTCAAACATGCTTTGTTGGCACCCGAAAATGTTGTCTGCAACCATTATGGTCCAGCGTGCTTCGTACATGCCTCTGGCCAGTTGCAGGCTGGATCCTTAAATGACATTAATTGGCAGTGTGGTGCACGCCGCCGCGTGACACCACCCGCATCCCATCATCCACCACTTGGCACCCCGATCGAGGGTCTTTAGATTTTTCTTTATCTCTATCTATGATGAGTTGTAGTAGGTGTAGCTCAATATCCCATGCCCTGTCAGCTTGGTTAATGTCCAACTAGCGGCCTTCATTACTACAACCCCAATTAGCTAAATAGTATGGAGCCTTGTTCCTTGCTCTCTGGACATGCAAGGGAATAAGGTAGCCAACATCATATATAACTAAACATATCTCATGAATGAGTCTTTTTGTTCTCCATATTTTGCTTATTTTTTCCCATGAAGTCCCTTGCTGCAATTTTTGTAATACTCTTGTAACCATTGCCGAATCCCCCTCAACAATAACTCTGTGACAGTTTTCCCAGACCACAATTATAAGCCCTTGCTTAACCGCCACTAACTCAGCTTCATTATTCATTGCAAACCCAACATCCATCGCATAGACCCTACACGTTGAACCTTGAGAGTTTCGAAATATTCCACCTACTCCTGCCTACCCTCGATTTCCTTTGGATGCCCCATCATAATTAAGTTTTAGAAACCCCAATTGGGGAAACATGAAGATATCATATGGGTTTTTCCTTGGTGCTTTAAATTTCCATAAGGATTTAGCCATCATTTGGGGTTTTAGATTCAACATGGCTAGGATGCGACCTTCATTTCCAGTCACCATCCAGTCTTCCTCAATCCATTTTTCTACGTGGATGGTCTCACGAATATTATCCAAAATCACCTGCCATATCTAGTCTATGCTTCTAGCTTCCTCCCTAAATATTCTATGGTTTCTTTCCTTCCAGATTCTCTAGATAATAAATCCCATGGACATCCTCCATTTTATATTCAAAACTTTTCACTTATATCCCCCTTTTCTCTGTTTTATGATAGTTTGATTAATGTTTTTGATGTTTCTATGAGATCCTTGGAAAATCGCAACATTATTCTTCCATAGATATTCTGCTAGCTCACAAGTATTGAGTAAGTGCTCTATATTCTTAGCATGCCTATTTCAAATTTTACAGAGTGAGGGGCCCTACATTCCTCTTTGTTGCAACTGGTCCCACATAAGAATCTTACGGTGGCTTAGTAGCCAAAGGAAGTGTTAAATTTTGGGCCAGTGTTTTGCTGCCCATATTTTTTGCCATATTGGAACTATCATAATTTGATGATTGTTGGATTTAGTGAAATAGCCTTCCTCTATGGTAAACATTCCTTTGTTGCGGTAACCCCATCTCAGGATTTCTTCCCCATTTGCTCACACCAATTTCCTAGTTTTCATTTCCTTCTCCAAGTTATTCCATTGGAGTGTTTCAGGGGCATTCGACCATTTCCTTTGTCCCTTCCATTTTCGCCATTTCCCATCATCCTCCCGACACCAATAGTTAACAACTGATCTCATGTTGGGTATATTTTTAAAGAGAAATATTTCACCTAAATCTATAAGGCCGAATAATTTCTCCCTCTATTGCAAGTATTCCTCACAGAAAAGTGTCGTCCTTCCTTCTCGTATTTCCCAAAAGCCATTTTGTCGAATAATATCTCTATTAATGGTTGTCAGGTTCCAAATATTACAGCCTTTGGGGGTGACGTCTATTTTGATTTTTCCTAGAAGAGTTATGTGCATATCATATTTTCTTTCCCATATCAATTTCCATATGTCTCTTCCTCCCTGAAGCCATCTCCACCATAGTTTAGCACCCATAACCTAGTTTAACACATAGGGATCTGAATGTCCCAATCCACCCACCTTTTTTGTTTTGATGAGATTTTCCTATGAAAGCAAAGCCCATTTCTGAGTTTCTTTCACCACTTGCCAGAGAAACCTTTTGAATATCTTCACCATATTATTATAGATTGTTTTCAAGGGATCTCGTCCTAATAACTGATATATAGGGATGGCTTGAAGAATAGAGCTTAGCAAGATAACTCGACTAGGATCATTTAGAGCATGAAGAGCCCAATTTTGAAGGAAATTCTGAAGGTTGTTAAGGAGATCATGCCATCCTAATACCCTGAGGGAGGAGAGGATGAGCGGAAAACCTAGATACTTGATAGGAAATGAACGTAGATTAAAACCCAAAGAATGGGCTAGGAATCTTTTGGTTACATTATTGGAATTAAAAAATTAGAAATTAGATTTATCATTCTTTATCATAGTTCCAGATGTTTTCAAAAAAAGTTTAAGAATATCTAAACTGGCCTTAGCTTCCCTTAACGAAGCCTGACAGAAGAGCATGATGTCATCTACAAACTGCAGGTGTGAGAGGGTTAGATCCGATCCCCATAGGTTCAATCCTTCTAGGGGCCCTCCCGCAAGCTTAGATTTAAGTAGTTGTCCTAGGCCTTCAGTTGCTATAATAAACAAAAAAGGCGATCGAGGGTCCCCTTGTCATAGACCCCTGGAAGCATTAAAGGGGTGAGAAGGAACACCATTAAGGAGAATAGAAAAATTTGGGGAGGAGATGAACAACATGAAATAATGTATCTGTCTTTGATCAAAACCAAAATAATCAAGAAAAAATTCCAAATAATACTAACTTCAACGATCATAAGATTTTGAAAGATCAAGCTTGACTAGCATACCTTTCACTTTTACAGTGCAGAGAGAGTGGATTGCTTCTTGAGCTCTGACTATACCATCCGGAATTTGTCTAGCCTTCACAAATCCTGTTTTTTCCGGAGATATAAGATTGAGGAGGATTGGTTTTAATCGATTAACCATGATCATCAAGAGAATCTTGTAAATGAAATTACATAACGCAATTGGTCCAAAGCCTGCAGGAGTATCAATATTTTCCTTCTTTGGGATAAGAGATGTAAAGGTAGAGTTCAGTGTTGGATACACATGTCTTGAGCGCCAGTATTCTTCAACCATTTCCCGAATATCCTTTCCCATGAAATTCTAGGTTGTTTGGTAAAATTATGCTGCGAAGCCATCAGGGCCTAGGGCCTTATTTTTTGACAAATTTTTAACCACCTCTTCCAGCTCCTCGAAGGTGATTTCGCTGAGTAGGGATAGCTTCTGATCTTTGCTAATAATAGAAGGGACATTTCTGGTGATTTTGTCAATATTTTCCCTTGTATTTGGATTTGGTTCTCTAAGAACATCCTTAAAGTGATTAGCTAACATGGTTTCCATTTCTAAATGTTGAAGAACTCAGTTTCCATTTGAATCCTTTAACGAAAATATTCAATTATATTGTCTTCTCTGAATCAATGATCTATGGAAGAAGTTTGTATTTTTTTCACCTTATTTTAGCCATTAGACACGAGATTTTATTTCCACAATATTTCTTCTTGATTTCTTCATTCCTCCAGTTGGATTAGTAGATTAACTTATTCAAAGGCTAAAGCTTCCGTCCTGTCCTTTATATCATCTGTTGTTGAACATGCTTCATATCTCCTTGCAATCTTTCCAGATTAGAGTGGATGTTTCCAAACTGTTTCGTTCCATTTTTTAATTTCCTTCTTCATACTTTTCAACCGAAGTTGGAATGAATTCATTATGTTCTTGGCCTGTATGGTATTGGATTCCCACCATTTTTTTTCTTTTCCTAGGAAAGTTGGATCCCTAACCAGAATAATTGAAATCTGAAAGGTCAATTCTTTCGAAATTATTTTATATCAATTTCCATGCTTATCGGCCAATGGTCAGACCCCAGAGAGGGAAGAATAATTGCTTCATAAAATACATCAAGACTGACCAGAGCTTCTGAGGCTAAGAATCTGTCCAGTCTGAAGGCTATATGATGTGCCACACCTCTTCTGTTTTTCCAAGTGAATTTTCCATTCATAGTTGGTATGTCTACCAGCTTGAGGTCCGTAAGGAGGTCCCGAAATAGCTACATTTCCAGGTAATCTCTTTTAATTCCTCCATTTTTTTAGTGAGGTTCAAAATCATGTTAAAATCCCCTCATATCAACCAATATTTCTCCTGATGCATGTCTCTAAGTGTCCTAATTCTGTTCACAAATTCCTATCTTTCTCTTGGAATATGAGGCCCATAAACCACAGAGATGAGTAAATGTTCCTTCGTTCCCACTTGTCTAAAATAGCCAGTAAGAATGCGCGACAAACCAATCCAACCATCTGCTATCACCTCAGTAGGATTCCATAATATGGCAGTTCCCCTTGCCGTTCCTCGATAATCTATTGCAATTAACTCATAATGTGGATTAAATGATTGCATTATACTCGCAAGTTTTTTGCTATCAATTTTCGTTTCTTGAATCGACATTACTTGCGATTTCTCAGATTTTGGCCTTTCTTTTAAATATCTCTATTTTCCCTTACCATTCAGGCCTCTTATATTCCAGGAGATTACTTTCATTGATTAACTTTTGGGATTTGTTGGAATACTGTTGTTAACGGTATTATCTTTCTGGAGTTAACTAACATTTCTCATAGTATTTAAATCGAGTCATGCAAAGTCCTCGACCTTTTTTCTTACCCCCTTTTATCTGAGAGTATGATTCTATAGAAGATTTTTTCAGGGGTACTTAAGTCTTGTTATTGAGATTGGGATATCATGTAGTGCTCAAACGTTTCTTTATACAACTTCTTCTGATCTTCAATAATGACTAGATTGTCTAAGTTCCTCCATTCATGTAGTAGACTTTTTAAGGCCAGTTCTTCTGAACTTAAGTCCTCTTTGGTCTGTTCAATATCCATTGGCGATTGTTCCATTACACTATTCTCCTCCATTTCGATATGTTCTTGTAGCAACTTTCTTTTTGTGGCCAGAGTTTTCTGTTGCACCATTCCTTGTCCTTGAACACGGCTTTCTTCCACTTCTTTTTATGTTTCCCCCTCTTCTTGCAAGCTATCATAATGGTTTTGAGTATTCTTTTGTTTTGGTGTATTGTATTGACTTGCATGATTCCTTCTATACTTTTTTTTATTTGTGACTGTTTTGAATCCATCATCGTTTTTAGGTATCCCTTCAGTATTTTCTGATTATTTTATTGATTGTTGTTTTGGAGTATTTAATGGACAGGTTTTGTATAGGTGTTCATACTCATGACATCTTTGGCATCAGAACAGAATATTCTCATAATCAAGTATTTCATGCCAAATCTTTCCTTTGTATTCAAGTAATATTTTATTTTATTTTATTAGTTAAAGGATCTAATTGAGAAATTTATGATACTAATAAGATAATAATATCTAGTGTAAAAGAAACCAATATTTCTAAATTAATGATTCATCATAGCTTCTTATATTAATTAAGCCCACATCCTATTCATAATATTAGGAATTTGGTAATCCTTGGAAGGTAAATGTCTCAATTTAGTTATTTGACCCATCTAATAAAATTCAATATAAATGATAAATAAAATATATCAATATGTAAAATTAACTGAAATTAAGATGCACTTATAATTTATCAATAACCAAAATAAAATAACATGACAACATTTATAAATAAATTATGAAGGATTTCAATGCTTATAAGAATAATGGTTTAATCAAAGAATGAAAAAAAAAACTTATGGTTAAAACATTTTAACTGTTCAACATTTGTATATTTCAGTGAATTTTATTTGAAATTCTAGAAACATTTGTAAGAGTTGTAAGTTTAAGTTGTGTAGTATAAAAAATAAAAGTTCCCAATGATATTTTCAAATTGTTCAATCTATTTATACATTAAAAAATACCATATATATACATTCATATATACTAGAGTTCAATTTTCGTGAAGTATAAATATTTTTTCACTTAAAATAAATTAGCAACTGAAGAATTTTTTTTCAGATATTTGAAGGATTTATACATGAAGATCCTTCTCTTTACCATTGGCAGAGCAGCAGGATCTACCTCTTTGCATCAGGCTTCACAGAAAAAAATGAGCATAGCATTGGAATGCCTAATTCATATCTTTGATTGGTGCACAAAATTACTGAGAAATATGAAGAATCAGTGAACTTCAATCTGGAAAGAAAAGACCGAATATTTGGGTATGGTACAATATTGCTGACATTCTTCTTCGAGAGGGTCGTAGGGCTTCGACCCAAAGTCATCTCAACTATCAGCAACCCGAGAGATCCAAGAATAGCTTGATGGGCAGATCCGATGAAGAGATTAGGGGGAATTGAATTCCCCAAGCCACTTAGGATGATGATTTCTTCCAATTTTTGGAGGAACAAGTTATTGCAGTGGAGTTTCCATTTCTGTTTCGAGAAATGTTACCCTAAAGGTCTTGGGTTGATAACCTTCACAGATCAGGGGCATGTCATTACAATAAGGACTCACTTAACCAAATTTTGTGCTAATAACTAGAAACTACAGGTTGCATAACTTACACGAATGTCCCTTGGTTGAAGTAAATCCTGCAGGGTGAAAACCCCCTGCAACACTTTGTTCTCCGAAATCTATAAATCAGCAAAGAACGAACATAAAACCCTAGTTTTACAACATATATATGTTCTATATGTTAGTGGGAATCATTTTTTACATCATTAAAACAATATTAAATGTTCAATTGATGATCTTAAAAAATGTATAAAACATAATTGACACGTAAACATACAGAACAAGATGGATTCTTCTATTAGTAATTACATGTACAGTATATAAATGTGGAGAAATCACCTAAAATATGACATGGCCTTCGAGCATATCATCCTCTCGATCCGACCAGTCCTAGCCTCTCAACATTTCATCCAAGATGATTGCACAATGGATGTCATATAGGGTGTGTTAGCGCTCGAATCTGCCTTAGGCCGAAATAAGGTAAAACTCAAGGCAACATCAAACCAAGCTCAGCCTCGTAGCTAGCCCTACGAGGACAGGAGAGGGCTCTCTCCAGGTCTATCTCGGCAAAAGGTCTTCAAAAGGGGCTGAGATGACTTATAATGGATACTAATTTTAGGCTAGTAGATAGATAGGAAATTTTGATTTAAATTTTTTGGGTTTTTGTTGGAAAAATGGGAAAAAAAAATTTGGGCTTGGGGATGAGGCCAGATCTTTGCAGAATTCGAATTGGGGAAAGGTAGGAAGTAGTCTTGATGCTTTTGATTATGTGTATGAATGGATCAGAAGGACAAGGAGCTAAAGAGGGCAAGGAAGAACAAGGATCCTCTCCAAACCAACGAAAACATATAAAACTAGACAAATTTAAAGGCAGAGCACTGGAATCAATTAATTCTACCTCATTTACTCATTCATTTTGTTTCAGAAGAAAAATAAGGGAATGGAATACATTAAACATGAAATAAATTACAAAAACTGAGAGAAAACACCATCAAGAACTGAAATCCACAAGAATCCCAATAGGTGCTGCAAAACATCTGATCTTTCCTTAGCCAAAAATGCAGAAAATATGTACAATAGTGCGCCAAACTTTTCCCAAGAGTCCAACCTGTCCAACCCGTAGAATGTCTTAGAAATTACATCATATAGACCATCCTAACCCCTTCCCATGCCTCTAGGGGTCAAATTCCTCCTTCTAGGAGCAGTTTCAACCAATTCTAAACAAGGAGCTAAAATCTAGGCAATCAAACAACTTGCCTCTAAAAGGAAGGAAACTGATTCATTTACATGAGTTTCACTTTTTTGTGAGTCAATCTTCTAGAATAGGTAAAAGTGAGTCAAAATTACATTACAACCACAAAATTACATCAAGATAACTCAAAAATTACATCCACAATCAAAACTGGTCCAACTGACCGAAATTCTGAGCTGGAAGATGAAAAATTAGCCAAAAATCTCTATGCGTCACGCGCCTGAGCTCTATGCATCGCGCACCTTTCAGCGTGTTTATGGGGCACTTCCCGGCATCAAAATCAATCTCATGATAGCTTGTTGGAAAGCCCTGGATGTCTGTTATCCAACCCAAGTGGAATTTCTCAATTTGGAGCTCATTTTCCCCTCCAAAAATTCATTCTCGCACAAGTACTTCCTGCTGGTGCAAAAGGTGGCAAAAAGGTGATTTTCATGGTGTTTTTGGCCCTTTTGATCATCTAGAACTTGATGAAATGGTTCGGCCATTTCTGAGCATGCATAAATTACCGTGAAAAATACAAAAATATAAAGTTTTTCTCCAGCAAGTGTCCCAATCATAAGCGCGCGTCGTGACGCGCTACGCGTTGGGCAGAAAAACCTGTTTTGAGACCAAAATTTTCCAAAATGACAAAAAATTCTCCAAATTTGTTGAAATTCGGAGCGAAGATCCCCCATCATGCCTCATGTTCAGCCAATGAAGCCTTGGCCAAAATACAGAGTGGATCAGGCCTCTTTCGCCGTTTTAGTGCTTTGCTCAACCTTCTCTTCAGAATCTTCATTTTTTCTTTGCAAACGTGCATGCGGGCCCAATAATGATTTTTCATATGACGGAGCATGTATTTGTCTCTATTGGCCTTCGCCAATAACTTCTCCAGATGAATGTTAACATGCGTGAGGCAGGTCTCACGATCAACCGGTGTCATGTCACCTGGTCTCTTCCGGGCCAATGCACGGTCTTCCCAGATTTTCCGCAACTCTATGAGCGTGTGTTGATGACGAAGGCAAGACCCCTTCCACAACATGTGGAGATAGTACTCGCACTGCTGATGAAGTTAACAAGACCCCTTCCACCCCGGGTGGAGATAGTACTCGTGATGATGCTGCAAACAAGGCTCTGGCGCCTCTCTGATATGTAATGGCCACTTTTATGAGATCTCCTTGACACATTTAGCTCTGCGGTTGATGAAACATTGTCTTGCTCATACCCCTGCTCATAAGCTGAATCTGTCTCTGACATGATGCTAAAGTATAACAATTATATGTTGATATAGGTATGGTAAAAACAAGAGTTCAGTATATGCCAAATGTGTAACATATGAAATACAGTGCTATGGGAAAAAACCACAGTGATAAAGTACTATCAAGTGAGGGGACAACCACTGTTTGAGGGGTTTAGGGATATGGGAAATTTACAAGTGATATAGGAAAATAGTGATAGTGAGGATTTTTGGGAATGGGAATGGGTGAAATGACAAAATGTAAGTGAAATCTAAGGCATCATCCTTGAATGTTGTGGCAATTTAAAATTTTGTCAATGGAGGAAAGGGAAAACAAGTCATAAATTTAGAGTTTTACCACATGGGAACAAAGGGAATGAAGGATGTGAAACAGTGGGATAACAATGGAACTGTGGTATAATAACAGTGATCACAGCAGTGAAGAAAATGATATAATGATAGTAGTGATAAAGCATACATAACAATGGCATAAGAGTGTTTTGGCAAATGCAAGTTTTTGACACCAATTTCAAATGACAATCATCACTCCTCAAACCCTATGGAGCGAATTTTGAAATGAATATAGGGTTTACATTTCAGCATAAAAAACACTTGTTTTCCCCACATTTGAAACACCATAGCATATCCATGAATCAATGAGCAGGCATGAATAACTTAATTGAAGGCAAATGAGGTGATTTGGCACAAATTTGGGTGAGGGAGTGAAGTTTTCTGGCCTTAGGGCTCTATGCGCCGCGCGCATGCCCAACGCGCCACACGCTCTCTATGCGTCACGCGCATGTAAAAATACAAAGGAAATTGATGCCCAATGCGCAGCGTGCTCCCTATGCGCTGCATGCTACTTGTATGACCCGCGTGCTACTTGTATGTGTCGCGCGCACTGGCAATTCACCTTCTCGACTTTCAAAACAAGATTTTCGCCCTTCAACACTTCAATTTGATCTTTGCTTTGAAAAATTGTGAATATAACTTGTTTCCAATGGTTTATATAGCTTGAGAAATATCTCACAAGAATTGGATTTGAAAATTTGAAGAGTTTGGGTGAATTTCTAGCTTGATGGCTCAATGCGTCGCGCGCTCTTTGTATGCGCCGCACGCTACATAGTGCATTTTGAAGGAGGCTTTTGGAGGCCTTCCCGGTGTCCAAATTGGGCGTGTGATAGCTCGTTGGAAATCTTTTGGAGTCTAATTTCCAGCCCAAGTGAAATTGTTTAATTTGGAGTTCATTTACCCTATCAAAAATCAAATCTCCCAACACTACTTCCTGCAGGTGCATCAATTCTCCTGAGGCAACGGTATTCTTGACATTTCTCCAAATAAATTACACCTGTGTAAAAAGTGAAGGAGGTTTTTCTTCCTTGGCATGTTTTCTACAAAAACCTCTCTCAGGTTTCCAAAATTCATCTTCTATTGCTCTGAAACATCATTTGAGTGAAACCTATCCCGATGTGTGAAACAAGGGATTTGTCGAAATGAAGCGAAATGAAGGGGATAAGGGGCTTCTAAATTCTTGGGGAAATTTTAGGAAGTAGGGAGGGATGTTAGGAAGAAGGGGAAAGTGGAATCTCAGAGATTTATTGAGGGGAAGGGGTCCAAAAGGGCAAAACATAGGCCTAGCCTAGAAAATTGCCAAGTTGTGGCAAGAAACTAGGGTTTGTGCAAAAATGAGGAATTTGGGGGATCTCAGTGATGGGAAGTGTTTAATAAGGTACATCAATGATAGGGGAAGGTGTATTAACATCAGGATACAAGTTTTTCTAATGATTTGACCATCCAAGAGAAATTACCTCCAAAACCCTAGAAAAGGGAAATGGACCTTACCTAGGCACAACTAAAGCATGAACAAGCTGTAAAATGACCCAATGGAACTTGACATGATGATGAAAACCCTCTGAATGATGGTACACTCAGCTGAATGGTGACATGGACCGACATTTGGACAACTTTGAAACGTCGTGAAAACAAACCCTAGACCTAATGCCTAGTGACCAAAATTTGCTTGAAGACTCATTGAAATGACAAAAATTGACCTTCACACCTTAAAATCACTTTGTAAGAGCATGTTTGATCACTGAAGGAAAGATGCAAAGGCTGACACTAACAGGGTGATGAACATCTCAAGGAAACAATGGTTTCTTGAATATATCTGGGAAGTGCAGGAGGCACGTGTATATATCAAACTTGGATAGGGCTTCAACAACGTATAATATCTATGTTTCTCTCACTCCTCCCTTAGGCCATTCCCTTGAGAGGATTTTATACTCCCTCAAATTTGTTTTTACAGTTGCGAATCAGTTAGGCCATGGGCTGGGGTGGTTAAGTTACTGGCACAATCGTAAAAATCGCCTCAAAATAGGGAATATATATATATTTTTAATGATTAAAATGGCATTCGTGGTTCTCTATAGATGGACTCGCGTGTATATGCATAAAATACTGGGCAGAGTCGCGTATGGGTTTTAAGATATTTTTTTTAGAGAAAATGTCCAATTCTGAAGAGAAGGGGTGCCCAAGGCCAAACCATAAATCATCAAGTATGATTTGGTGATAAATGATGCTATAACAACCATATTACATGGTTTTGAAAGAATGTGTATATTTCATGATTCAATTGTTTCTATGGTACATCATTGATTTTAGATTTACATTGATGTATATTATTTAATATTGCAATTTTCATTATTCTCACCAATGTATATACACTCATTAAAATTTATTTTTATGTTTGTAGATGGAAGGTGAAGAAGAAGAAAAGAATCAACACCATGAACAAAACATTCCTGAAAATAACCCAAGTCATGGAAGTAGCTCTAGCAGTGACAACAGTTCAAGATAATGATGATGATCACTATGTTTGGATATAAAAGCAAGGCGTTGTATTTTTTGAAATATTTGTCTGTGAAATCAGACATTTTGTTTAAAGTAATGGACATAGTGTTCCAATTGAAAGACAAAGGGGTACGAATAACTGTCCCATTTTATATGATAAAGACTTCCTTATATATATATATATATATATATATATATATATATATATATATATATATATATATATATATATATATGTTTTAGTTTATTCTATTGCGTTCTCCATTGTCGTTGTGAAATGTAACACCATTGATTAAATTTATGGATGATTAAATATTATAATGAAGAGATGTTAAATTCGATGATATGATATGAAAAATTATTCCAAACATCACATTCAAATGCACTAATGAAAACTTAATTCATATGAATACTTTTATAAGATATTTGTCGTCCTTTGACGAATAATGAATTTTAAAAAATCGCAATAATTAAGATATGATATAACAAGTTAATCCAAACATCAAATTCAAATGCATTAATAAAAAAATAATTAATATGAATAATTTTATAAGATGTGCCAACTTCTTATGAATAATGAATTTTTAAAAATCACAATATTTGCACTACCACAGGTCGATGTTTCTAAAAAATACAAAACGAACACCGATGTGTGTCAGTTAATGTACATCGGTGCATTTGTATGATACAATTCACCGATGCATTTATACAACCTATAGGCACCGCACAAATACCAATACCAATTATAATTCTCGGTGCGTTTGTGCAATACTGTGCATGGATGCGTTTATGTGTGTCTACACATTGGGGCATTTGTACAACCTATGGGCACCACACAAATACTAATGCGAATTAGAACAAATGGTGCATTTTTCTGATACTGCACACTGGTGTGTTTCTATAACTCAATGTACCGGTGCGTTGAGATGACCTATGGGCATCGCACAAATCCCAAGACCAATTAGAATGGCCCCGTGCGTTATATCACCAAAATTGTGTCCTGCTATGGTTTTATACCTTGACGGCCTGGTGCATGCACCTTCGACTGCCCTGGGCCACCTTCTAGATTACACGCACCAATGCGTTGACACCTTAGTGGCATACCGATGAAAGAACATCCATAAGAACCTGTGGCTACCTAGTTTTTTTATATGTGTTGAAATTCCATTAAAGCTCCACCAAAACCTCTGTAACCATAAACAGATGTTGTAGAAAATGTGTTATTGAAATTTTTTTCCAATTTTATAACACTAAAAAATTCCTTTATAACCTCTGCTAAAGGGTCTTTTCCTTGTAGTGTCTAACTAATATTCATGAGAGAATATTGTAGATTACATTGCAAAGAGCTATTGGTCAAAACTCACTAGGGCCTACAGTAGCACCCTTCTAAGGGATGAGCACCTAAAATTTTTCATTTCGACCCAATCACAACGATTGGGATCAATGAGAGTACTCAACATGCTCAAGAATATCAGCTCCTATAAATTTATATCCAACCTTGAAAAATTATGAATTGGAACCATCCAGACTTCGGGCTTTATTCGGCGGGAGATCCCTTAATACCTCCTCTACTTCTGATAAGGATATTTCTCGCATAAGGGCCTCGTTTTGTTTGTCTGTAATTAATTCAGGGATATGCTACTATATTTTTTAGATTTCTTCACTTCTATCTCCATCTGGTTTAGTGAAAAAAATACTAGAAGTGAGATATCAGCTCCTCTGAAATTGCCTCATCTAGCACTAGTCGACAACTATCAAAATAATTAAGAGAGAAGATAGTGTTGAATTTGTGATGCTTCAACACAATCCTATAGAATAATTTTATTTTTCGCTCACCCTCCCTGAGTCATTTGACCTGTGATTTCTGTTTCCATAAAATTTCCTCTTGTTTCCTATTATGATCTAGGTCTGTTAGGAATTGTCCCTCCTCGGTGAATAAAGATTTTTTTTTTTCCTTCCAAGACAATGTGCTACTGAAGAGACCTCATGGCTTCCTCAGATCATCATTTCTCTGGGTGAATACTTCTAAAGTCAGATCTGGTCCATTCTTTGTTTTTTCCTTTTAATTCCTTGATTTTAAGTTGGAATATTTCCATTGGGTTGTTCCCCCTCACCCTCATTTCCTTCCACAAATCTTCCATTTTCGCTAGGAGATTCATTTTGTCAAGCAAGAAAGAGTGAAAAGAGAATGGTCTGTTGTGAGGAGCCATCCATAGGCTAATCTCAAGGCAAGTCGACCAGTGATTTGATCTCATGCACAGGAGGATCTCTACCTATAAATACAAATAATATTGGAGGATATTATCAGAGAGAAGAAAGCAGTCCAATTTTGAGGCTATTTGATACTTACCTCCCTGCTGATTATTCCAAGCGAAGGCCGTGTTCTTGAGGTCAATATCTTTAGTTTCGATATCTTGAAAATTTTCTTGGAAAGATGCAGATATTATATGCAATCATTGAATGCCTTCTTCTTTCTCATTGAGATCCTTTATGAGGTTAAAGCCTCTAGCCACAATCCAATTTGTTTCCCCCAGAAGCTCCTTAAGGTACCGCAGATTGAGGAGAAAACTTGTTTTCATCCCACGCAAAGTGGCCCCGGAGACTCCTGTCAACCAAGCATTCTCCCAAGATACGATACACTAAAATTGGCCTCTGAGAGAGTAAGGCTTGGCCATTCATTGACCGAAATAGATAGATGTGAGGTCCGAGAGGATACCCAAGCCCGCACACTAGCTATTTCTTCCAGAGCCAAACATTCTACCAATGGACAACTTCTGCTAACAATGTCCTTAAGTCTTTGTTGCGATGCTTTAGTTTCCTATAGGACAACTATATCTGGCTTCCCTGCCTAAATTCTTTCCTTCAGGTACCTCAACTTTCCCTTGGAGTTGAGGCCTCGTATATTCCATGACAACAACTTCATTGAGGGGGGGGAGAGAGAGAGATCATTGGTAATATTCTGTTAGGACATTAGTTTTCCTTGTGTTTCCCAGATTTTCCCCTACTCTAAGATGAATTCACAGCTTAGTCGTACTCCCCTATTCCTGGAGCCCAATATAGGATATATGTCCCCCGCGTGGAGTTATCTTCTTCCCGAGGAACTAAAGCTGGTTGATGATGGGGTTATACGGAGGCTTCTAATTTCTATCGGTCTTTAAAAATTTGGTGGAACTGATCCCATTGAGCTTGAGGAATATTCATTGATCCATCCTTTTCTGAGCTTTAGATGTAGGCTACGATGACCCTCACATTAGAGTTGTGATGATATAACTTCATATATTATTCTAACTCTTGTCTTACTTGGGTGAGAACTTGGAGGATTTCCTTATTATTGGTTTGGGCCTCTAGGTCTTATGTTTTCTCGGTTGTTTACTCTTCACGTTCTCGAGACCCTTCTCGTCGGTTCAAGCTTGGATGATTCAACTAAGATGGTGAATTTTTTCCTTTGAATGATATTTGGGAACTACTAAGGGGGCGCCTTGAGGCTGCATGGGAGGGTTCTGTCGATCGACTGGATTTTTCATACACAACATTCACCTGCGCTAGGAGAGGGGGAACTTTGCTTGCAGGATGTTGTCTCTGAAATTTTTGGAAGCCATCCAAAGCAGGAGTCGCCACAAGGGTCGAGACCTGTTAAGGGCACTGTCATAAGAGTTGGTGATATTCGTGGCATAATCTGCACTTAAACGTCACATGCTCATAGTCCATCGGTCGAGACAAGGTCTCGTCCTACTATTCTATTTCCACCGACTCCGGAAGAGTCTTGGAAATGTTCATATGCACACAAATTCCTGCATATGAAGAAAATATTTTCCGTCATGTGATTTCTGAAACTTGGAAAAAGTTTCATATGGAGATACCATTGAGTTCTAGTATGTCCACCTCCCATAAATCCTTTGGGAATGAGAAAAAATGGACCCAAATCAGGACAACTAGGAGGTTCCTAGTGCCTCATAAATAAGCCAACATTGTTCATGAAATAATGGCCATTGTCCAGGATTCTCTTTGAATCTTCAAGATCTTCAAAAATGACTGTAAAGAAACCATCGGACCAAAGGCAGAGATCAAAGGGAGCTTTTAGCTGCAATTTTAGTTGGATCCATCGCAGGATTTTGGTTCCCTAGGTGACATACCCATGAATTTGCAAATAATTGCATGGTCCTACATAAAATAGCGGGATTGTTCAAGCCAGTTGCTTGGGAGCACCACCTTGTGGCTTTTGCTTGCCTTTGTGAGGCATCAGTCGTTCATGTGCGCCTGCCTTGAGCACCAAGAGTTGGCGCCGCAGGTTTTTCTCCATTTTGCAGACCCAAACTCAATGAAGGAGTAGTAGGTGGACGTGGCGCGACGATGAGAATTGAATTGAAGGAGGGGGCAGATCCCCCTCCCCCGAGAGGCCCCATATGGTGCTCGCTCAGCCTCAAGCTAACGAAAATGGACGACGGCAACAACGGGAGAAGGAAAAAGATTGACGTTGCGGGGATTTGAGTTCCACAACAAACCTGTGTTGTCTTCAAGACACGCTTCAGAGCTCTGTGTTAGTAAAACTCCATTAATCATAAGTCTCAAATTTGTCACATTTAAAATTATGAATAAGTTTAATAATAATTAAATTAAATGTAAGTTATAAATAAAATAAAATAAAAATTATATTTAAAATTAACTGAAATTAAAATGCACTAAGAATATATTAATAACAAAAAAAAAAAAAACTTCGAGAACATGTTATTTTAATTTAATATATGCATATTTTTTTCATATACTTATATATTTAAAGTTCAGAAGGCACATGCATCTTTCGAGTTCTCAATTTCGCATTTAAAGGCATTATCAAGTATACTAATAACGTCTGACATTTGAAGGAAATATTTGAACAGTTACGTTTACGCTGACACGTTGGCCTACTAGAAAATGATTGCCTTTACAAAATGAAAAATGAATGCTAAAATCGAGATATTAAAGGAAATGAATTTGATATAAATTGAATATATTAATTTTATAATGTAATTGAACTATCTTGTAATGATTGACTTTATTTTAGGTCAACTTTCAAAATGAAAAATGAATGCTAAAATCGAGATATTAAAGGAAATGAACTTGATATAAATTGAATATATTCATCTTAGAATGCAATTGAAATATATTTTAATGATCAACTATATTTTAATGATCAATATATTGTAATTGACTTTATTTTAGGTCATGTTTTAAAATCATAATTAACCTTTTTTTTTAAATAGAAATTTAAAATATTCATAAAATTTAAGATTCTAATATATTTAATAGATTTTAAAATACTAAAATCCTGTACAGTTTAATAAAACTGATTAAGAAAATAGTTGCCAATAGAAGACGAAATACGTCTAGTTACAGCATGATACTAAAATCTGGTTGTTGGATAGATATGAGATTAAGAACTGAATGGCGTGGTCCATGCGTTGTAAGCTATGAATCGCGGCCTCTACTCAAATTCACATTCTTGTTTGTTTCGGTGACTGACAAAGGGTGACACTAAACCATCGTCATCGTTAACGTCATGGAGTTGATCCGCGACGGCTATAAAACGGTGGCGTCTCGCAAGCATCGCAATATCGGTGGCCATTCGAAGGGCATTAGATTGTTAGAGGTGATAGTGTTTCATTTGCCACCACCATTAGAGGTGACAGTGTTTTATTTTTTGGCAGCCATGACAATCGGCTCATTTGCCTGTGCTTTGCCTGCAATGTTGTTACTGTTGCACGTGGTCAGCGCGCAGAATGTACCCATAACGGGCGTCTGTAACCCAAATCAACTGCCAAGCGGAAGTCCATTCTTCAGTACGGTCGGAAAGCTACTCGTACAACTCGAACAAAATACACCCCTCAGCGGGGGTTACAACTACAAGACGACGTATGTAGACTCAACCACAGGCACTGCTGCCTACGGCCAAGCAATCTGCAGTATATTAGGCCGTCCGGAGGTAGTTGCTCGGGCTCTCTGCTACGCCTGCCTTAGTAACCTGGGTGGCTCTATCTGGAGCTTTTGCAACAACGCCATCGCTGCTCAGGTTGAAGACAGTTACCGCTGTTCCATCCTCTACGCTATTATTCAATCGTGACCACATCAGCATATATAGTATCAATTCTAATATGTCTGTTCAAATAAAACCCATCCTCTACTCTACATCAGTGCTCACGCACTACTTAGTATCAACACCCATGCATCTAAGATCTCTGCTTAAATAAAACTGGACGAAAAGGAATTTGTACTCACACTGCTGCTTTGGTTTGTTTGGTGACGTGCTATGACCCTAGTCATTGTTATAGTTACTGTAACTGGAAGCATTGTTGAATGACATGAGGTATGTGCCTTATGAGTCTAGTTGTAGTAACTTCAGACATTTTCTAAGAGTTTCAAGTATAATGTCAGATAACTAGTTCAAAGCAATATTTAGTTATTCTAGGTGTTGGAGGTGGCAAATGGACTTGGGGATTATTCCACACCGATTATAATTATTTTGTTTAAATAGTTTATTTCTTTTATGATGACATTGAGATTTAGATGATTATGTTAGAGGGGATGCTTGAAGTGGATATTTTTGAACTAGAGAAATATAATAACAATTTCTCTAGTAACTGCAAAATTATGAAGTAATTTCCTCATAAATTAATATAATCAATAATCCTATGCATATAAATTTAATAAAAAAAATGAAATTTACGATTCAAATATTATAATACATATTAAATATGACAAAGTATTATGAAATTTAGTTAATAAGTTGAATTACATATTTTAGCCTATCATTTCGATGGATCACATTTAACTTTCCAGTTTTATTATGTAACTATTTAGTAAAACAATGAACCTCAATTCTCTTGCATAGTTACATATTCTATCACGAGATTATATTTGTTTCTAAGGGTTCACATTAGTAAAAATCAGATAGAACACTACGTCAAAATATTCCATTCAAATTTTCTCAACATAGTTTTTTTTTTTTTTTCTTCCATAGATCCACAATTGTAAAGTCTCCTCTCATCATACTTGTTTAGCAGCTCGGTGAGATTTGAATACATGCTGCTTTACTGATGAAACCATTTCTCAAATTCAACCTCAACAACTACTTCTTATATTTTATCATACTATAAACAAAATTTTACTGAAAACAATGCCAAATTGAGTTAAATCCAAGGATTTTATGGAAATGAATGCCAAAATAGGTTATATCTAGTATAACATTTTAAAATATGTGATACACAGACCTTGATATGGTTCATAGAAAAGGAGGATTCTTAAAAAAAATACCTTTTTAGCTCATTGTTAGGATGGAAGCCAAACACTGATACTGCAATTTTCATCTCCTTTAAATAAATGATATGATTATTCATTCATCCATTATTAATCGTATAAACAACCAAAAGTTATCCACCAATTCTGTTATAAATTTTCATTTCTTTCTAAGAAATAATAAAAAGAAAATATAAAATCAATTTTGAGTTATCTAGAAATTTCGCTATAAATTCAACCTTTTTCTGAAACACGAGATCAAGCAAAGAATTAAAATCTATCTAATAGTTTTTCGATTGAGAAATTGAGGGTCCAGGCTTATGTTGAAGTTAAAGTTAATTTTCTAGGTTCTTATGGTTTCTTCGAAATAAATTGCAGCAACCTCTTTCCAATATCTTAAACCCTCTCACCGCACCAATACATTATATAATCTCAATATACAAGGATAACATATCACTTAGAACAAATTCTTTTCACCACACCAATGCATTATGTAATCCCAATATACAATGGATAACATATCACTTACACCAAATTCTAATAGAATATATCAAATTATATAGAATTATATATGATATCGAAGAGAACTTCGTAGGGATGGAGTATGAATGGAAAAATAAGGTACATGAAAAATCCCTTTTCATCATGTATGGAAGCTGGTAAATTTGAATCTATAATAATATTTGTGATGCCTTATCATTTTGAATGGTGAGAAAGAATGAAGCTAATTCAATGTGATGACTCTTTGAGTCTCTTCAGATCACGCTAAAACTGGAACACATCATCAGTCATGGGGGAGAAAGTATGGAAATGAAAGGATGAAACATCGTTTCAATTTCAAATAAAACAATTTAATATTAAATTTCCAGTAAGGCTTAAGAGGAGAGGGAGGGTTGAAACCACACTAGTGTATGTTGTTATCAAAGGAAGCATATTGATTTACCCTTCAATCTTGTCCATTGATTTAAATAAATAAAAAATTACATCTATCTTTAGTTAATTTGTGTAACATCCCCGAAACTTAGTGAAAAAATACATAAGGTTATAAAATTTTATACACAACTACCAACACGTAATGTAATTATGAAATTTCATTGACGTTGTACCTAAAAGATCTCACTTAAGTGGTAGGTGCTTAGTGACCCTAAAAACAATTGTGGTCTCTTATAATTCAGATCTGAAATAAAAATGTGAAAAAAAACGTGGAGAAAAATAGATGTATGTGATCTAAAATAATAAACACCAAAATAAATCCCATGTAATAACCCAATTATGAAAAAAAAATTGAAAGAACAAATATTTTATCAATAGCACCTACTGAAAGATATTTACAAAATGGTCATAAATTCTCGTCCATGGGATTGGTCTTTTAATGTTCTTGATGCTTGAATATTAGATCTTCCTCCCTCAATATATAAAAACCTAAAAAACGTGTAGAACCCTAGTGGGAGCTCAAAAGTATGGATATGATAATGGTGGCGATGATAAACACTGAAAAATGAATGAAAAACCCTCTTATTTATAGCAAAGAATTGGGTTGACCTTAAAAATGGAAAATAATAAAATATTGGTGAATCAAATCTATATCTAATCGTTAGGAATAATTTATTATATTTTTTGGGAGGGAAAATATATTCAAAATGGTCAAAAATATTTATTTAGAAATGATTAATAAATAAAATTATTTATTAACTATATTGCGAATAATAAAAGAAGTGTGAAAATGAAATAATTATTAAAGAATGATTTAACAATTATTCCTAGAATGGAGTTAAGGAAAAATAAACAAATAATTATTTATTTAATTATTCCTAGATGATTTAGTCAAATGTGACAAATAATAATTATCAAACAATGATTTAATAATTATTCCTAGAGAAAATTAAATAAATAATGGTTTATTTAATTATTCTCATGGGTTTTAATCAAAAATAACTTAATAAAAGTGGTTTGTTAAATTATTTGCTATAGCGAAAGTGATTTTACTATGGTAAAAGTAGACTTACATGTTGTGTTTCGATCTACCTAGTTAGAAATGAACAGGTGATCATTTTTTGGTGATAACACATTGCACCCCCAATGTACGAGTGTTAGGAGAAAATCGTATTACTGAAATACATTGCAAGTTACACTTCTACGAGACACCAAAGCGGAGATAGAGAGAGAGAGACAGACAACTGAAGAAATAGAAGGAAGGAAAAATGAAGTGGGAAATACCTACTAAGCTGATATAAGTCTCCTTTTATTTTTGAGCACATGATCTCAAATGAGGCGAGGGAGACATACCCACACTCGTAGAGATAACTTAGTTCAAAGAATAATGGTGAGCCCAACAATGTTTGATTTAGCTACAAAGTACATGATATATGAAACATCATACGCTGGCATCAATGGGACAAGCCATAGTACAATGAATCCCATATACATAATGCGCTTGGAAAAACATAGGTCGGGACTGAATACAAGAACATATGTGTAAATGAGAGATAATTCCCCCCAAGATGACATAGGGAGAGTGAATAAAAACCAAATAAGACTTTCTAAACTGAAAAGGGTTATGAAGATCTGAATGGCTCATCTCAACGAGACATGCATGATGTGTGCCATTGAAAGTGGCTGAAACCAAACCCATCAAATATAAAGAATTGCATCTGAGGCTGGAACATAATCTAATAACATCGAGGCATGTGAGGGGATACCTGAAGGGCCACCCCTCCATGATGTTTGAATCATTTGAGACAAACCCGAGAATCACTTGTATAGTTTGCTGCATCATTGGACCAATAAGTGTACGATTCTCAATCGTACGATAATGAGCTTGAGTCGAGCACATGAGAAAAAACCAAGTCAAAGTGCGATAATGATTCCCTTTGCTTGATACGAGGAACCAAACAATGATGAAATTTGTAACCAAGGTACACCTCCATCTAGACCATTCTTCTATAATGAATGTGCTGAAGTCGAAAGAAGAGGGCCCACAAGAGGTGAGCCAATGAGGAATCCTCAACTAAGGCACGAGAGATCATAATAGAGTGACTGATGGAATTACACTAGGGATGTTTATGGGGGAATACAAAATGAGAGAAAAAATTATGAATTCCATTGTCAGAGCATAATAAGCATGGTTGACCTCGCAGCAACTGACTTGATTCAAGAGGGCGTGGTCAATCTCTAAGACGAAGGATTTTCAGAGACTGAACTTTATAGCTATAGACCGAAAGGAGAAATGAGGGTTGAATGTGATGCAAATATGGATGGAATAATATAACAGGACACAATGGGACTCATAACAAACTCCATGAAAGCAAGGGTGACTCATATCGGATGCTCTGAAAAAGGGTGATTCGATGATGCTACCACATGGGATAGGCCTAGGGGGACCATTAGAAACATGATTAAATAAATTTTACACATGAAAAAAATTGACACATGATTTGAAAAGTTCCGAGGAAAAATAGTACCAAAGTACAAGAAGCTCAAATGAAGAAATTTTGTTTGAATTGGTGACAAAGTGAAACTCCGTGGAAAAAATCGCTTCTGGATGAAGTGTCAAATTACAAAAAAAAAGGAATGCCTATTATAAAAATCAGTGATATATTTCTAACGGTGCTTATGGTTCGTCAAACTGAGCTACGGTTTTGTCACAATAGGCGACTTAAAAACTAGGGGTTTTCCTATAAAATGGTTTCTTGCCTCTAAATCCAATTCATTTTCATAGTGAGTGTTGGAGAATTTGGACACAAGGAGAAGGACCTAAATCTTGTGGAGATCATAGCATACAAACTTACCATTAGAATCAGGATCTCAAACTTTCATGCATGTCTTCTTACTTGTCTAAAAAATGGTGTTAATGATTCTTGGAAGGATGGTTCCTGGTGAAGAACTCAGGGAATAAATGGTCAGAAGAATGAACTACTAGAGGAGGTCTATAATCATTCCCACCCTCCAAGTCAAACATTGGGATTAGGTGGTAAAGGTGGTATGACATAGTGTAGGATGGTTGAATATATATGGTATCAAGCATCTACGATATGAAATGTGTATATGGCTCACTAGAGGCATCGATAGGATAAACTATCTGAGGAATGGACAAAAAATCGAGCATACATAGATAGTTTGGGTCTAGGCCGAGACTTATGTTAATCATGTGAGAAGGTGGTCATGTCCCCAAGCATGGGATACTTCCCCCAAACATATGATGATGAAGGGGCCTGATTAGGTATGAAAAGGTGGGAATGATACCCCTAGCTAGCGGAGTGTGTGGAGTGCCATTATGTTCCAAGTGCTCAAATAATGGATTAAATAATTCAGTCCTATTGGCACTAGATCCTCAATAGGATGATGTAACACCCTTCTCTCACATCTACCCATGTAATCGACCAACCGGGGTAAACATGTGACGAGAGGCTACTATGATAGGCGCAACCTCCTAGATTACCTTAAGGAAGTGGAACTAACAAAAAATCTTCACAAGAACCTTGTGCATCATCAATAAAACCCCAAACAACTAACCTAATCATTCAAGCATCTATCCGCTAGGTGCCACAGATATTTTTAGCCTCTGGGTGTTTGGACGCATGCACAAGCCTGCTAGCCAACGTCTATGAGGGTTTGGATGAATTCATACACCCACATGCCAACATCTAGGGACTAAATTCCTCAGTGATGTTCTAGGGTCCCAAGGTTTTGAGCCACTTTTTCAGGCTGAGAACACAGTACTCTGTTGAGAACCTCATGAAAAGTTCAGAGATGATTTATAATGACCACAAAATGATATATTTTCAAAAATATCCAAAAGGACTAAACCAGACCCTAGTATCCATGAAAGGAATTTATTAAAACATGTCACCAACGTGTAATCTACAGGTATAAAAAACAGAATAGAGAAAATGGGTATCATACTTATCTAGAGAACTGCAAAGAATCATTTCTCCCCTACATCGTTAGCTACAACGCAATATATTTTAGCATAGATACATTGTGCATTAATTTAGAAGTAAAAACACGAAGAGAGAAATACATAATCATTGTTAAAATACATGCTTATAACTAGTATAATAACAAAAAAAATAACTTGGATACAATAACAATAGAATACACATCTAAATTATTAAATTTACATACAAAATACCAAGTGAATTAATTGCTCATTAATGAATGTAGAAACCAAACGAAGATGGGACTTCCATTTTCCACCCGAGAATAGATTGGTTGAGCTAATTCTCTCTTCATCCAATTAGTCTCGTGATATATTCCAAGCATGAATGTGAGACTCAAACTGAAATAACCAACAAAGGAATCTCGAGGCTAAACTACAACACTCTCATAAATATAAACCAAGCTATATTTTGATCCACACTCGATCACTATGCCAACACAAACACGTATATCACTAGATTCTCTCCCCCTAAATAATGAGGACATTTCTTGTCTCATAGTCTCTCAGGATTTACCACAACTTGCAGTCTCAATCAAGGGTCGCTAGGCCCTCAACCAAGACATGCTCTCTAGGCTTTACCATATATCCCAAACCTGAGATTCCTAGGCCTGATGGAGAGAAAACAACCTCTCAGGCCTTACTTCAATCCAAACTCGAATCACTAGGCCCTAAGCCAAGGAAACACATAAACTGGTTGTGTGTCATATCATTTGTATATACACCTCACTTAGCCTCGAATCCATCCAACAATCTAGCTAAACTAAAATATGAGAACTCCATAACACCATGGTTATCTGAAAATGACATGGTTAGGCTGAAAACACTATCACACATCGCAAAACCCATGTCAATAAAGAAATGAACCGCATGCAATACCATGCATTACATATCTAGAAAGTAAATCATACATGCAAATCTATACCTACAAAGAATACTATTGTAGATACCTGATTCCTACTCCTCCTTGCTTGCTTCATCCTTCCTCCTACTTTCTTCCCTTTCTTGCTCCAATGCTAAAACTCTCCAAGAAACTCTAAGTGTCCAAGAGTGAGGGAGAGAGAGAGAGAATAATGAGAGAGCTCCAAAACTAAACTAACAAAAGGTACCAATTGATCCTCAAAATCCTTTTTATAAATGAAGCCTCTATTTTCTTCATTTTCCTCCTCACATGCAACCTGTGACATTTAATCTACATTTTCTCCTAATTTTCATTATTTTCATAAATAAATCTACCAAAAATTCTATTTTCCATTTTCAAATCCTTTTCCATTTCCTTTGCCAATCTCCTTAGCTATATAACCGAAATGGAAACTCACTAGGATGTTTTTCCCAACGTTCATCTTCAAACAAGTGTCCCATCAACTATGGTTATTGGTTTTACCTTTATTACATGGAATTTTCACTAGGGTTGTTACATAACCCTCCCCTTTGGGGGACACCATCCTCGGTGTTCAACCGCACATATACCTCAGCAAAACTATGAAAAAGTAAACATACATCACATGGATATTTATAACATATCTGGATAGAGTATTTACAATGATCACCCTGGTGAAAAGAAAACCAAAATGACATCATAACAATGTGACACTATAATGAACTGATACCCATACTGCTTATTACAACTTTATATCATAGCTCATGGAGGTATTTACATCTATAAACATATGCACATATATTGAACATCACATCAAAATAGATAACAAAACAACACCAAAACATATGCCAAGAATATACCATTATCACACCAAAATTGCTTTGCCTCAAGTAGAAAAAGAAGAAGGATAAATGACCCGCATATGATCTGCCATCTACCATGTAGCTTCATTGGGAAAAAAGTGTTTCCATTGAACATTATCTTGATCTATTGCTCGGCTCCACAACATGAACAACATTTTCTGTAATATATACTAAGGATCCAGCTGGAATTCTCCATCTAGTTCCACCTACAATACATACTAGTCAATCACATGATCAAAATATATAAAATACTTCTTAAGCAATTATATATGAAAAAATCATGTAATTTCATATTGGAAGGCAATGCAAGTCGATAGGCCACTGGTCTAATCATGTCAATGATCCTGAAGGCTTCACAAAACCATGATTCCCACTTTCCACATGATCCAATCCAAAAGGACATATTCTTGGGCTTGATGCACAAGTATGCATGTTCCCCAACCTGAAAATATTTGAACAACATGTTCCTGTCTTCATAAATATTCTTCCTATCCACCGTTTCTTTCAAGTTCTTCTTGGTCACCTGCATTTCATGTTCCATTTCTACCAGCATCTATATTCCAATCAATACCTTGTTAACTAGATCACTCAAAATTATGGGAGTGTTGCAACTCCACCCATACATAGCCTCAAATAGACTCATCTTCAACAATTCCTAGTACACTTTTTTATAGGCGAACTCTATTAGTGGAAGATATTCTTCCGACGTTTTCTACTAATGCATCACATACAACCTCGACATATCCTTCAATATTATGTTGACCCTTTGAGTCTGTCCATCTGTCTTTGGGTGATAAGGTGTGTTGTATGGAATCGCACTCCCCAAACCTGGAAACAAATACTTCCAAAACTTGTAAGTGAACTTTGCATCCCTATCTGACACAATATTTTTTAGAACACCATGCAATCTGACCACGTCTCCAATCAACACTTGTGCCACATTAATAGTTGAATATGTAGTCTTCATTGGTATGAAGTGTGCAACCTTCGTCAACCTATCCACAACAACCATGATGGAATCATGTTGTCTAGCTATCTTAGGAAAACATGTGATGAAGTCCATGGAAATTACCTCCCATCTCCACTCCGGATTCAAAATCGGTTCTAGCAGTCCACACAGATACTTACACTCTGCCTTAACAATTTAAAAATCCAAAAATCTATCTACAAACTTTGCCACGTCCTTCTTTAGAGTCAACCAATAGTAGAATTGCTTCATTGTAGTCAATGTCTTCTAGTAGTCTGGGTGACCTAAACATGGTTTCACATAGAAATCGCTCAAGATCACCTTCTTGAGCAAATTGTTGTCAGGCACATATGTCCTATCTCTAAATATGACCAATCCATCTACTGTGAGATGATAGTCCAAATAATGTACATGTGTACCTGTACATGTACTTGTACCACCACCTATACATGTACTTGTACCCTGTTGAGACCTGTGCATAATATCCATATACCTGTGATCTAGATAACCTACCTACAAGATATTATCATGTAAGTCTATCCTATAGAAGCTCATAGTCTCCATGTGGTTTACTTATACCCACATGCTAAGAGCATCTGCAACCCTATTCTCCTTTGCCTTCATGTACCTGATCTATAATCCAAACTCATTGATCGTGGTCAACCATATAGTCTACCTAGAATTTAGATTTAGTCAGGCATACAAGTACCTCAACCTAATGTGATCACTCATTAGTACAAACCGCCTGTAAATAAGATAGTGCCTCCACATCTTCAGTGCATGAATGTTCACTGCTAGTTCAACATCATGTGTCAGGTAGTTATGCTCATATTCATTTATCTTTCACGAAACATAGCATATCACCTCTTCATCGTTCATAAGGACCGTATGAAGTCATATATTGCAAGAATATATACACAATACAAACAACTTGTCTGGATCTGAAATATTTAACATTGGAGCATGTGTCAAAAGCTAGTTAAGCTACTCAAAACTAGGCTCACACTCCTCTATCCAATCAAACTTCTTACCTATCCTATGAGATAATGTAATAGGATAAGAAATATGTGAGAAGTTCCTTATGAACCTCCTGTAATAACTTGCCAATCCCATGAATGATCTCACCTCATATTGATCCCGTCAACAATTACCGATAACTTTATCAAAGAAGTTTCCTGTGGTATTGACAAGAGAAACACTATAAAAGGAAGTAGATAAAGGATTTGGGTATGCATTTGATGAATTATTTATTTGTGATCTGATGTTGAATAAGTGTGCACCAAGAAGGAAGGAGAAGGCTCAGATCTAAAAGATATAAATGTATATTGATAACCGATGGACATAATCAATTGCTTTTCTTGCTAATGAATGTAAGATCAATGTTTTTAGTAGAGATGTGATATGAATGTATTTACATGTATATATATATTTTTTAAAGTGTAGTATGAAAAAATTGTGTTTGACATGTGTTGTGTTTACAGATATGATTTAATTTTGTGAATTGAAATCTATACACAGGTTTTGTTCCTGAATAACGTGTACATATGTGGTTATTTCTTATAAGAGTTGCATATATTATTCGAATATATGTGGTTTTATTAATATTTCTACTTCTTAATAAGAATAGTCATGTATACTATTGGTTGATGATTAATAGAAATTGATGAAGTTTTAGTAATATATGATTTTCTTTGAGGGACTGGTGAAAATATGTCTTGAGATCTATATGTAGGCTTCATCAATAGGAAGTGTGTATATGAACATATATATTTAATGTTAGTTGCATACATGTTCTGATTGGATTAGGGCTTGTTGTGCTACTCTAGCTAGGACCGTGAAAGAATCATTTGTTTTATTATTATTGTTCATGAGGGATTTCCTTATGATAGTTGTTGATCATAATTTGGTTCTTGACCTAGTCTATCTATTATTGGTTGATGATTCCTATATGATGATGAGCTTGGATGAGTGTTAACTTTGTTCTGTACATATTAGCTTTGAGTGGTTATGACAACATTTTCCTTATGAGTGTTTGATTTATTTTAACATCTCACAAAGTTTTATGATACAATAATGTGCTAAGTGTTTTGGTGTCTTTGTATAGTAGTCTGATTTGTTTGTAGTGATCTAATGGTATATTACATCCACGAAGGGATATTATATCATGTTTCTTGATGACAAATGTGTTGTCAACAACTCAAAATCAACACTTGGGTTTGAGGTGCCACGAGTTCAGATCCCTAGCTTTAACTTCTTCCATAAATATGTTAGAAACTGTGAGGGAAAGAGGGGATCCCATAGATGCACTTTCTGTTTGGTCATAGATGGAACCTTTAAAGGAGAAAAAGGTGGAGGTGAGGGAGATTTTGATAAGGTTTAATGTTCCAACATCTACTTAATGTGTAATCTGGTTTAATGCTTCACGAACTAGTATCTTAGTGAAAAAAAAACAATGTCAAAGGTGAACAACAAGTCATTCTCATCAATTTGGATGTTTTTTTGTTTTTTGAGTGAAATGAGTCAAATATTTCATTTTAATAATACTAATTTTAATAGAAAGAATGAATATAGACTTATCCGACCATGGAATCCTATCATCCACCATCTTTCCCACTTATAATTCCTATTAATTTATTCAATTATCAACATTTTAGTGAACCCCATGTTGTTGTTGAAACAATAAAATAATTAAATTATTTGATCACTATTTATCACTATTTTAATTTTTATTAGCTTATTAAAAATTTTAATTCATTTATTACACTGAACAGATAATTTATAATTCTAACATCTAATTAATTCTTATTTTATATTATTTTATCTTAATTACCCCAAATTTTATCATTAACATTTTTTTTTAATTTATTATTTCAAATTATTGAGTTTTTTTAGCTAACCCCCTATGTTTAACTACCGTTATTAATTATTGTTTTCCATTAATTCTTATATTTTCAATTCCTATTTTTTTACTCACTCTCAATGTTTCAATTAATTAATTATTTAGTAATTTTATATATTAGTTTTCAACTAATTTCTTATTTTATATATTAAATTATTTAATTTTCAATAGATTTGGTGAAAGTTTTAATTATTTTTTGTGAATAATTTTATTTAACTTTGAGCCTTCTCCCAACAGATACTAGTTAGTTACTCCTATAAAAATAATTTTCATCTCTCATTTACTCACGAAGCTCTCTAGTCCTTAATGATGGATGGAGTAACGATCCGAAAGGTTGAACAAATTAAAAATCCATTACAGATTTCTTATGTGGAAACCTCTAACAATATGAATACCTGTGGAAATATTTGATCTCTTATATTCAAATATATCAAATGTTAAATAAATAAATAGCTAATAATATGTATTTCAAACATATATATATAGATCCACCTAATTCCAGATTCACCATACAACCATAGATATCAAATGCAAACATTTTCTCAATTTTCACACTCCAAATAAATTTTTTGCACATAGAAGGTTACATCGAGAGTTGGATGGATCTATACTAGTAATAACAAAATGGGTATAAAACATATATTCCTCTTTAGTTCCTAAGATGACATATATCTTTGACACCTCACATAAAGGTTCCTTATGCAAATATATGTAAGTCTTTATCCAAAAGCAATCAATTAGATATTCACTTCAATATTATATTTATTAGTCCCCCCCCCCAAAAAAAAAATACAATCAATTAAATACTGACTTGAAATTTATCTGTATCAGTCCCTAAAAAAGAAAGACTACGGGACTACATTTTCATATTGACCACTATTAACTTATCGTTGATCAATGTAGGTTACAATCTTTTATGCAATTTTTCCAAAAGTATAATTTCTAATTTTAGTGGCAATGACTAAACTATTTTATTGCAGTTATTTAATTGATGAGGTTATATATTTTCCATAATGAATAGTAAAATAATGAATAAAAATGTGAATCTTTCCTTCTAACTTATGAGATATGGATAACACAAATATTTGTTTTATATTGGACAGGCTCTATTCATAATCCATCATATTGTAACAAAGATGCTTTACAAGTTATAAATTTATTTGGTAAAGTAAGGGTAAATATTAACGATTAAGAAAAATGTTGGATGTTATTTAAAAATGTATATATGTTTAATAATAATAATAATAATAATATATAATTTAATTAATTTTTATTTACTTATAACCTTGGAACATTAAATGTATTATGGGGTAACTTTTTTCATCATGGATTAATTTCTATTAGCATTTACCAAATATTTAATTCATATGGCTATGTCTTTTATATTGAAATAGTAAGATATAAAAAGAAAAAGTTGACTTATTATTATTATTATTGTTGTTGTTGTTGTTTTTGTGTAGTTCCTCTCAGCCAAATGGTTTCTCAAACAAAATAAAACACATCCAATTCACAGTACTAAAATCAAGTTTAGTTAGAAAGGATGACTGCACCAAGAGGTGCATTCTACAACTCAATATATTAAAATTATTATAACTTTACACATGTTTGGATATTTTTTATTATTAAAAGTATTATAACTCAATATGAAAGAGATATAAAAATATTCCACATTCCATTTAATATTATTAATATTACAACTCCATTATAAATAAAATATTTCAATGTCTATGCTAAATAATTTAATTTTGTAAATATGAATACTTTTACAGTCCATAATCATAATGGAAAATGATTTTTGGAGTTCTTTATTGTATCTCAAATTTAGAGAAAGATAAAGTAATTAAAAAAAAGACAAAAAATTATATTTTCACTTTTTAATGTGAGAAAGATGTTTAATTCTTCTATTTTTCTTAAAATATCTAGATATGAATGTATACAAACTATTTGAATGTTAGTCAATTAATTTATTTCAATATCAACATAATATATATGTATGGATATAGAAATTCAAATTGAAAATAAAAGAAAATCAATAATTTTTAATAAAAAGAGATGCCTATTCCATTCATGTCTTATTATAAAATTAATATGTGGTATTTAAAATTATGAATAAATTTAACAATAATAAAATTCAATGTGGGTTATAAATAAAAAAATTAATATAAAAAATTAAATAAAATTATATGCACTTAGAATATATTAATAACAAAAAAAACATGTCCAACATTCATAAATAGAATATTTCAATGGTTCTATTAAGTAGAATGTTTTAATTTCAATATATTTATAAAATGTTTTAATCTTAATAGCTTTCTGTGGTTTAAGAAAAATAACAAAAAAAAAAAAACTGATGATTTATAATTTTTTAATTTTTATTACTTTTTGTTTTGATTAATTTTGTCAAAAACACTACAAATATTTAGTAAAGTTGTAGATTTAAATATTGTAACTTCCACAATACAGATATTCAATAAAATTTTCAAATTCTTTATTTCATTTATACATTCAAAAATTATATATCTATATAATCAACTTTAAGAATTTAACAAATATGATTTCTCTTTAGCCATGTGCTACTGGTTAAGATAGCTTAAACACCTATTCCAATTCAAATTTCCAATAAGAATAATTACAAAGAAAATGGTTTTCATATAAAATAAAATATATCCGTTTCATAATGAAAATGTAATAATTAATTTTTTTAATTAAATTAAATTTTAAAATATTCTTAAAATTTAAAATTATATTGCATCAAACAATATTGAAATACTGTGATCCCATAGAGTTGAGTATTTGTGGTTAGTTTGTGTGACTCAAAACCACCATCATCGTCGACGTCATGGAGGTGATCGTACCACGAAACCATGTGACGTCATTGAGGTTATACTACCCACAGAAGCATGTGCCGTGAGTGAGGGTTATAAAACAATCTGATGTCTTGATAAGGATCGCGATAACGTTTGACATTTGAAGGGATTAGAATTTTTGAAAGGAACATGTTTAGGAATGTAACGTACACGTTCATAGGACTTGAATAAAATTTTCATAATATTTATTTTTAATTTCGTGTTATCTAATCTTTATTCATTTATTTTTTTTTAATTTTTTTCAATATGAAAATACGACTGGTTTATATTATGTACTAGAGCAAAATCTAAATGGAAAAATGTCCATTAGAAACATCGTCGTCAGTTCGAGGACAAATATAGGAGGGCAAGCCTCATACTAGTCATTACAAAATGGAAAACATATTTTTTTCAGCAAAAAGTAAACCAAATCTCGAGACACAAACAGTGCGGTCAAACCAGACTTGTAGGGCAGGCCTCATACAAGTCAATGTAAGAAGAGAAAAAACATACTTCTCCAGCATATAATAAAGCAAAACCTGAGAAGTTAAAATCCCGGACTTATATAGTCTTGTCTAACAGAAATCATATTTAAGTCAAAAGACATACAGAAAGTTAAAAACCACTATCAGGCAACATACACCCATCTGACCCGAGGGAGAGAAAGACAAAAAACAAAACCAGTAGAATAGGAGTCATGGTAGGCCAACACATTATGCTAAATTGACCAAACCCTTAGCGCTAGGACCATGAGAGTTAATAAGTTCGTAATTCATATAGGCAAAAGTGCCCTCCAGACCTCTTTTTGACTAACGGTCAACTTCCTCATTTTTGTCCCTATAAACATGACAAAAAGAAATGAAGTTGAAATTATTCTTTAGTGCATGAATACGCTCAATCCAGTGTGTAACCAAACCAGGACTTAGATTGGACTTGTTATTCATATGATCAATGAGGGTTTTAAAATCTCCGAAAACCCATAACCTTTTCACATATAGATGTGATGCCACCCATAGAAGACCCCATAGAGCCATGCATTCTGCCCTCATATTCGTACCAGTCCCTCCATTAGAGTAGATTTTATAATGGCAAGTTGGAGAGAGCATAAGCCATACACCACAACCACAATTTGTATTTTGTGCAGCCCCATCAAAGTATCCTGCTGGGAAATGGAATTCATGGGGTCTTAATCTCCTGGATAAATCCAAAGGTTGTTTCTGTTTAGGCTTATGTCTCTCCCAATATATATAAATTTGATGAACCGTCCTTTATGGTGAGCATGGTCTCCCATCAAATAGTTTTTGGTTTATGTTGCACCATATGAACCAATGGAAAAGGATAGGAATAGCTCTAAAAATTTTCCCTCTTTTAAACCACCACCTAATGCAATCCACTTTATTCGTACAATTTGGGATAGAAAATTTCCAAATTGAACACAACATTTCAAGGATTTTCTTAGCAAAAAAACACTGGTAAAAGAGGTGTTTCTTATCTTCACATTCTGCACCACATAAAATATAATAACCCGGTCCCTGCCAACCCTTTGTTTGCAAATTTTTCCAAGTAAGATTCTTGTCCCTCCAAACTAAACATAGAAAAATAATCATTTTAGTTTGGACATTTACCTGCCATACTACCTTATACCAGCTGTCAGCACCATGATCAAGTTTCGAGTTAATGAGTGCCAAATAAATTTCTTTAGCCTTCGGTCCACCCTCTGATGTTTTGTCTCTCTAGATTAGTCTATCACCCTGAATATTTCTACACAGCCCCAGATGTCTGAAGGCTATCGTAAGATTTATCCATGCTTGTTCCCACCTTAAATTCAGTCCTTTTTCCTTGAAGGTCACCCAGATCGGAGTCTCATTGTCCCATCCAACAATGATCTGGTTTATATAAAAGAGGCCACCTTGATTTAGTGCTATTACTAATTCACCTTCTATGGATAAATAACTACCAAATCCCAGCATGTGATTACCGCCGATAAAAATTTTCTTTCCATCTCCAAAACACCATTTCAGATTTTCATGTAATGCAATCCAAATAATTCCGAAACCCTTCCAAATGTTACACTATTTACTGTGCGCACTCCACCCCATTGTGGCTATTACCTCCATATTCTCCCGTCCCAAATATTTTTTCTTAATAGTTTCTTGCCATTATATACGTGACAATTAGTATGATTTTTGGTTTTTGTAGCATGTTGGAGCTCTGACCCACACCTAAATTTAATTTAATATTATTTTATTGGCAATTTATAGTTAATTTTATTTTTATAACTGTTATTTTTCATTTCTCAAAATTTTAATTTAATTGATTAGATAGTGAGATAGAAGAATATTATTCAAAGTATATGAAATTTTCAACATCCAAATAAATTTTAATTTATAAATAATTGAAATTATTAACCTAATTCCAATGTATATCACATTTATCTATTTAAATATAAAATGTATAAAATGTATTTGAATACTCATGTTAAGTAATTATTTTTTTCAATATCCACTTTTTATATATAAACAAAAATTTAATTGAAAATCGAAGAAAATGAATCACTTAGTGGTAATAAGAGTAATATGGGATGTGTATTTCATTGGATTCTTAATATAAAATTAATAAATTAAATTTAAAATTATGAATAATTTTAGTAATAATAAAATAATTTATATTAGTATGATACATTTTTTTTTTTTCTAAGTGTGACTAAATCTATTAATTTATAAAAATACTGTTACAAAACTGCCACAGCAGCTGCTGCTGTGAAAGCCAGACAGCTGGGGTTGATCAAGAGAACTGCTCTTGAGAATTCTGGGTCGCCCATAGCGGGAAACCAACCCATTAAGCACTAGTATCTGGGCCGCCCATGGAAGGGAAACTGGCCTTGAGTTTATACAAAAACACGTAAACAGCAACAAAAAAACTAGAAACATCTTTCTGCACAACAGGTGGGCATCTAGAACAAAAAAACTTGAAAATTCCAGCAGTAAAAGAGCCAGGGGGGTCAACCCTCATGCTCTGAAGACATTGGTTCCTCTTCAATTCTGCATGCATATTCATTCTTGTCGCTGCTGTCCACCTTTCCTGCGTGACTGTCAGTCTTCATGTCCTAGTTCTCAGCTTCAGAACGCATCCCAATTTGAAGAGTGGGATTGGGGCGAGGGTCAATAGGAGGGGTGGGGGAAGCAGTGATAGGGATTTCTTCACGCAGGGAGACGGTGATGAGAGTGGTGATGATAGAGTCGAAGGAGGTGCAGTGGAAATGGAGCTCGGCGTTCTGGGTGGTTTGCCTGATGGTGGACCCCCGAAACCTGCTGCCCGGAGGGTTGAGCCGACTGGGAGGGGCAGAAACGTGAGGAGGGAGGGGCTGACTGGGTTGAACGGGAGGGTCGGGAGGGGAGGACTGACAGGGAGGCACAGGAGGAGCAAAGGGATGACTAGGAGTGACACCAGAAACACGCGCACGTCCACGTCCCCTGCCAGCAAAACTTGAACTCTCAGCACGACGCCCTCTGCCTCTGCCTCTGCCCTCGCCTCTGCGCGAGGCTGGCGGGGGAGTGTGATCATCGCTCTCAAAGGAGGAGCTCAGCTCAGAAAGGGGCGAGGGAGGAGGGACAGAGGCTTGGCCTCGACTGACGCCACGCCGACAACGCATTTGTTGCCTGAGGCGTGGCATTGCTAGCAGAAGGTGGTGCAAGCGAGGCCGGCCTAAGAAGGGGTCAGGAGCTTGGAAAGCAATGTGAAGACCACCAGGGTGACACAGGCCAGTCAAAAGAGCCGAAGAGCTGGAGGTCCAATTAGCAGAGAGACAACTACCCTGTGAATGCAAATTGAAGCTGAAAGGAAGCAAAGTACTTGTGATGAGCACATCCAGGACACCAGATGAAGCGGAGGCGCTGCAAAAAGGGCTGTTGGAGAAGTGGACACCCGGTAACTTCTCCAGGCAGGCCAGAATGCAGCAATGACGCCTAGTCTGCGTTTTGTAGCTAGAATTGGCGAAACCAGGTGGGCAAACACTGCGCAAGGGAATCAGAGGTCTCTCATGGCTCCCTCCTTGCTGCTCATCCTCCATAGTGAAAGCAATCAACAACACAATCGCCATATACCACAGAGCCAAGGTGCAATAACTACAATGATGATCTACCCGAGGCGTATTAATAACGCCAGCAGATGGAATGCTCGGGGCCATGTGGGCACAGCACACAGGCGTCGTTGGGAGCTGCGTAGGTGCCCTTGGCACTTTAATGCTCCACCACATCCGCATCCGGCGGGAGACAATCCTTGTGCACGAGGGAGGTGCAGTTCTGTTGTGTGTTTGCATCATGGATGATGGAGAGGGAGCCGTGAGTGAGCATGTTGTTGCTCTCAGTGCCGAAATTGGCCAGAAGATCAGTGACCTTATTACCTTCCCGCTTGACGTGCGTGAAGGAGACTGCCCTGTTGTTTTGGAGCCAATCACTTATCTTATCTATACGAGCAGCCAAACGCCAACTTTGAGTCACTTTATGAGGATCGGCCCCCCAAAGAAGCTGATTGGCGATATGGATAAGGATTTGAGAGTCTCCTTCAATGATGATAGGGAAGAGATTGTGCTGGAGCATGAGTCTCAAGCGTTGCCAGAGGCCTTCAAGCTCGGCTGAATTGTTGGTGTCCCAACCAATAGAGCCGAAATAGAGGTGTTGAACTTCTCCCGTAGAGTCTCTGATGATACCGCCAAAACCTGCTTGCCCAGGATTCCCCTTGGAAGCTCCATCGAAGTTTAATTTGAGCACTCCCGAGGGGGGAGGAATCCAATTCGAGGGCGTATTTGTGGCCGTTTTGTTTTGGATCTTCGGAGTTATCCCAAGGGTGAGATTCCAATTTTGCCAGACAAGGATTTCTCTCTGCTGCTTGGGGAAATCTTCTTCTTGCCAGGAATGAAGAGCTAAATATTCCTGAAGGTTACCAATGAAGGAGATCCATAAAGAGTCCATGGAAGAGGTTTGGTTTTTGAAGATACGTCTATTGCGTTCCTTCCATAAGGTCCAAAAGATCACACCGGGGAGGAGCTGCCAGAGGGCATTGAGGAGGGCAGAGGAGTAGGGGCGTTTGGGCCAGTTTCGTAAGAGTGATGTGATATCACTAGAGGGCTTGCGCTTCTGGCACCGGAAGCTACACTTTTCCCAAAAGGAGTTGGCTAGAGGGAAGAGCAGCATGAGGTGTTGGATATTTTCAGCATTAAGAGCACAGTTGGGGCATCGTGAGGGCCCAATGAAGCCTTGTTTGACAAGGTTGTCCCAGGTGAGGATGCGCCGATGACTTAAGAGCCAGAGGAAAGTAGAGATTTTAGGCCAGGTATGGGGATTCCAAATCATCTGCCAAAGGGGATCCCGAGGGAAAGGGGAAGGATGCAGCAAGGAGTAGGCCTCTTTGGTGGTGAACATTCCTTTAGTGGTGTGATCCCATCTGAGGATATCAGGATCAGGAGAGCTTCTGATTTGTCTTCGTTGCAGTTCCTGGTCAAGGTCCTCTATCACAGTATTCTGAGCATGCGCTATGATAAGATGTGAGGGTTTCCATTTCCGGTACCCATTGTTGTCAGTGTCCATCCAATGTTCATTAATTTTTCCATCCAGAACAGCTCTAGGATCTCCAAGGTTGGTTAGGGGAAACTTTTCCAGAAGGATGGATTCTTGTTGCCAGGAGTCTGTCCAGAAGCGCGTAGATTGGCCATTGTGCACCTCCCAAAAGCTATGTTACTGAATGAGCGCATAGTGCTGCTTTGTCGCATTCCAGATCAGGGAACCCGAGTTAATTGGGGCCAGTCAAACCAGGTCTGTAGTAGTTCTGTTGTTGGCATACTTCGCTGTCCAAAGTTTGGCCCAAGGAGTATGGGGATTGGAGATCCATCTCCACCATACACGAGCATCCATGACTTCATTGCTGTGCGAGGGGTCTCTCAAGCCAAGTCCTCCATCTGCTTTGGGGGTACAAACAGTGCTCTAGTTAACTAAGGCCCATTTGCGATTATGCCCAGAGGAGCCCCAGAGAAAGCATCTTTGAAGAGCTTTGATCTGTCTGAGAACCCATTTCGGGGCTGCAAGAACATAAAAAAGATAAAGAGGCATAGATTGTAAAATAGCTTTGATAAGAGTGAGACGACTAACCATATTGAGGGCACGGAAGGTCCAAGAGGAGAGTCGGGATTCCAGTTTCTCAAGGAGTTGTTTCTAGGAGGAATGCTTGATGGAAGAGTCAGTGAGGGGAGCTCCAAGATATTTTTCAGGAAGAGTAGCCACAGAGAAGCTAAGAATACGAGCAATGTTAACTTGGGCAGGAGGGGAAGTATGGAAAAAGAAGATCTGAGACTTGGAGTCATTGATAGTTAACCCTGAAGCTTGAGAGAAGAGGTTGAGGATAGCTTTGAACGAGCGGGCTTCTTGGACCGAAGGGTGGCCAAAGAGCATGTTGTCATCAACAAATTGTTGATGGGTCGTGGTGGGAGCTCCGTGAAGGGAGAGACCACGCAGATGCCCAAGGCTCACTTCTTTATGAATGAGTCTACCTAGCCCTTCAGCCATAAGAACAAAGAGGAAGGGGGAGAGGGGGTCCCCTTGCCTGATTCCTCTAGATGGGCGGAAGTGGGGGGGAAGGAGAGCCATTGAGGAGAATGGAGAGCGAGGAAGAGGAGATGAGGTTCATAATCCGGTGGATCCACATGCAATCAAATCCAAAAGCACTTAAAATTTGCTGGATGTAATTCCAGTTCAGCTTATCAAAGGCTTTTGAGAGATTAATTTTGAGCAGCATACCTGGCTTCTTGCAGACTTTTAGAGAATGTATGATTTCGTGAGTAAGAATGATACCATCCAGGATTTGTCGCCCCTCAACGTAACCTGTTTGTTCTGGCGAAATGAGTAGAGGAAGAAGAGGTTTGAGTCTGTTGGCGATGACCTTGGTGATGACCTTGTATATAACATTGCAAAGGGCAATGGGTTTGAATTTTTCAGGCTTGCTAGGTTGCTCCTCTTTTGGTACAAGTGCAACAAAGGTGGTGTTGAGGGAGGGCAATATCCAATGCATAGTTCGTGATTCTTCTACCGGTTGCCATACCTCTTCTCTAATAAGTTCCCAAAAGTGGTGGAAGAAGTTAGCCGTAAAGCCATCCGGCCCAGGAGCCTTGTCGTCCTTGAGTTGTGCCATAGCTGTATCCACTTCTTGTGGTGTGATTGGTCGAAGCAACATTTGATTATGCTCATCCGTGATTAAATTAGGAATGAGCTGCGTGATTTGGTCTATGGTTGGCTGCCTGTTATCTTGTTGCTCCTTGTGAAGGTCCTTGAAGTAGTCCACCAGCTCTTTTTCCATGTCCTCATGCCGCTCCATACGTTCCCCTCGCTGATTGGTGATGTGGCTGATCCTGTTCTGCATTCTTCATTGGATGGTCGTGCTGTGGAAGAACTTGGTGTTTCGTTCTCCTTCCTTCAGCCAACGAACTCTTGATTTTTGCCTCCAAAGGATTTCCTCTTGTTTGTATCTGTCCTCCAATTTTCGTTGAAGTTCAAGTTCCTTGGCAGCCAGGGGTTCAGATTTTCCAGAAGTGATAATCTCCTGCTGCACATCCTTCATCTGTTGTTCAAGGATCCGTTTCTCCACGAAGATATTTCCAAAGATATTGTGGTTCCAATCTTTGATATGCTCCTTAACCCACCTAAGCTTTTGCTGAAATTGGAACATTTTGGACCCTTTAGGTGGATTGAACCTTCTCCAGACAGAGTGAACCAGGTCAATAAAGGAGGGGTGAGAAAGCCAAAAAGCCTCAAACCTGAAAGGCCTTTTTAGGTGAAAGCCTATACTTTGCCATTGGAGCATGATGGGCCAATGGTCAGAGCCGGGGAGAGGGAGAATAGACCTAGTGATATCTCCTCCTATATGGATAGCATTGTCCGATAAGAGAAATCTGTCCAGCTTAGAGGCTATTTGTTGTTTGCCGATTCTGTGATTGTTCCAAGTATACATGCCATTGCAAAAAGGTATATCTATGAGCCAGTTACTGTTGATAAAGTCCTTGAAGTGGGCGCTGTCCTGATCAAGTCTGGCTCTGCCTCCAGATTTTTCAGCTAACCGCGTGATCATATTGAAATCTCCACCTAGAATCCAGAGGGGATGAGTTCTATTGGAGTTGAGATGCTCAAGAGTATTCAAAAGCGCCACCTTGCTTGCTTGGTCTTGAGGAAAATAAACATTGGATAGATGTCCATGGATATTGGTGCCTATAGGGTGGAAGGTTGCCTGGATGAGATTGTGAGAGGCGTGAAAGTTGCCTACCTGCAAGGCTTGAGGGTCCCATGCTATCGCTAACCCTCCTGAAAACCCTGAGGCGTCCACAGCTACTGATCTGCTACCAGGCCATGCTTTAGTTAAGATAGAGCCTAGCGTTTGACTGTTGCACTTGGTTTCCTGAAGGAAGAGTAAGTGGGGCTTCTCCTTCTGTATCAAATTCTTTATCATTCTGTATTTCCTGGGACCATTGAGTCCTCGTACATTCCATGAGATCAAATTCATTGGGAACTATTTGGAAGGGGTTTGAAGAACCTAGTAAGCTTGGGATACTATCCCGATTCCACTAATATCTGTCCAAGGGAGATGGTGCGCTGCCAGTCAGGAGTTCTTCCTCTTTTCTTGGTTTCCTTCATCACCTTCAGACTGTCCCAACGACTGCTGGGCTAGATACGCAGTTTCTTGTGTTGTTGAAATTTGACAAGAACCGCCTCAAGAGTATCAATCTGTCTTTGATTGATCTTGTCAAATTCCTTCCGTTCGCAGGCTTCTTCAAGACCCGTGAGATCCAGCTCAGTGATAGCAATAACTTCAGTGTCCTCTTCCATTTGGATAGTCTGGTCAAGCTGTAGAAGATCAGAGGCTCCCAGATTGACCAAAGGGGCAGTTCCTTTCGGAATCGTGAGGTTAGGAGCCCAAGTGACCTGTTTTTGATTGAGGGAGGGATTGGGGTCGAGTTTATCAACAGAGGTCGAAAAGGGTGGGTTAGGCGCCGATAATGCGGGATTGGGTTGATTTGGGGGGGGGATGGAAGGGCCAGCAAGGCTAGAAGAGACAGGGATAGAGTCATTCGAGGGGTCACACTGAGCAAGCAAGGCAAAGCTATTGTTGGTAGAAGGGGTGGAGGCAGAGGAGCTAGGTTTCTTCTCGAGGGCAGATTTTTTGCTGTGTCTTTTCCTGGAGGTCTTTAGTGAACCCATCTGCTTCCGCTTTGTCCTCCGCTTCTGCGCTTCGGGCTTGAAATGTTAAAGGAAAGTCTCTGAAAAGATGTCCATGGGCATGACATCTTTTGCATCTAAAGGGCACATGCTCATAGTCCAAGGGCTGGATCCATTCAAAGTCATCATGAAAGATACTTACCGCATCAGGCAGGGTGCTATCCAAGTGCATTTGAACACAAATTCGGGTGTAGGAAGTGTACCTTCGAAGCTTGGTTTCTTCTGCAACTTTTATGAACTCTCCTAGTCCCAATCCTATCGCTTGCAGAGTTTCCTCATCCCAATATTCAAGCGGCAGTGAGTAGAGCCGAATCCAAACAGGTGCCCAGTTGAAATTTTCCAGATCTGGGTTAAATCGCTCCACCCAGTTCCTCAAATATAACCCTGCTGAGTTAAAAAAATATGGGCCCCCATCCATAACTTTGTTTCTATCTTCCAGACAATTGAAAGTGGCTGTGAAGAAGCCCTTTGCTCCTAGCTACAGAGAGACTTCCCCTTTAGGCTTCCATTTGGACGCTATCCAGCCCTGAAGGGCTTTTTCCGTTGGCCAAAACCCGACAAATTTTCCAATGAGGGCATGGTCCCTCATGTACTGAATCCTGGCGTTTATGCGATGACTAGGCAGATCTATTTTGGGGCGTTCTGGTGCAATGGGCTTGCAGGTGGTTGAAGTGGCCTGCTGCGTCTCCGTCCTTGTGTCAGGGGCAGACTTCTGGGCCGTTTCAGTCCCCATGTTGCTGTCAATTTTGTCCTCCATTTGTATTTCTTATCCAGCCTCATTTGCAGGGGGAGGCTTGCTGCCTCCCCCCGTCTCTACCTCCATGCTGAGACGCAGGCTTGCGTTACCAGGAAAGGTCGGCGCGATCAGAGCTTGTGCAGCGTGAACAGGTTGCCGTGAACATTACAATATCTATAAATAAATGATTTTAATGGTTATAAGTAGAATGATTTAATTAAAAAATGAAAAAAATTGAAAAAAAAAATTGATTATGGTATTTAAAACAATTTAACTGTTTAACATTTTGATGCATTTTCACATATATTTTTCAGTCAATTCTAATAAAATTCTGGAAATGTTTGCTAGAGTTGTAAGTTTAAGTTGTGTAGTATGAGCAATTAAAATGGACAATGAAATTTTCAAATTGATCAATCTATTTATATATTAAAAAATACCATATATATAGATACATATACACAAAAATTAAATTTTTTAGAAATATAAATATTTTTTTCACTTAAAATAAATTAACATAAAATAAATTTGATTCTTCAGTGTCTCTATTAGATCATTGATTAAAATGATTTTATTAAATTACTTATATCCACCAATATTAAATGCTAAATTCCAAATATTAAAAAAAAAAAAATTGATATAAAATAATTTTTTTTATAAAATAATTGAAATATATTCTAATATTCTGCCTTTATTTTTAAATAAAATCATTCAAAAATATTTTTAAAATTTAAAATTATTTAAGAAATGATATTAAACAAAGAAAATAGTAGAGTACACGGATGGATTTTGAGGGGTGTCATAAACCATTTTGACCGTATTTAACGTCTACAAATTTTCAATTTCCGTTTTTCTCGATGGATTTGGGAGTGGAAAACGTATTTTTGACGTGCCAGTTTTGCAGATACTTTGTCTACGTGACGTGGCATTAATGGTATTGCAAAAAAACTACGTTTTGTTTTATTTACGCGCATTATTGGTATGAATGACATCACGAAGTCAAATATTATTTTAAGTTTTATTGTAACGTGGCAGCAATGGGATTGCCAAAAAAAAATATACGTTATCTTCTCGCATTCTTTGTATGAATGGCATGGCATGGCATGGAAGAGATATATGATTTCATACCAATAGATGCATCCCTGCAACTTGCAAGGCATAGCTTGTATACAATATGGTTTCACCGGATATTCTAGAGAATCATTGTTGGAAATGCTACATCTTTATACTTGCAATTTTCAGGTGATTTTCAAAAGCCGCCCCGAGTTGCAAAATTAATGAACAATCCATTGATTAAGTTTAAGAAATAGAAACTCTACAAGTTTAAGGGATAAAAAATTGAGTGACCACCTTAGTCATCCACACTCTTAATAAATTTTTCATCATTTAAAAAATTAAAGTTATTATGAATTCCTAGAAACTTTTAATCACTATAAATTATTTTTAATTTAATATCAAGAATTTGAAAATATAAATAATTTAGTAATTTCATTTTCTTGAGAACTAGCTAACTATATGTTCAAGATAATGACGCATAATAAACTTTTATCTCCTTCATTAATGGAGAAGAAAATATAATATATATACGTATGTGGTTGGGTGGGTGGCTCGGTTAGTTGAACTATTTTAAATGTTTTTCTTTGTATGTTGTTGGGTGGGTGGTTGGGTTAGTTGAATTATTCTAAATGTTTTTTTTTATGTGCGTTGAATTTAATATGGAAATAAAAAGAAAAGCAGACAATAACATAACAATGTTATTTAAGGAAAATAAGAAATGTGATGATTATGTAAAAATTTATATGAATAATGAGTGATTGGGCTGGAATTTTTTAAAAATAATAGTAATGTGATAGTTATAGCAATTTGTTTTCATAAAAGATAACGAAATCTGCTCTATTTTCTTTGTGTCCAGATTGAATAATTCAATCAATTTGTTTTTATTTACATAGTTGAAATAACAATTATCCTTAGTTTCATTGGGTGCAATACTAATAAAATAAATTTCATTGTCCTTATGTATAACACTTAATTTTATTATATAAAAAAATTATAATTTTTTTTTGTTATGAAAATTGTGAAATCATTTTATAAAAAAAAACATTTTTACTTATGTTGATAGACAATTTTTTGAAATATTCTTATATTTATTTATATTTTAATCTAAATCTTAATATTTGTTGTGAGTGTTTCATGTAATTTCAAATCAAGATTCAAGATTTAATAAGTCATTTGTGCTTGATGTTAATTTTTTTTCCTTGTGATATATATGTGAATTTTTTTAACATAATTATTTTATTGAAGCTTAATGTTTTAATTAAACTTTTATTTCTAAAGAGTCAATTTATTATGAGAATATAACTTTTGAAGGGAAAAATTTTAAACATAACGTTTCTTGACAATAAGCATAATGACCCAAAATGTCAAAAAAATATATATGGCAGGTAAATAGAAATCCAAATTGTAACCCTCATTGTGTATACAACACACAATGCTTCATGATATCAAAGTATAGTGCCATTGGTAAAGATGATATTAAGGGCTGGAGGGTGTGGTTCATGCGTACGAAGGAATGAATGGTGACACGAAACCACCATCATCGTTGACTTCATGGAGGTTATCCGTGAGGACTATAAAACAATGGCATCTGAAAAGGATCGCAATAACCATTCGCATTCGAAGGGGATTATTAGAGGAAATACTATCTTATTTTCTATAATTTACCTGGGCTTAACCTCTAATGTTACTACTCGAAGTGGTGGGTGTGTAGGCTATACCCATAATGGGAGTTTGTAACCCGTGGCGAATCCCAAGAGGATGTCCATTCTTCATTACAGTCGGAAAGCTTCTCGTACAACTCAGAAAAGACACACCCTTGAACGATTACAACTACAAGATGACGTACATAGATTCAACCACAGACAAAACTTCCTACGAGCAAGAAATATGCAATGCATCAGACATTCCGTAGAGAGACTGATACACTATGCTGATAGTCCCTCAGGATCTCTGCACCGTGTCCCTTACTCACCTGGGTAGCTCCACCTAGCACTTTTGCAACAATTCCATCGCTACTCATTTTGAATACAGTGACTGTTGTTCCATCCTCTACGTTATTATTCAATTCTCTATTGGAAATATTTCCATTGATGGCAAAGGAGCAAAAAGGAGAAACACCATAATTATCATTAAGGACAAAGAAGCAGATCAGGATCAGCTGGATTATATAGGATAAATAAGGAAAAGAAGGAAAAAGTATAGTGGAGGAGCATAAAAGAGGCAAAGGAGCAGAATTATACAGAAAAGAGGCAATGAACAACAAAGAGGAAAGGAGCAGCATTAGAATGATCAAAGAAGAAAATTGTGCAGTGCAGGGTCAAGTCGAGCTATTCACGTTCAGAACAATAAGCAAAAGAAAAGTGTGTAGCAAAGGTGAAGTCGGGTGTATGCGTACAAAATGCGTGCAAGAAAGAAAAATAATGAATGATCGAGCCATGTCAAGTTGATTGTAAAACGCGTGCAAAACAGTGGTTATGCATTAAGAAGATGGTGAACGAGTCGGGTGTTCTACATGCAACAAAGAAGAAATGAATGGGCACAACTAAATAAGAAAAGGCATCAAGTCATGAATGTATTGGCTAAAGGCGTGAACATGCAGGCAGAGTCAAGCTAGTTCGTGTTCAAAAAAATAGATGAAAGCACGTGCAGTTTTATGGGAAGAGTCAGGTAAATTTCCATAATTTCACATTCAGAATAGTGATGGCAGAGATATTGCAAATCACAACAAAAGGAGTATCGCAAAACAATGGAGACAGAGAAATTTTGAAATGTGAAGTTTTAGATGGTGACATGGCTAAATGATGTGGCAGTGACATGGAAAGCTGATGTGGTAGGTGACATGGCCGTAACCCCACTTATCGCAACAAAATTTTGATGACATGCATACGATGTGGCAGTGACGTGGCACCCCGGTGGGACCCCAACCTTTTATAGCATATCGCAAGTCGCAAAACTCAGAAGGGATAGTGCTTATGTACCACGTTGAAACCTTGAAATGCGAAGAGGGACGAGGGGCCGAATGCAATATACTTCAAAGCTAAAGTCTAAAGGATTTAAATTCTGGTGTGGAAACCATTTTCATATCGCAATTCGCAAGATCGGAAGGGTGAAGGTCATAAGAACAAATTTGAATCGCTGAAATGCGAAATGAGATAAGAGTACCGGATGCAATGTAGTTTCAAAGAAAAGGTGTAAAGGATTTCAAATCCAAAGGTATAAGAATTCCCTTTAAGAAATCGCATCAGGATGATGGTTGAGAAATGAATAAAAAAATAACAAAGGAAGTTTCCAAAATACGATAAGAGCCCAGACGCAATACATTTCAAAAGTAAAAGAAAATATATTTCAAATCTGAATGTATATGGAAGTCCTTTAAGAAACTGCATCGAGGTTTGGAAGAGCTATGCATAACAAGAAACACATGAGAACACTGAAGTGTGAAGTGTGATAATGAAGCGGATACTATGCAGGTCAATGCTAAAGCCTAAATGATTTCAAGTCCGTGTGTATGTGGTTTTCCTTTGTCAAATCACATTGGAGCACAGAGGAGGCTTATAATGTAGAACGATTGGATCATTGAAATGTGATAAAGGGACTGGATGTGAGGCTTCTCAAAGGTTAATTGTAATTTATTTAAGGTCTAGGGTTCTTTTTAGTTACGGTGTTCTATGAAGAAAAGTGAACACAGGCAGTAGACTCTGGTAAGACCCGACACTCATGCAGAACAATGGTTGATGCGGTAACGACGGTTTAGGAAGAAAAGGTTGAACGCGGCAGAAGGACTCAGGTAGAATAAGACCTGACACTACGTGCAGAGGGTAAATCAATTACGCCTTGATAGTGAAAGACAGTATGAACGTGGGCAAAACAGCTCGCGTAAGGGACCCGACACAGAGCAAAGGGAATATTAAGATAAATGCTGCAGTAATGAGGAGATAGACACCATGGGTTCAGTCAAGAAAAATCCGTTTGCATGATAAATGTTATAATATAACAACATAAACAAAAAATATAGTGACAGTGCAGCAGCATGGAAAAATGCACAATGAGCTAAGAGCTCAAAGTGTTGAGTGAAATATATTTGTTGTAATTGTAAATGTAAATGAATTAGTTATTTTTTATGGTATGTGATGCGAAGGCAAGTCTCTGTAGGCATAGGTAAAACTCCAATGAGTGTTGAAATGATTATTTTTGTATTGTTGTTGATGTATATACCTAAAATGAAGTGTAAGGAATTGAATGGTGGAATGCATAGGGTCAGGCCTGTTCACATCGAATTCCATGTAGAATTCAAATGATCATGTAGTTATATTTATAAAACATGTAATGTTATTATGCAAAGAGAGGATATGGATCGAAAGAATTAGAGAAATCTGATAGAGATTTTGTGCACATCAAGAGCTGAAATGAAGCAGAAATGAAGGCAGAAAAGGCAACAGCGAAGAAGAAGGATAACATAGATGATATCCAGGTAAGTCAACATATTACTTTCATGTTGAGTGAGGGGATTGTAGTCTCCTTTCAATTTGTAGCTTGATAAAATTCCAGTTGGATTTGGGTGAGGTAGGAGCCTTCTATAGGTTGTAGCCTACAAAAAATATTTGGGAGTTGGAGCTTCTTTGCAAGTTGTATCTTTCAGAATTTGAGTTACTAGCCTCAAGTAGGTTGGATCCTACAGAAAATCAATTGTGAGAGGGAGTTGAAGTTTTCCTTTGCATCAGAACAATAATAAGATGTGGCTTTATCCCTTATGGGTATCCACTTATATCTATGGTATATGTGCTTGATGATTATGTGGTGATGTTATTTTTTAATCTGCTTAATTACTGGTTGTCCACAGATTTATTTTTTTGATTCATTATGTATTATGTTTCTCATAAAATGAAGTAGTTAACAGGTGTAAAGAAAATAATTTTAATTTCCATGAATGTACTAAATCGAGTCACTCCCCTCCCAGTTTAGGTAAGGGTTCATCAATTGGTATCAAAGCGAGTTCTTATTGTATCACTTTAACCACTGGATGGAGGTCCTTAGTCCCAAAAATGGCTAGCCTAGAAGGAAGCTCTACAAATAAATCCCCTCTATTTACTGGCACAAACTATGCTTTCTGGAAAACAAGAATGAGGACATACTTAATATCTCTTGGAGTAGGAGTTTGGGTTGTTGTGGAAGAAAAATATGCACCAAAGGATAGAGAAATGGAGGAAGAAGCCAAAAAAAATTTTATAGCTAATGCAAAAGCAATAAGTGCATCATTGAGCGGTCTAAGTGAGTCATAATTTATCAAATTAATGCACAGTAAGACTGCCAAATAAATCTAGGATATATTAGAAAATATTCATGAGGGAGATACAAAGGTGAAGATGGCCAAACTACAAGTACATAGAACTCAGTTTGAAAAATTAGAAATAAATGAAGATTAAGATATAACTACATTATTCTTAAGAGTTTTAGAAGTTTTGAATATCATGATAGGCCTAGGAGAAGAAATTAAATAAAGTGTTGTAGTACAAAAATATTTGAGATCACTACCATCTAGGTTTAATCCTAAGGTTTTTGCCATTGAAGAAACAACAAACTAGGAAACCTTGATTAGGAACCAATTACTTGGTAACCTAATAGCATATGAGATGACACTTCCTAAATGGAATTCAAACATGAGGGAGGTTTCCTTTAAAGTAGACAAGTGCATAGAAGATAAGGAAGGTACATGTTGATGCTTTGATGAAGAAGAAGCCAAATTTGTCAGAAGATTGGATAGTGGCACAGGTAAGTACAAAGGTAAAATTCCATTTAAGTGCTTTAATTATAGAAGAGTGGGGCACTATGCTTCAAAATGTCCTCATAATAAAATAGAGAATTATTCAAAAGGGAAAGAGAAATGCAATTTCAGCAATAGGAAGAAAGTGAACAGATTTAATAGAAGAACATTCTACGCTCAACAAGACAGAAGTGCATCTGAGATCTCAGATGAATCCGCCAATGAAGAAAGAACATCAAAATTCATTTTGATGGCCAAGGAAGAGCTAGAGTAATATTTCCTGGAATTTGAAGAAGAAGGTGAGGTAGATCTTGAGGGGTTGTTGGTGAGTGTCCTAACGGAAGTAGATAGACTCAAGCTCAAGACTAGAAAACAAAAGGCAAACCTTTTGAAACATGTAAAGGAAGAACCAATTTTTGAAGATTTTATTAAGTTGAAAATTTAACTAGAAGAAGCAAGGAAAGTAGAAGACATTATGTTGTAGAAAATAAGAGAGACAAGTCACAAATGTGGAATATTGGAAGAAGAGGTGGTGAGTCTAAGGAAGGAATTGGAAAAGGCTCAAACTAATTTTAAAATGAATATTGAGCAGTTAAAATGTGTTGAAGAATTGGATAGGATATTAAATGTACAAATATATCCTCTATTAAAGGCTGGGATAGGATATGAAGGAGAATCTAGCAAGTCGAAGGAAGAGGATAAGAAAGCTATCACATTTGTAAAAGTTGTCATAGGAGACAATGATAATTCTCATCATGCTGAGAATAAAAATCTGGACAACACTTCAACATTAGATGAACAGCTGCAAAGAAACGCTACTGTGAAAAAATAGGAGACAAAAGGAGTAAACAATAAAGAAACAAACAATATAGATCCTATTGCTTCAAAAGATAGAATTTTCAAATATCTAGATGGTTACATCCCCAAACATCACTCTATACTAGATACAAATATTTCTTCTGCTAGCACTGCTACTACTGTAAGAAATTTGGACATAAAGCCATGAAATGTAGAGCTTGTGTAAAAAGATTTTATTTTTGGAATTCAGAAATAATTAAGGATAATAATGGATTCACTCATGCATATACTCCTCTCCATAACTCTATCGGATGTTTTTATTTTCGTAACATTGGACAGAAGTCATACGAATGTCATCTAACAGATAATAAAACTTCATCTCAAAATAGTTATAGAACAAATGGATGCATGCAATGGAGAAATAATATTAATAAGTGTGATCTAGTTCTATATTCTCAAGATCAAAACAGTCAATGGTATGTGGATAGTGGCTTCTCTAGACATATGACCGGAGACATAATCAAGTTTGTAACCTTGGATGAAAAAAAATCTGGCAATGTCACATTTGGTAATGATAAAGCATGAGGAATTAAAGGAAAGGGAAAAGACAATCTGAATAATGGAAGAGGAAAGGATCAAGACGTATTTTTTGTAGATGGTCCAAAGACAATCTTCTAAGTGTAAGTCGAATGTGTGATAAAGGTTGTAAGGTCCTCTTCATAGCTCAAGATTGTAAAGTAAGGCCAATCACTATTGGAAAAAATTTGGTCAAGGGGGTTTGAACAGAGAGTAATGTATATATCATGAAAGATGATAGTGAAGGGTGCTGCATCAACAAACTTGATGAATCTTGGCTATGGCATAGAAGATTGGGACATCTCAATTTTGACCACATAATTAAACTAAGCAAAAAGAAAGATGTCAGAGATTTTCCCAGAATAAAGACGACAAAAAATAACATATACAAGTCTTGCCAATTTGGAAAGAAAACACATATCATTCAAAGCCAACAACCAATTTTCTACTAGTAAACCTCTCTAGCTTGTATACATGGACCCGTGCAGACCTTTGAGAACAAATGCAACAGGTGGAGAATCATTTTTCATGCTGATAATCAATGATTTTTCTAGATTAAGATGGGTGGAATTTCTCATATACAAATCTGAAGCATTTGAGAAATTTATGATATTCAAGGAACTGGTAGAAAATTAATCTAGATGTAAACTAAAATGAGTCAGATCAGACAGACGAGGTAAATTCAAAGGTAATGAGTTTTCGAACCTGTGAAATGAATGTGGGATAACAAGAGTTTATTGTTGCTAATACACCTCAACAGAATGGAGTGGTAGAGAGGAAAAATAGGCCTGTATAGAATATTACCAGAGCCATGATACAAGGAAGAAACATTCCTCAAACATACTGTGAAGAAGCAGTACACACAATTGTTCATATTGTTAACAAATATCATCTCATACCAAATTGTGATAACACTCCATATGAACTGTGGCATGGGAAACTGGCATCAATTAAGCACTTAAGAATCTTTGGCAACAAATGTTTCATAAAGAATAATGATGAAAAATTAGGGAAGTATGATGGAAGAGCTGATGAAGGAATATTTTAGGGATATGCTTAAAAGGGTAAAGGTTACAGGTGCTACAATAAAATACTGCATAAAATTCTGAAAATAATTGATGTGATATTTGATGAAGAACTACTAGACATAACCAAAAGTACAAAACGTTTCAATCCTATAGATCATCATCATGATGAGAATCAAGAAAATAAAGAACAGAGTGAGACAACCGAAGATACATAAATAAACTCAAAAGGACCCTTGAGACACACTTAAAAGAACCATCCAGAAGATCAAATCATTGGATACAAGAGTGCATTAGTCGAAACAAGAAGAAAAGTAGTTGAACAGAATGAGGAAGTGTATCTAGTCATGTCGTCACAGTTATAACCGAAGAATTTCGATGTGGGTAGCAAAGACAAAAAATTCATAAATGTTATGAATGAAGAATTAGACTAGATTGAGAAGAACAAGACCTGAGAGTTAATACCAAGACCTGTTGGGGAAAATTTCATTGTCAGAAAGTGGATATTCAAGAATAAGATGAATGAAGAAGGTCAGGTAATCATAAATAAAGCCTGACCTGTATGAAAGGGATACTGTCAAATTGAATGACTTGACTATCATGAAATTTTTTCGCCTATAGAAAGAATACAATAAACTAGAATGTTTCTGGATTTTGCATGCTATCATAATTTGAAGGTATAACAAATCGATGTGAAGTATGCCTTCTTAAATGGACATCTAGAGGAAGAATTCTACATGGAACAACTTGAAGGTTTTTCCTTAGTAGAGAAGCACAACTATGTTTTCAGATTAAAGAAAGCCCTATATGGTCTCAAACAAGCACCACGTGCATGGTATTCTAGTCCAGAAAAATACTTTCAAAAACAAGGATTCAGGAGGGGAGGAGTAGGCAACAATCTATATATAAATGCTGATGAAAATGAACTTTTAATTATGGTGGTCTATGTAGATGAGATCATGTTTGGCATCAATAAGTATGAGTTAGTAAAAGAATTTTTAGAAGAGATGAAGTCAGAATTTGAGATGTCTATGATTTGAGAGCTTACCTTCTACCTAGGACTTGAAATTCTACAGAACAATAAAGGAATATATATTTCACAAGAAATATACTTAAGAGACATGTTAAAAAGATTCCAAATGGAAGACTGCAAACCTGTGTCAACTCCCATGATCACTGGATGCAAGTTATTTGCTGATGATGGATCTGCAGATGTAGATCAAAGACTTTACAGATCTGTGATAGGAAGTATGATATACCTAATAGCCTCTAGAAAAAACATTTTGTTGCTAGTAGGACTTGTGGCAAGATATAAATCAACACCAAAAAAAATCAGTTGCGAGCAATCAAGAAGATATTTAGATACCTGCAAGGAACTACACATTATGACCTATGGTATCTGAAAGGCAAAGATTTCATATTGACAACATATACAGATGCATATTGGGTCAAATGTGTGGATGAAAGGAAAAGCACAAATGGAGGTGCATTCTATTTGGGAGAAAGTTTGGTGGCAGGGTCAAGCAAGAAGCAAACATTTGTCTCTTTGTCTACAACAGAAGCATAATACATAACAGCACCATCTTGTTGCACACAAGTGATGTGGATGAAACAAAATCTTCAAGACATGAAGGTAAGCATCACTAAACCTATTTCTATAAAATGTTACAGTACAAGTGCAATAAGCATATCAAAAAATACTGTGCTTCATTCAAAAACCAAGCACATTCCAATAAAGTACCACTTCCTCAGAGAATAAGTAGCAGAGAAAATAGTAAAGATGGAATATGTCCTAACAAAATAACAAACAATAGAGATATTTACAAAACCTCTTGCTAGAGAACCATTTGAATATTTAAGAGACAAATTGGGGATAGTGTCTGCAAATGATACTCTCTTATATGATAAATAAATAAAAAAATGAAAAAATGCACCAACAAAGGCTACAATATCAGGAATAGACATCTAGCCAGGGTAAGACAAGAAGCAACATCTCAGGGGTAGATTAGCCAATAAAAGTTGTCAATAATATCTTGAGCTATGGAGCTAGTAAAGATCTACAGAGGATGATTACACTGTGTGTTTCTCGGCAAGTGTTAATAATGTAACAAAATGATTTTAAGAAGGATAAATAAGAAAAATGTTATTATCATTATATCAATACAAATATTCATCAATTATTATTTGGAGCAGTCTTCCGATTAGCAGAATATTGAATGATATTTTTGGAGCAGTGTTATGGTACAGGTCCCCAATATTGGACTATTATAACATACATCATGGTGTTGGTATGGTATAAATAAATCAAGGAGAATGTCGAGTTGCGTTATCAAAGCATGGAAAGGTCATTAAAAGTGCCAAAATATCATTATAATGTTTGCATTTGAAGTATTATATTAAACATTGAAGGAAAATTTATTCTTGGATAGAATTGCACTCTTCCTCAAGTCAATATTGATATATCCTCAAGGCCTCTTTCTTAATATAATTCATAAAGTTGTAGTATGATGGGCTAGTTGTGTTAATATTACTATTGAATTTGAAGAGTCTATTATTGATTCAAATGAAGCTTACTTCAGCAGAAAGGAATTGTTGATATTTCACCAGTGCACAATGTTTCATCAAGCAACAAGGGACAAAAGAATAGAACATTCTATGGTGACATGCCTTCCAGAAATATTATCATGAGTTGCGATAGCATCAAATTTTTGTGTATATTCATGCAATCTCAATGATTTTCAAAGTGTTACCCCAATAATGCTCATATATCATATGAAGTCTGTAATGCATTCATAATGCTCTTGTAGTTTTGAAGTACTGCTTATGTGTAACATAAAGCAATAGTCACGGTTTATATAGAACAATCAAGAAGCAGTAATATAATGGTGGATTAGGTGTATTCATTCAAATACAAGAGGATTCATCAAGTGTGTAATGAATAGATGGAGTATGTATATTCATTTAATAGCAAAAGAAGTCAATTAAGGATTCCTATACTAAACTAAAATAGGAGTAATGCAGTGATGGAATGTACACTGAAAAGATTTTATAAGCCGTTTCCATTGATGTCAAAGGGGGAGGAAAAACAAGCAGAGGAACACAGACATTTCTCAGAATGAAAGGGAAAGGAAGTGCTGGAGGAAGCGTTGCCATCAATGCCAAAGGGGGAGACTGTTCGAAATATTGACATTGTTGGCAAAGGAGAAGAAAGGATTAGCACCAGAATTATCATTAAGGATAAAGGAGAAGATCAGGATCAACTAGAGTATAAAGGAAAAATAAGGAAAAGAAGGAAAAAGTACAATGGAGGAGTAGAAAAGAGGAAAATGAGCATCATTATGTAGAAAAGAGGCAAGGAAGAACAAAGAGGCAAGGATCACCATCAAAATGAGAAAAGAATAATATTGTGCAATGCAGGGTCAAGTCGAGCTATTCATGTTCAGAACTGTAAGAAAAATAAAATTCTGTGACAAAGGTAAAGTCAGGTGTATGCATACAGAATGCGTGCACCAAAGAAAATAAATGAGCAGGCCAAGTCGGGATGGTTCTAAAACGCGTGCAGAACAATCGTTCTACATTCACAAGATCATGAACAAGTCAGGTGTTCTACATGCAGCAAAGAAAAAATGAATGGGTGCAACCAAATTGTTATCACTCATAAGTTTTTAAAATTTCATTGATAGGGTCTTACACATCATTCACCTAGGTTAAATTTTGTTTTCATAGTTGGATTCATGAAATTTATGAAAAAGCACATGCGATAAGCTTTATCATAAGTCTAAAAACCACCATGAGTCATGTCATATCTGTTAAATCCACTCCATGTCATTTAGTTTTCGTACCCATGCCTTCAAATAAAAAAATAATCCACTTGTCTGTTTTTTCACCATTTCGTAGCAAATACAATGACAGAATAATAGATTTCGCTACGAAATCACCTGACAATTCTGTAGTGGATCTCTCAGGATTTTAACTGTTTTCGCTACGAAACTATGTTTTTCTGCAAAAAGGAAAGAGCAGGGTGACGTGCAAGTTTTCGATGGCCAAGGGTAAAGGTGAGGTCAACAAAATTAGTTACCATTATCACCAAGCATGCGAGATCATGATTTCACTCATCATTTCTTTGTGTGGTCACATTTGTCATCATTTTCCCTCAAGTTGTTGAATTACATTTTAAATTTCACCTCTAAGAACCTCTCTATAATTCATTGTTCAAATTATTGCATGTAGCATCATAGTGTCATACTTGAAGAGTTGATTCACATTGCAAAAAACTTGTTGTCTATGTTTGTTCATTTGCATGTGTCACAGCTAAAAAGAAGCGAGGGTATAAAGGAGAAATGGAAGTGAAGAAGAAGGTGAATAAAGGAGGTTATTGTGTGAGATATGAATCTATGGATTTAAAACTATTGAGTGAAGATCCTAGCTTCATGGATTCTTTCAGGAATGTTGGTTGTCTATAGTTCTGCCAGAAGTTGCATGGTTTTCATGCTCAGATATCCAAATACTTCGCAACTAATTTCACAGGGACAACCTCAGAGGTAGGAGATTTTAATTTCACTATATCACCTGATACTATCTCTCAAGCTACAGAAATACCTAGAGGAGGTGAGGAATGGTTCAAAGGTATAAAATTCAAAATGCAGAGCTATGACTAATTTTTCAAACAGGAGCACATCAGAGATGACATGGAAAGTGGCATCCCCAAGATTTATATGAAAGAAAATTATTAAAAGTTGTTGTTTGTGGTCTAGAATTATTTTACCTACAAGGGGATGTTTCACATGGTCTACTTATATCATTTGAGGCTCCCTTTTCATTTCATTGGTAAGCAACCCCTTGATTTTCCTTTATTTTTGTTTATAAGTTTGGGGAAGATTTCTCACAAAGTCTAAACCAAGGCCGAGGGCAGTGAGACATCAGTATTTCACCATGGCCTAATCAAAATATTAGTGGTGGGGGAATTAAGTAAGTTAAATAGATATTGAGCATATTTTCTCTTTCTTAGTGGATATGAGGTAGATTCAATGACACCAAAAAATATTTCAAAGCGAATGATTACTTCATCTCCAGTTGCGATAGAAGAATTTAATGAAGAAGGAGTAAATCCTATTGTGGAACCAATGGATATTGAGGTTGAACCCATACCAGAGACATATATCCCACAACCATCACCTTGAAGTCAGAAACAAAAAATTATCAAACATGGTAGCAGGAGGATAAGCAGGAGCAAAACTATTTCCAAAAGAAATATTAAAGATATCCTCCAGAAAATATACATTGAAGAATCTTCAATTTTCCAAGCAGAAGACATTGAAAGGGATAGAAGGAAGAAGAAAAAAGGTACGTCTATCAAAAAATTAGATTTCACAGGAGAAGATGTTGGTTTCATTTTCTAGCCTAGGTAACCAATGACTATGTCACAGCTTGTAAAAGGTACCATGGAGAGTAAGAGAGCTGAAAATATTGATGAAGGCAAGCAGTCAGAGAACATTATAGACCTATCTCTAGCAATAGAAGAGGTCTTTGAGAAAAGAAAAGGAAAGGAGAAATTTGAGGAAAAGAATGAAATACAAATATTGAAGGAGAAATTAAGAGAGGCCAGGGAAGAAGTTATTGAATTAAAATTGGAACTACAAGAGGGAAAGGTAGACAAAAAGCTAATGGCAGGCTTTGAAAAAGAAATGAAGGATTAGCTAGCCAAATATGACAAAACTTTGTCTAATGCCAAGAAAATGTTGAAAATAAGTCTTTCTCTGAGGAAACTGGTGAATAACACAAGAAAAATAAATATGTAATAGTCTTAGAGGAAAAGGCTTAAAAGACAGGTTAAGTAATTCTAAGACCAAATGGATATGATTCAATAAGAACCGACAAAAACAGGGCTAAAAATTAAAATGGTAAATGAACCTGAAGAGGTATAGCCTGTTGATGCTAAAGATGAAATACCCAAAGTCTAACGGGTTGGTACAAAACATTTTGATTAATTTTACAACTTTAACGAAACATCAATTTTGGTTTAGAAGCTAAAATTTTGAATAAAAATGAAAGATATGTGTTTTCAGCCAAGTTAGGTAGTTCCGTAGCAAAGTCCAGGCTTGAAGGCTGGATTTCGCTATGAAATCCCTGTAGGATTTTTTTTACCCCAAAAACTAGTTTTGATGGAGATCTAAGGAGGACACGTGATGGTATTTAGCCCATATGGATTAACAAACATATCTTGATCAGTGGAGGAGAAAAAAATGAGGTTGTATGATTGAAGTAAATGTGCTTCTAAATTTCGTTACGAAACTACCTAAGGGCACTCTGTTTTTGCAACGAAGTGTTTTTAATGAATTTTGGAGGTTTGAAAAGTGCGTTGAAGAATAACCAACCACGTGGAGACATCCAAGATGAAAATTGGCCATCCAAGAAAATATTCAATTCTCAACAAGAGTGTCACCTACCCATCTCAACATGAAGACAAGGATTAAATTTGTGTTTATCTTTTCCTAAAAAATAGGATTGTTGTTTCCTAGATCTAGTGGGTACATTGATGTATTAGTGATGGTGAATTTCTCTCGAGCATCTGATACTTATCAATGTAACTGTCCCACTATTGAAGAAATGAATGTAATAAATGTAAAGAAAAGTCCTATTGGAAGTATAATTCTTTAGAGACTAGGTGTCTTTTTTCAGTTCCAATAATGTATTTTATAGTTATGATAGGTGTCAAGGTTATGGTTCGAAGATCTAACCAGTTGGGAAGATCCTATGTAAGAAAAAAAGGTTCTATTTATAGAAAATAAATCGAACCAGAAAGGGTTTGAGAATGTTAGTTTGATACTACTATTATTGTAAATCTTTGAATATCAGTAATATATAGTGATGGTGTTTTTTTCTTAATTTGAGATTCTTTGACTATTGCAATGAGTTTATGCCTTATGTTTTCTTAATATCGTTTCTTGATGTCTTGATGTTAAATTACTTAGAATTCATGCCCTCATGCTCTTACTTCCTTTTGACATTAAGTTCTTGAATATTTGATGTGTGTTAGTATTATCTTTTTCATTAAAATAGTAAAATCCTCAGCTTCCACAAGGAGAAATCATTTGTCACTAGATACCTTCATACTGACTCCATGAGCCCAATGGTAGTGAAATCTATCCCATTTTTCACCTGCAATCAAATACATTAAGACACTTATCACAGAGTTAGCCATATGATTTAAGACCTAATTGAGAAAATCATTAGATAAATTGAGAGAGCCCTCTCAGGCTAAAGAGGCTAATCCTCAGTCAAACTCAAGTTTGAAAGAGTTACTCTAAGTTGTCTATTGGAGTAGCCCATCGGTATGAATTTAGAGATAACATAAATAAGAAAAGGTGTGAAGTCGTGACTGTATTGGTTCAAGTCGAGAACGCGCGGGTAGAGTCGGGCTAGTTTGCGTTCAAAATAGTACATGAAGGCATGTGCACAACGTGCAGTTTTGTGGATAGAGCCAGGTAAATTTACAGAATTTTATGTTCAGAACAGTGATGACGAAGATATCGCAAATCATAGCAGAAGGAGTATCGCAAAACAACAGAGATAGAGAAATTGTGAAATGCAAAGTGTGAAATGGTGACATGGATAGATGACATGGTGGTGATGTAGGCAGTGACATGGCAAGCTGACATTGATGGTGACATGGCCCTGACCCCACTTATCACAATAAAATCTTGATGATGTCGCAAGGTGACGTGGCAAGGTGACATGGAAAATTACATGGCAGTGACGTGGCACCTTGGTGGGACTCAAACCCTTTATCGCATCTCGCAGGTCGCAAAGCTTAGAAGGGATAGTGCTAATGTAGCATGTTGAAATGCCGAAATGTGAAGAGCGACGAGGGGCCGGATGTGATATGCTTCAAAGCTAAAGTCTAAAGGATTTAAAGTCTGGTATGGGACCCATTCGCATATCACAAATTGCAAGATCGGAAGGGTCAATAGCATAAGAACAAGATTGAATTGATGAAATGCAAAATACGATATGAGTACCAGATGCAATGTAGTTTCAAAGAAAAAGTCTAAAGGATTTCAAATCCGAAGGTATAAGGTTTCCCTTTGAGAAATAGCATCAGGAGGATAGCTCAGTGATGAATAAATAAATAACAAAGCAAGGTGCCAAAATGCGATAAGAGCCCAGACACAATACCTTTCAAAAGTAAAATAAAATATATTTCAAATCCAGGTGCATATGAAAGTCCTTTAAGAAATCGCATCGGGGTTTGGAAGAGCTATGCATATCAAAAAACACATGAGAAAATCGAAGTGAAAAGTGTGATAATGAAGTAGACATGATGCAAGTCAACGCTGAAATCTAAAGGATTTCAAGTCTGGGTGTATGTAGTTTTCCTTTATTAAATCGCATCGGAGAACAGAGGAGGCTTATAATGTAGAACGATTGGATCTAGGGTTCTTTTTAGTTATGTTGTTTTATGAAGAAAAGTGAATGCATGCAGTAGACTCGAGTAAGACCCAACACTCATGCAGAATAGTGGTTGATGCGGTAAAGACGATTTACGATGAACGTGGTAGAAGGACTCGGGTAGAATAAAACTTGATAGTATGTGCAGAGCGTAAAGAATTTACGCCTTGATAATGGAAGAAAGTCTGAACGTGGGTAGAAAGGCTATGGTAAGCGACCCGACACAAAGCAAAGGGCAGAGTAAGCTAAATGTCACAGTAGTGAGGAGATAGACACCATGGGTCGAGTCAGTCAAAAGGTGTTTGTGCAAGAATTGTTATAATATAACAACAGAAATAAAAAAGACAATGACAACTATAGAAAGGACAAATGCACATCCAACCAAGAGTTGAAAGGGCTAAGTGAAATATATTTTTTGTAACTGTAAATGTAAATGAATTAATTATTTTTTATTGTATGTTATCCAAAGGCAAGTCTCCGTAGGCATAGTAAAATCACCAATGAGTGTTGAAATGATTAATTCTTGTATTTTTGTTTATGTATATACCCGAACTGAAGTGGAAGGAATCGAATGGGTGGAAGGCATAGGGTTAGGCTTGTTCACTTCGATTTCCTTGTAGAATGAAAACAATCATGTAGTTATCTATATAAACCATGTAATATTAGTGTGTAAAGAAAGGTTAGAGAGTAGAAGAATAAGAGCAAGATGATAGAGATGTTGTGCATATCAGGAGCTAATATGAAGCAGAAATGAAGGAAGAAAAGGAAGCAGTGAAGAAGGAGGATAACAGAGTTGATATCTAGGTAAATCAGCATATGAATTTCATGTTGAGTGAGGGGATTGTAGTCTCCATTCAAGTTGTAGCTTGATAAAATTCGAGTTGGAGCTGGGTGAGGTAGGAGCCTCCTGTAGGTTGTAGCTTGCTAAAAATATTTGGGAGTTGGAGCTTCCTTGAATGTTGGAGCTTCCTTGCAAGTTGTAGCTTGCAAAATTTGAGGTAGTAGCCTCCTTTAGGTTGGAGCCTACATAAAATCAGTTGTGAGAGGGAGTTGGAGTTGCCTTTTCATCGCAACAATAATAATATGTGATTTTGTCCCTTATGGGTTTCCACTTATATCTATTGTCTATGTTCTTGATGATTATGTGGCGATGTGATGCTTTAATCTCCTTAATTACTAGTTGTCCACCCATTCATTTTGTTGATTTAGTATGGATTGTTTTTCTCATAAAATGAAGTAGTTAATGGGTGTAGAGAAAATATTATTAATGTCCATGAATGTACTAAACTGATTCACCCTCTCAGTTTGCTTAAGGTTTCATTATCCTCTACTCCCTGACCACTACACCTTTTATTATTAACTCTAATATTCCTGTTGAAATAAAACCCATCCTCAATTCTACATCAGTGCTCAGGTACTACTAATAGTATCAACACCCATGCATCTAAGATATCTTCTCTGTTTAAACAAAACACAAAGAAATTTGTAGTGATACTGTTGGTTTAGTTTGTTTAATGAGGTTCTATGCTCCAGGTAGTTATCTCTTTTCATGATTTTTATAATATGGTTTTGCAATTCCTATATGTAATATTTATCATTATTCTCCAAATTATTGTAGCTCTCTTTTATGGATTTTTCTGTATTTCAAACACAAATCTGTTTAAATAAAATATTATTATTATTCTTTTTAAAATTTTGTTATATCCATAATATAATTTCATCATTATTCTCCAGATTATTTCGCTCTATTTTATGGATTTTTGTGTATTTCAAACACAAATATGTTTCAATAAAATATTATTTTTATCTTTTTTAAACTTTTGTTATATCCATAATATTCATTTTTTTTTCTTTATATAAACAAAGTAGTTGAATTATTCTTGATAAATGAAAAAACTATTGCACAATATCTATTTCTTTTGCATTAAGTGATTTCTTTTGTTTTCATCCTATGAAAATAGGTCTAGCCAAAACTGCAATGATTTGAAGTCTAAATTGTTGGAAAAGCAGAAGTGTAAAGGCACATATAACACAAATAATTCACACAAAATAACACATGAGTTGTGGCTCTTCTATTAATCACACAAAATTCAATCTTAATCTTAATAGAATGAACCCAATGAAGGTTATTTAAAGTTTATCGACTAATGACTCACCCGATATAACTTGAGATGCACACACCTACCAAATTCATCTATCACTTATCTCAACTTGACTCAAATATCACTTAAATGACTCTCTAAATATACATAAGTCTCCATGCGGGAGTTAATTATCTTATCTTAACACTCCCCCTTAATTACAACCGCTAAACTAAAACATAACTCATGAAAACCCAAACATGTTTGTTGGTCTATGTCTCAGCTATGCTTACAACACCCAAGTTTCTTTTTTGAAACTCAAACACATCTTTTGTTGATGTCTTTGTAAATATATCAGCCGATTGATCACTAGATTTACAAGGCTTTAAGTGAACTTCTCCATTGCTCGCAAGTTCTTTAATAAAATGATATCTAGTATCAATATGCTTATTATTTTGATGAAACACATTATTCTTGGATAGTGCAATCGTTGAGGTGATGTCACAATATATTTTTGTTGATCCTTGTTGTTTCTACTTGAATCCATCGAATACTCTTCTTAACCATACCGCTTGACATGCTACTGATGCTGTTGCTAAATATTGTGCTTCTGCTAATGATAGTGTCACAATAGGCTTATTTTTAGATGCACATGCAATCACACCTCAACCAAGATGGAACACATAACTCAAAGTGTTCTTCCTATCATCCAAACTACCTGCAGAATCACTCTCTATAAATCCAACGAATTTTTTATTTTTTGTGATGACATACATTATGCCACAATATTTCGTTCCTACTATGCATCTCATAATTATTTTTCCTGCTCTCCAAAGAGCGTCTTTTGGAGTCTCCATAAATCGGGAAATCAAACTCACTCCTTGCATAATATTTGGCCTTGTAGCTATGAGATACATAAGGTTGTCAAGCAATCTTTTGAAAACAGTCGAATTGACATATGATCAGTCATTAGGGGAATTTTTATGTCTAAAATGGGCCTCCTAAGGAAATTATAAAATAATAGTCGAAATAATATAATAAGATTTGATGACATCATCAAATTTTAGAGGGAAAAAGGAAAAAAAACTATTTTTTCAACTTGTATTTTCAACTTATCTTCCAAAATTTTAACTCAAATTTCGAGCAGGAGTACTCTTTGGATGCAAAATTTAATTTCTCATCGAAGGAGTACCCATGTTGCATACTTTCGATGGAACCTGCTACACGAAAATTTAGAAATACATGAAAAACGTGATTGCAATCATGCTTTTTCATGTATTTCACCTTTTTCACATAGAAGAGTCCATTAAAAGTATGCAACGTGGGTATTCCTTGGATGAGGAATTAAATTTTGCATCCAATGAGTACTCCTGCTTCAAATTTGAGTAAAATTTTTGGGAGATAAGTTGAAAATACGAGTAGAAAAAGTAGTTTTATTATTTTATTATTTTTTAATCTTTTTACCCTTTTACCTAAAAAATGGTGAATCATCCCCTATGTTTGACGTCATCATCTTGAATCCTATTGGTTCTTATAAAGTTTATTTTGGTTGTATGTTTTTCTTATGAAGCCCATTTTAGACCTCAAAATTCCCCTAATGCATCATCCTTTCTTAACTTTATATCTGTTGCAACTGGTGTTGGTGATCTAAATGGGAATGTTATTTTTGTTGCACTAAGATCCAATTCATAATATAAACAAAGTGCTTGTGGATTATGAGGTAAATTGAAAGTTTTTCATGAGTTTTCATGTGTTTTAATTTGAATTTATTGAACAAATTAACATAAGTAAACACTGAAAAACAACATATAACAGACATAAACATCACCATAAAGAGTAACAAAACAACACATGATGAAGGAGTTCACCCTACCTGGGCTACGTCACCTTGATCCAACTTCCAATGGCTTTTCCCTCTTATATTATTCTCAAAAGTGTGATTACATATGTTTACAATGCTCAAACAACTCTATAACTTGTTCCATCATTTCAAAAATGAGAAAAAATTCCTATGTAGCCTCTTTTTGCATCGAATTTAGCCAAAAAATTGACTAAGTTATTACTTTCCCAATTTTTTGCACTATTCTCTCCAGATTTTCCCCAAAATCTGGCACCATCCTACAAATCTTCCCATAATCCAGCTAACCGATTGCTGATTTCACCAAAAACCAAGCGAAATTGTCGATGCACCAATTTTCCCAATAATGCCTATAAATTGTATTTCAAAGCATATCAATTATGGTTGAATGAATGTTTTTTTACATATCAAAAACTGTCGGTTAACTAAGCATTGGATTCTGCATCTTGGGTGGTCATATTGGCGGAGGTTGTGTGTTTAATGTTGTAGTTCAAGTGGTGGCCTAGCTGGCTGGCGGTTTCGGAGGCAGTCTCCATACCATATCACATGACGACATATATTATTACGATTACAGTTATGGACCGTTGGGGGGGGGGGGGGGGTGCGTAGGGATAGCCTCCAACCCATAGTCCTGTCTCCGGCAGTGACCATGGCTAGGACTAGACCCCTGCCCCCTCCTCCCATTGCACATTACACATGAAAAAAGCATGGGGGGGTGGTAAAGGTTTGGTGCTCGGACTTGGAGTTCGCGGGTTTGACCCTCGCCTGCTCTACTCAGACTCAACCTAAAATCTTGGTCTCCCTCGGGCTAGCACGCAGCGACCCCTAACTGCTTCATGTGGCAGCCTATGATTGGTCACCCAAACCACCAATCAAAACAAATTATTTTGAAAAATAAAAAAGTGCCATTTGTCACGATCCCATTCGCTGAAGACAATCCATTGAAAAATTCAACCTGTATAGTCACCCTACAATGTAGGCATGCCTAGTTAGTTGTACGGATTGCTGACTAGGTTGTCCTACATATTTTTTCTTTAAATTGGCTATTTGGAAAAGTGGAAAGAACAAATTTATGGGAGCATATGGTGTCGATTTTCCACAAAATGAGTTGTGCCAGGTTCAAAATGACATGATCTATGCAAGCGTTCGGGTTCCACACCTTTTCGACAAATTTCATTTTTTAGATAATTTGGAGCACCTGATCACTACTCCCCATGGGATGTTTTTGGACCCCAAAAAATCTCTTTCAGTTTTTCAGCATATGAGGGTACAAATACCTCACCTTTCCAATCTTGATCCATTTGGCCTTAGAATTATTTGTGCCTTTTAGCCCCACACGAAGCTAGTCTACACTCCCTCATTTTGATGTCCTTGTTCTTCTGTCAAGAATTGGTTTTTGTTGAATTTCATCAAGGTATTCAGGATAAAAGTCTTCAATAGATGGAATCTGAACTTTTTCTCCTTGATCTTCAATCAAAGGAGGCTCATACATTCTCAAGTTCTCAACATTAACAACAGAGTAAATTTTCATGTATGAAGGAAAATCTAACTTGAAGGGATTTTCACCAATATTTTCCAAAATTTTGAAGGGACTATAACGATTTTGTTTCAGTTTTTTACCTTCCCCTTGAAGCCTCTTTTTTCTAATGTGAAGCCAAACATCATCACCAACTTGGAACTTGTGATATACATGATACTTATCATGCCTTCCTTTGTACTTTCTTGGGCTCTTTTCAAGTTGATCTTGAACTATTTGATGTATCAATTGTATTTTTTCTATGAACTTCTTGGCTTTGTGTATGTCGCTATGGAAGTAAATAGCAACATCCTTCCCAAAAATTAAATCCAATGGTGATCTAGATAAATATCCAATACATGCCTCAAATGGCGATGTTTTTGTAGACGAGTGTTTTGCACGGTTGTAAGCATGTTGAATGTAGTGCAAGTTTTCATCCCACAACTTAGGATGCTTGCTACAGTATCCTCGAAGAATATATTTGACTATTTGATTAACCACCTCGGCTTGAACATGTGTTTTTGGATGAAGGGATGTACTCTTCTTCAACTTGGTATCCATCAAGTCCCACAAACTTGACCAAAAATTCCCAAAAAATTGAGAATCTTGATCACTAACAATAGATGCGGGAAAACCAAAATGAACCCAAACATGCTAAAATAGTAAGTGAGATATTTGTTCAGTTGTGATTTTAATTTTACATGGCACTAATATACACATATTTTTGAACCTATCCACAACTACATACAAATAATCATGACCTCTATTTGACAATGGAAGACCTCCTAGAAAATCCATAGAAGCACTCTCGCATGTACGTGAAGGTACATGAAGTGGTGTGTACAATCCTAACTTCCTATTGCTAGGTGGACTAACTGCACATAATAAACAACCTTTAATGAAACGTGACACAATTTTAAGTATACAAGGCCAATAATAATACCTCTGAAGATGTGCCATTGTTTTTCTTACACCGAAATGTCCAACAATAAGAGAAGTGTGTGCTTCCCTTATGACATTCGCTCTCTCCCCTTGTGGAATACAAAGCTTGCCCAAATGATACAACAAGTTTTTATGTACATGGTAATCCTATTCCTCTACTTTGTTTCCTTGACTCATGCTTGAATATTTAACATCTCGAGCATCATTATCACATGCATATTACTCAATATAATTTTCATGAAAAACAAAATTATGCTTGACTAAAGTAGTTTCACTAATAATAGGCCTAGAAAGCATATGAGAAACCTTGTTGTATATACCTTTCTTTTCCTTGATGACTAAGTGGAATTGTTGTAAGAAACCCAACAATCGAAAGTATGTTTACTTTTGCAACTTAGTTTTTGATTTCAAGTATTGCAATGGTTGGTGGTCGGTGTGTAATATGGTTTCTTTTTCCATCAAGTAGTGTTTCCACTTTTTCACACTTTGAACAAATGGATAGACCTCCTTGTCATAAGTAGGGTAGTTAATCATTGCACCATTGAAAGTTTCTGAATGAAATGAAATGGCTTACCATGTTGCATAAGGACTGTGTGCATAGCATAGTTGCTTGCATCGGTTTGACTCTCAAAGGGTTGTCTCAAGTCATGTAGTGCAAGTATTGGGGTTAAACTGATCTTCTCTTTCAAAGCATCAAATGATTTTTCCTGCTTTCCTCCCTGCTGGAAGACATTTTTCACACTAATCAATGCATGCAAAGGAGGTGCGATAGAAAAGAACCTAGAAGTAAATTTTCTCCAATATTGGGTTGTTCCCAAAAAACTTCTTTCCTCACTAACTGTCTTGGGCATTGGAAAATTCACAATGACCTCAACCTTAGAGAGTTCTATCCTCAACTCACCTCCTCCAACAATATGCCCCAAATACGCTAAAGAAGTTTTACCAAACTCACATTTTACATCTTCAAAAATAACTGTTCTTTCCTGAAGACATCAAGTACTTTTCTTACATGCATGACATGTTCATCAAGTGATTTATTGGAAATTAAGATATCATCTAAGTAGACGACGAAAAACGCATCAAGAAATGGCGTCAAAAAATCATCCATCACATGCATGAAGGTAGCAGGGGCATTACATAGACAAAAACACGTAAAAAACGATTCAAAGAAACCTTGATTTGTTTTGAATGTTGTCTTCCAAATGTCACCTTCAACAATTCTAATTTGATGGTAGCCACTCCTTAAGTCAATCTTAGTAAAATACTTTTCATCTTTCAATTGATCAAGTAAATCATCTATTCTAGGGAGTGGATAATGGTTCTTTACCATAATTTTTTTCAATGCATGGAACTCTACACACATGTGCCATGTTCCATCCTTCTTTGGCACCAACAGAATAGGTGACCCCATGGCAAAGTAATTTATCAAATGATCCCTTTGTCCAAAAAATATTGAATTTAATTTTTGATTTCATCACTCTCCATCACCAACATCCTATACATGCTAATGTTAGGAAGAGGAAAATATTGCTGCAACTATATTTCATGTTGGATTCCCCTCTTGGGAGGCAACCGCTTTGGATCCTAAAACATCTCGCTATTTTGATTAACCACTTCAATCAAATTAGATTTCAACTTTGGATCACAATCTTGAAATTCTTCATAATCAACATCATTCTTTGGTTTAATCATAAGAACCACAAACATTTTGCTTCAATTCACTATTATTTTCATTTTCCCTACATTAACTAATGAAAGATTTAGTTTCTTACGATGAGCTCTCATAATATACTCCACACTATTTTGAACAAGTGGTACTTGTTTATATGGCGATAGAAGATGGATTTTCTATCATAGAGGTAAGGACTTCCCCAAACAAATCCGGAAATATCAAGTGGTACAACATCTAATTCAACTTCATCAATGAAGTTTGTTGTGATTGCAAAACGAAGAATAAAATTTCTGTAACATGAAAATTTGTGTTCTTTTATATCGAAACCAATGGATATGGTTTGCAATGTTGAATGGTTTCAATATTAAGTTTATTGACTAAGTCTTTAGATATCAAATTGGCTTGAGACCCACTATTGAATAGTGTGTCGATTTTTGTATGTCTTGAAATAACCCTCACATGGAATAATTCAATCCTTGTTTCTTGATTTGGAGTTACTAGTTTGACAATTTTATGGACTAGTGCTAGCAATATATTGTTTTCCTTTCATACCCATGGCTATAGTTTTAGTTTCATCACCCGAGTTAGATCCAAAATCCTATTGAGTGGTTGTAGTTTCTTTTTGTTTTCTCTTGTTGTTTAATTTCTTGGGCCTCATATCTGGATGAAGCTTTGAATAGTGGTCTTCATCGTGAACTTATTTGGAATAATGTTTTCATGTCATTTTCTCTCCTTCCTTTCTAATCGATGCATTTTTATTTCCATTTCCTTTATCTCCACCCTTAAATGGATTTTTTTTACCCTCTTCTGGAATTTTTTTCCCTCTTGCCTCAAGGTGAGCAACTTGCACACAAACCTCATCTAGACTAGTGGGATTTAACATAAGGATAGTATGCCTTAGGTAGTTATGTAAAACCCTTATATACTTCATCAATGTGTCTTGTAAATCTAATTCAACACCTAACATTACAATTCTTCTTCTAAATTCTTGTGTGTAATATTGCACACTTTGACCTTTAAGTTTTCTAAATTTCTGCCAATTCATGATGGATTTTTGCATATATTATAGAGGTTAAAATTCTATTTAATTTCAGCAATGAAATTATACCAAGAGAGTGATATCTTTCCATGTTTTTTAATCTCATCTTGTGTCTTGGCTTCCCTCCATACAAGTGTTGCACCCTCCAGTCTTAAGGAAGCTAGTTGAATCTTTGTATAATCATTTTAAAGGTTTTGAATCCTGCAATAGACCTCCAACTGAGCAACCCATTTGGAAATATTCTCTACATTCACTTCACCATTATACGTAGGAAACTAAAATTTAATATCATGTTTTAACAATGGTTGTTTACCCATTCCTTTTGATGTATTTTAATGAGTATGAGTAAGGGTTGTAGTAGTGGAAGAATATGAAGATGAAGGTGAAGATGGTGGTGAGGATGATGGTGGAGTAGGTTGTGTCTTATTACCACTTCCATTACCTCCTCCTCCTAGAGATCCCTATCCTCTTGGAGACCTGAGGCTTTCACCCTACAACCTTGTGTTCCTCTCTTCATAGAGGACCTTAACCATCTCTGTCATGTGAAATAAAGCCTTCCTAAAATCCTTTTCATTCTCTGACATGTTATCATTTCCACCTTCATGAGACATGATTACTGAAGCTTCTACTGCAATTGGAGGTTAATCTTGTGGTGGAGATTTTGGCAACTGTGCCCTCGTTCTCCTTGGTCCAACTAGAGAAACTGCATCCACAAGCTTTCCTTCTCCTCTCTTGATCTTCAACCTTGTAAGAATTTAAACACTTGAAAAACAATTAATTAATCCTTGCACAAGTGAAACTAGTCCTTTGATACCAAATTTATCTAAATGGGAATATTAGTTTTGTTGTGCTAAGATCCAATTCAGAATATAGATAAAATGCTTGAGGATTATGAGGTAAATTCCAAGTTTTTCATGAGTTTTTATGTATTTTATTATCAATTTATTAAACAAATTAACATAAATAAAAATTAGGAATAGAGATGAAGAGCGCTAGGGTTTATGACATCGCTCCCTTTCCCTTCATCGTCATCAGAGTGCTACGCGGCCTTGAAGCTTGATACAGGCCAAGATCAGACGCGGCGTTGAAGAACCAAATGTTGCAATGTGTGAGCAACGGTCCTGGAGATAGAGCAATGCAGAAGGGTGGCCTACTAATATAAATTTCTATTTTTTATCACTCAACTGCAGACAGGAAAGGAGCTCGCGACGTTTTGAAGGAGGGCACCGTCGACAGGAAAGGAGCTCTCTGCGATTGGAAGGATCATAGCTCCACTGCAGACAAGATCGAGAGTACTTCCCTCCCCAAGGAGACGTGGTTGGACACTAGCAAGGTGTGGAGTCATGAGGAGGCTTGCGGCTATCTCAGCCAGCTCCCACTAAACCTCAACTCGCAGTCCCACCTCGACACTCCGACCCTCCAATTGAAATCTAGTTGACAAGGAACCCTTGTCTCCCTATCCACTAACTTTCAGATTCAGATAGTCCTTCTATGTGGAAAATCCTTGCTGCTATGGGTTCATTCAACAGATTTGGTAAAAGATCTCTCGCTCACTCTAGCATCCAAGCCAACTATTCCTTCAGACTCTTAGCATCCTTTATATGGAGGTAAAAAACTTGAGTAATCTTTACCCCCTCATTTTATCATATTAAAAAGGATGCCCCTATGGTTCTGTCCCTTCGCCTACGAGGATGATATGTAGGACAACCTTCTTATGTACAAAACTTCTCCTATAAAGATGTTTTCCATGAACAACCTCCTAAGAATACTACTCTACATATGGAGGCCCCCAAGCCTTTTTTGGTGGAAAAATCGGAGGATGTGCCCTCCATATAGATTTCCCACCCGGATCTTGAAAACCAGCATAAAATATTTGCAGAATTTGTCATTATTTGTTGTTTCCATGTATTATGGCCTCACTCTGTAGATCTGTACCAATGGATTCAGTCCACCTGGACAAACAACTGCAAGTTGTTCCTCTTATCAAAGGGCTTATTCATAACTATATTTTCTTTTATTGAGGACTATCAAAAAGCCTTAACTGGTGTTCCATCGTTTTGGGGAAATGCAGGGATATTCCTCACCCCCTGGCTCCTAGAATTTGATCCCTCCACGACAGTAATCACCAAAATTCCCATTTGGGTCAGGCTTCTAAACTTATCCCCTCATCTTTGGCACTTCACTATCTTCCAAGGTATCAAAAAATCTCTAGGACAATTTCTAGCTATGGATCCCTCCAGGGCGGAGAAAGGCCTATACACATATTGCAAAATCTGAGTGGAGATTGGCTTAAGAAAAGGTTTACCAAATCAAATTCTTCTCAAATTGGGAGACTTCCTCTGGTATCAAACCTTGGATTATGTGAACACTGCATTTTGATGCCGTCACTATCATCAAACAGGGCATCTTCAGAACTCCTACACTGTTTTCCTACCCCAAAGGAATAAATGACTTAAAAAACCAAAATCTAAAAGTTGGAAACCTTCAGTTCCACCCCCCATGGATGACATTGGAGACTGAATAGGATGAGGCTCTTGCATCACAAGAGATGGAAACAAACTTGGAAAACCCTGGAGAGCCAAATGCTTCCACGAATACTCAGAAACATGATCATGAGTCTACCTCCTCTAAATTAGATAACGAGAGTCCTCCCTTGATCATCAAAAATCTTTAGGTGGTCTCATCCAAACCGCCCAAGGATGGCTGGGTCAAAGTTATGAACAAAAAAGGAGGAAAGAAATGTCGTATTGAGGATTCTACCCATTCTAGGTAAATTCTTGTTTTTTTCTTCTACCCTTCATGGGTAATTTCTCATGTTTGTCTCTCATGGTTCACTTTTTTCTATTCTGGATCCTCTATGTTCTCTCTTGGCTAAAAAATGGGACTGAGGTTGATTTTTCATTTCTGGGTTCCCCATTATCTAGTTTCTCCTGCTTGTAACTCCATTTGTACCATATGATTTTAATAGAATTTTTCTTATTTAGAAAAAAAATAATATATAAAACACTAAAAAACAACATCTAACAGACATAAACATCACCATAAATAATAACACAAAAACACACAATGAAGGAGTTGACCCTGCTTGGTCTACATCTCCTTGGTCCAACTTCCAATGGCTTGGCCCTCTTTTATCATGCTCAAAAGTGTGATTACATATGTTTATAATTATCAAGCATCTATGAAACCTATTACATTACCTCGAGAATGCCCAAAAGTTCCTGCACAACCTCTTTTTTCATCGAATTTGGAAAAAAGTTGACTTAATTATAACTTTCGCAAGTTTCTACACTGTTCGCTCCACATTTTCACCAAAATTAGGCACAATCCCACAAATCCGCCTGGAATCCAACTAACTGAGAAATTTTTTTGCCAAAAAACTAGGGGAAATTGTCGGTGCACCAATTTTCCCAATAACGCTTATAAGCTAGATTTCAAACCATATCAATTATGGTTTGATGAAAAAAATTATATATTGAAACCTGTCGATTAGCCAACCATCAGATTTCATGGATTGGGTGGTCATATTGGCGGAGGTTTTGTATTTAATGTTATGGTTGAGGAGGTGGTTTTACCGGTCAGTGGTTCTGGAGGTGATCTCCACAAAATATCACATGGTGGCATATATTATGACGATTACACTTAAGGATAATTTTTTTTTTGGGGGGGGGGGGGGGGGAGGCGGGGGATAGCCTCCCACCCCTGGTCCCTCCTCTAACGGTGACTAGGGCTGGGGCTAGACCCTGACCCCTTCCCCCCATTGCACATTACACATGACATTAAAGCCAAAAGGCAACATATATATAACAAGGAACAAAGTGTGGTGTAGTGGTAAAGTCTTGATGCTCAGACTTACTATACATACTACTGAGTGGGTTGTCCTATATTTTTTTTTTAGTTTTCATATTTGACCAAGTGGACATAATGTGTTTCTAGGAGCATAAAATGTTAGTTTTCCATGAAATGAGTTGCGACATATTCAGAACGATGAGATCTATGTAGTCGTTCTGGTTCACAACCATTCCAACAACTTTTAGTTTGAGCATAATTTTTAGCACCTCATCAGGAGGTACATGTTTGAAATTCTCCATCATGAATATTTTCAACAAATATATTGCATACTTATTTTAGAAAATATAAATTCCTTTTAAATATTTCACAACTTCTATGCCAATAAAATATTTCATGAGACCAAGATTTTTAATCTCAAATTCTTTCTTCATGGTTGTTTTAAATTCATCTAACTCAAGATTACCTGTAAAAATCATGCCATCAACATATATCCAAACAATTGATATATGTCCATGCTTATTTACCTTTTTCTATAAGGTAGGCTCAATGTTGCTTCTGCAACATCCATTCTTAATCATGTAGTTGTCAATTCTTCTATACAATTCTCTAGGTGCTTGCTTCAGTCCATAGAGCACTTTCTTCAACCCATAAACTTTTTATTATTTACCTTCTATTTCATAAGTTGGAGGTTTCTACACATAAATTTATTCTTCGAGAATTCCATTCAAGAAGGTTTCCATTGACATCCATATGATAAAATTTCCACTTGTTTTGAGCTGATGTGGCTAGAAATGCTCTTACAGTATCCAATCTCGCTACCGAAGAAAATGTTTCTCCAAAATCTATTCTCGGTTGCTCTCAGAATCATTTTTCTACAGGTCTCGCCTTAAATCTGTAAATTTCACCTTTCTCATTCAACTTTGTCTTGTACACCCACTTCACACCATTGAGATTTTTATCCTTTTGAAAATTAACCAAATCCCATGTATCATTTATTTCAATAACTTTACTTTTTTCATCCATCGCTTGCACCCAATTTTCATCTCTGATTTCTTCTTCAAACAAAGAATGTTTGAATGACAATAATGAAAATTTTTAACTAACATCTAAATCATCATAAATATCTTTTAGAATTCTCATATTTCTCTTACCATTTCTTGATTCATCATCTAATTGGTTGCTCGAAGAATTTTGGTCTATTGATCTGCTTGAAGTACCATGCCACTCAAAATTTTTTGGAGTTATTGTTGGTGTGATTCTCTTTGTTGTATGCTCTTTTGATTTGTGATGCTCTTAATATTCTACAACATCCACTTCCATTAATGGTGCTCATGAATCAAAAAAAATTCTATAGTGCCATTCCATTACTCTTGTTCTTTGAACACAACATCTCTGCTAATTATGTCTTCTTGGTGGCAGTGTTATATAGTTTGTAAGATTTTGATTACTCACTAGAACTAATAAATATGAATTTTTTACTTTTTTCATACATTTCTCCTTTTATATGCTTAGGTACATGTGCATAGGTTACACATACAACAAATCTGAGATGAGATATACTACAAGACATACCTGACCATGCTTCTTATGGTACTCGTTTCATCACACTCTTTGTAGGTTATCTGTTTATTACATAAACATCACATTCAACTGATTCTACCCCATATTCACTAGAAAAGCTTCTTTATTTCAACATGATCCTTGTCATGTTCATAATTGTTTTGTTCTTTATCTCCGCTACACCATTCTGCCACATTGTTTATTTGGTTGTAAACTATCCTTTGATTCCATTTTTTTTGCATTACTCATGGAATTCCTTCGAATCATGTTCTCCACCATAGTTTGACCTCAACACCTTTATCTTTCGATCACTTTGGTTCTTTTCTAGGGCTTTGAATTCTTTGAACTTTAGAAAAGTTTCAAACTTCTTCTTCAATAAGTAAACCCAAGTCTTTCTGCTATAGTCACTAATATAACTGAGAAAGTAACAACTTCCACCAATCGATTGTGTCCTCATAGATCCACATAGGTTTGTATGGACCAAATGAAGAGGTTTCTTTGCTCTGTATCTAGCTCCATTTTGAAACATTTCACGGTGTTTCTTGCCCAAGATGCAACACTCACAAGTACTAGTAGGTTATTTGATGAGAGGTAATCCTCTGACCATATGTTTCTTTTGCAATAATATTAAACTATAAAAGTGCAAGTGTCCGAACCGAAAGTGCCATAACCAGTAATCATTAGAACATGTAAATGTGAAAGAACTAACCTGATCACTGTAATTCATAATTAGAGGAATATTTTTTTTCCTCATCATCTACACCTTTGCGGGCTTGTCATAAATAACACACTCTTTTCCATAAAAGAAAACTTTGTATCATTTCTATGTCAATCAATAAACACTTATCAAATTATGTATAAGACCAAGAACATAATATACCACTGAGATTGTCTTTGGCTACCACAGCTTGGTCAAAATTTTAACCACTTCCTTGCCATCTACATCCATAGTCTTGTTAGTCCACAAATTTACCTTTGTCTTCACAGATTGATACAAGTTTGCAATCAAATTCTTGTTTCCTACCATGTGGTTACTTCAACCACTATCTAATACCCACACATTATCATACGGTTCATGCATGTTATGGAAATCTAGGAACAAGAAGTTAGTATTCTATGTACTAACATTAGCTCTATGGTTTCCTTGATCAACTATCCTCTTCTTGCAATCATAGGAATAATGACCAAATTTACTCCAATAATGACATCTCACCTTTTATTTTTCAAACCTTTGATTATTATTGAAGCTTCTACTATTGGTTCAACTTTCATGTTCATGCTCTTCACGACCATCTATCTGACCACCATATCTTGCCTCTTGATCTACCTCTTTGTCGACCTCTTCAAATAGAAAATTGAGTTTTGAAAGCAATTGATCAAGTGGAATCCTTATTTCTATCTATCGTTTCCTCATGGGATAGAATTGATCCCATCAAGTCATCAACTGTCAGTGTTGCCAAATACTTGGCTTCTTCTATGGATCCTACCACAACATAAAACTTGGTAGACAAAGATATAAGGACCTTTTCAATCATTTTTCAATTTTAATATATTCACCATAAACTTTTAACTGATTTATGACATACATGACCTTATTCACGAAAAAATCGATGTCCTTTGCCTCCTTCGTCTGCAGGCTTTCAAATTTTCTTTTAGTATTATGCAATTTAAAAATATTTACTTTTGAAATACCTTGATATCTTGTCACCAAAGTATCCCATGGTGTCTTTGCAAAAGATGTAATCATAATCTTCTAGAAAAATTCTCGGTCCTGTCCATGTTGGATACGCAGCAATGCTTGTGCATTCTTCCTTTTATCTTTCTTCCATTGTTCCTTCTCTGCATTAGTGAGATATTTTTCTTCTAGTTCACTTTGAAGTTCTGCAAACCAAATTTTGACATGATCCCAAACATCATCCGCTTTCAACATGGTATCCCTCTAAAAGAAAGAAGTTGTAGCTACAAACTCAATGTTGCCATCTTTCCTAAAAAAATCACTTCTTGTATGATACCCTAAGTTTCATTTTTTTTTAATGCTTTACGAAGCTTAAAAAATAACCCTTATAATAAAACCATAAGTTTTATTTTATATATAAAAAAACTTTTACATATAAAATAAACTTTTATATGAATCACTTTTCAAAAATAATAAAAGAATTCCTTTTAAAACTTTCGTTTTACACTCACATGCTTTATGAAATAACTTTTAAAGAAATCAAACCCTTTTAAAAGTAATGTTGATACATATATTACTTTTAAGGAATAACGTAATCCTCGAATGAGTTTTCATTGACATTTCTTTTAACATCTAACATGTCGGAAGTTTAGTACGACAATGATATAACGATCCTCACAATGTTATTGTTCCATGTTAGTTCCTTAACATACCTAATAACTAAGGCTGCCCGCGTGCTCAGAAATATATAATGTGTCTCTGTGCGAAGTTCATGAGCATTTAACACCTTGAGTTTCACTGTCGAATGCGTTATTGCTTAAATAAGTGAGAAAAAAATTTCTCCTCTCATACAGATTATTTTTTATTTTTCTTTGACTCTTTATAATCTTTCTTTGATACCAATTTGTTCGAAAGTTAGAAGAGTAAAGGAAAATTTAAAAAAAAGAAAGAAATCTCACAAAATAACACACGAACTGCGACTCTTCTATTGATCACACAAACTGCAATCTTAATATTAATATGATGAACCGAGTGAAGGGTATTTAAACCTTTTCGACTAACGACTCGTCTAATCAAACTTGACATGCACACAATTACCAAATTCATCTATCACTTATCTCGACTTGAATCAAAACTCACTTAACTGAATCTCTAAATATAGTTAAATCTCCATGCGAGAGTTAATTATATGATTTTAACACTAGCATAACCACATTGGTTTTTAAGTCTAATCTAGCAGAACCACATTTTTAAATATTCTTCCATTGTTATATATCAACCACATAATTAACTATTATGTTTATGGTAGGGACTTATAAACCCTAATATTAAATATAGCATTTATAATATGAGATTTGTAATATAGGGTTGATAATATTCATTTTAATATTAAGATTTATAACATTGGGTGGTTAATATATAGGTTTTATAATATTAGGATTTATAATATAGGGAATTAAAAATTTAGGCTCTAATATATGGGTTTTATAATTTCGAGTTTTTAATATTATGACATATAACATTGTGTTTAGTATTACGCTTTATAGTATTGGTGTTCTTGTTGGAAGAAATGCTTCCATGTCATTTGTAGTTGTCACTAGGAGTTACGAGGAGACAATATAGATGTTGTTGTTTCCAATGCAAGAGTTGTAGTCATGATCTAGATCTGTCATAATCAATAATTTATGTTGTGTATATTTGTACCTGTGGTGATCAATAAATGTATTAAGTGTGTTTGGTTTTGTTTTTAACAATTCTCTCTCTTCTCTCTCTTTTTATAAAATGGTATCAGAGCCATAAGATTGATATCAATTTGCATGTGTTTTTTTTTGCCTAAATTAAATATATATACATATGTTTCCTTTTCCTCCTATAGGGCAGAGATATGGATCTAAGATCCTGTTATGTAATTACTTCATTATAGTCAACATACATATTAGGGCCCTATATTACTAGTGTAGTCCCTTATTTTTGTTATTGTAGCCCCTTAATTGTTATCGGTGTACCCATGTAGTGCCCATGTTGTTATTATTGTGCCCTAATATTAGTATTATTAGGTCAGCTTTCTATTATGACCCCATGGACTCCTATATATAGAAATGACGTTTTTTCATTTGTATCATCCAAGAATTATCCATTTTATGTAATTGAAAGGATATTTCCCCCTCAAAGAGGTTGATTTCTAAGGCGTTGATCTATATTTTCTTCTATTTTGTGAGTTGGTTTCATAACATTTGGTATCAGAGCTTTGGATTCTAGGGTTTTGTTGTTTCAAACAAGTCATTCTAGAATTTGTGTTATAAATTTTTTCTATGAAGGTTCAGAAACTAAACAAAAACCCGTTTGCGAATAAATTCTGAGGAACTTTGTGTAAAAATTTGAGATCTTGGTTCACAATGGTTTTGAAGATATGATATGTGGAAGTTAGGGTTTTTGTAGGCTCCCGAATTTTATCTCAAAGAGGCGACCTTGGGAAAATCGTAATAACTCTCTCTCTGATCATCATATTAGATTGATGTAAAAATAAGCAAAATGTAAATAGACTGTCATTTATTTTGTATCAATTTCAGAGCCGAAGGAGGAAACATGGACACATGGCATGTTGTACAAGTTTTACATATTGAACCGGTCCATAATTAGGTCATTGTGGGATATTGGGCATAACTTTGTCTTGAAGAATCCAAATCAGGTCAAGCCTATGGAATTGGAAAGAAGATTCATATGTCTACTAAATAAGCAAAGATAAAATCTTACGGATCTGAAAGTACAAAGATACACTACTTTCAATATCTAGCTCCTCAAAAGAAAGAAAAATGTGTGTATTTGTTTTTAAAATTTCATAAGTCTTGTTTGAAAAATCAGTTTGAAGTGATTCCAAGGGCATATTGAAGCATATATATTAGTATTGGGTTCTAAAATCCCCCCTAAAAATAATTCAACGCCCATTTATCTCTCAGAAGTATCTACTATGAGTCATGAAGAGGAAGAAGTGCAACATGATATATCAAAATTACAACAAGTGCAACAAATTTTGCTCTCAAAAAGAGTAACAAAAAATGAAATGGAAGCTAAGATGGATGGTTTGAAGGAAGGTGTGGAAGCTAATATGGATGGTTTGAATAAAGGAATGTAAGCTAAGATGGATTCTTTTAAGAATTACATGCAAGGTAATATGGATGGCATGGAAGCTAAGATGGATTGTATAGAAGGGAAAATGGATGGTGTGAAATTAAAGCGTGGAAGCTAAGATGGATGGTTTGAAGAAAGGCGTAGAAGCTAAGATGGATGATATGAATTTATGTAGTAACACAAAAAATTACACATATAACCATAAATACAAAGATTCATCGGAAATAACACTTCATTTCATTAATATCAAAGAACTGAAATTTGTTTAGAGAGTGAATGGAATTAAACTAGCTAAGGCACTGGTAGCTTATCTCTAAGAAGATATGTGGCACCTATAGGCCTCTAAAATATGTGTTACAATGAGTCTTAAATGCCTATATGCTATTGATAAATAATGTAAAACCCTAAATATAAAAAAACCTAACCCTAGGAGATGAAATGCCAGACTATGGGCCCCGTTGAGGTAAATTGGTACATTAATTTCCCGAGGTCATGAATCTGGCATACTACCTCCGTTTGATGCACATGATACCTCATTAGAAAGATCTATCTGAGGAATAAAATTCATAAGAAGAAATATTGAGTTTGAAACAATCTCCTATTTGTCGAAGGTTTCATTCCCAAAAAAGTTCGTTTAGGGCCTCAAAACTACTCTCGAAGTTCAAGATCCGAAAAATTGCAAAAAATAGTAAATTGGGATACATTAAAGGAAACTGAAAAATTGAAAGAAAAAATGGTGGGGGTCCAAGTGGAATAGGTGGGTGGCTGCCGATATACACCTAGATCATACCTCCACCCTTAGGAATAAATGGTCCCCATTGCGCTGAGTTCCTCCATGAGATGAGGAAAGTTCTGCTGAACTTAATCCTTGGTGAGCGACTTCCCCTGGGGAAGGAGTTGGCCTGATTTGAAAACTTGATATAGATATATCCTTTGCTGGTGGGTGTTCTTGATCTGTGTATCCATAATCTGATCAGTTGTGTCTTGTTCCATGTATTCTGGATTTAACTCTGTTGGTGTGAGTTGTTCTTCCATATCAGATCTGTCCAGTGGAGGTGGAAAGTAGGGTCAAAGGCATTCCACGTTGAAAAATGGGTGCAGACCGAGGAATGGTTGAATACTGAACTTGAAGACATGGTCCCCTACAACCTTCATGATGGTGCATGGCCCATATCAGTGTGGGAGAAGCTTGCGGTGGGGTCTAGTGAGGCGCACCTTCTGCAAATGTAGCCACATTGTCACAAAACTGGAAGTTTTGTTGTACCTGGTGCTGATCATGTCACTGCTTATAATTAGCATTAACTCTATCCAATATGTCATGAACCTATTGGTAGATGTGTTGAAAGTGCTCAATGAAGTTGTTCGCCTTGGAAGCTTAGGACTTGACATGAGCCGAATCAACCTAAGTAGCTGCAAATGGCATGGCTACATTAATGGGACATAGTGGCTGGAATCCCAAGCCTACCTAAAAGGGCCTATGGTCGGTTGAGCTGTGGAGGGCCCGATTATGGCTATGTTGTACATAGGGGAGGCTCTCATCACATGTTTGTGGATGATTTGAGTTGTAGATGCGTAGAATGTGTATGATCATCATGTTGAGAACCTATGCCTGGCCATCAGTTTGGGGATGGAAAGTTGTGGACTTGGTGAGCTTGGTGTCCATCATTGACTAGAGGATGGACCAAAATGTACTGAGGAACATGATGTCCCAATCTGAGATAATAGACTTTGGGATCCCAAAGTGTACCCACATTCATTCAAATAAGATTTTAGCGATGGCTTCTGCTATGATATTCTTCTTACAGGCCGCCACAATGGCCGTATTTGAGAATCTATTGATGGACACGAAAACATAGTCGTTGCCATGCTTAGTAGAAGGAAGGCCCAACATGTAATCCATTGATATGGATTCCCAAGGTCAACTAGGGGTAGGCAGCAAAGTATATAGGCCTTGCTTCTTTATGGTCGATTTGGAAATGGCACAGGCAGTGCAGGATCTGATGTACTTCCCAACATCTTGTCGAAGGTTTGGCCAATAGAAATACTTCTCCAATACTGCCACTATTTTCTCGATTACAAAACTCCCAGTGACCTGACTATAGTGAGCTTACCAAACCATTCTTGCACACTCGCATGAAGGAACACAAAGGTATCCCAGGTGACATAGCATTGCATCTTGGAGGTGAAAATTTGGAACTGAGTTACCCTCCAAGGTCATCTTATATTTGTGGTCAATTTCTGAATCGCTCTGGTAAAGAAGTGGCCAATTAGAAGTCTCGTGCCCATAAGAGTTGAGCACAGTGGTTACTACCCAGATCGGTGGTTAGATGAGATAATATGCAACATTACTGGTGTTTCTGATATTTTACTTGATGTTCAAATGAAACTATTGCACACATGTGGACCACTTCTGATGGCAATCATTTTGAAACATCCCTTGTGTCTATATGAACTGCAGGGGTAGGTGGTCTGTGTGGATGATCCTTTCATTCCCAAATTTGTAATGCTTCCATTTTCGGCAAGCCTGCACAATGAAATACATCTCTTTTTCATAAGTGGGATACTTTCGGACTATGTCGGACAACGTCGCACTGTGATATGCCACTAGATGCCCCTGTTGAGTAAGAACTGCCTGATGATGTTTCAACTCTATGAACACCTTCTGTTGAGATTCTGACCAAAATAATTTTCTTTCACTCCTCCCTTGGTGACTTGACTCAAGGGCCAAGTGATATGAGAGAATCCCAACATGAACCTACAGTAGAAATTAGCAAGACCTAGAAAGTTGTGAAGTTTTGTTAGAGTGGTTGAGGCTAGCTAATCCCAAATAACTTGGATCTTGGTTGGATCCACATGCAACCCCTACTCATCAATAATGTATCCCGGATACTGAACTTGGGTAATGCCAAAAGTACACTTCTCCAAATTAGCACACAACTTGTGTTCCCACAGTGTTTGGAGGAACTGTCGGATGTGGTGGAGGTTCTCTTTCCAAGTCTGGATGAAGATCAGGATGTCATCCAAGTAAAGTACTACAAATGAGTTGGTTAATGGCTGAAATATGTCTTCCCTCAACCTCATGAAGGTTTTGGGAGAATTTTTCAACCCAAAAGGCATGACTAGCCATCCAAAAAGGCCCTCCTTGGATTTGAAGACAATCTTCCACACATCAGACAGTTTGATTGGTACTTGGTCATGCATGGAATTCAAGTTGATCTTGCTAAAATATTTCACCCCTTTGATTGGTCCAAAAGGTCATCAATAATATTGTTCCCTTTATGATTCTCCTTCTTAGTTTTTGATTCAAAATTAGAGCATGCATCTCATTTAGAAGTCTTGATCTTGGCCACGAGTGACTGCTTGGCCCGACACTCACTTGTGTTGTGAGCGGAGCTCTTATGGAACTCACACCACTTTCACATGTCCTTCTTCGTCTTTGCAGTGTTTTTATTTTCTTGTGGCTTTGGCACATTGTCTTGGGCCACCATGCCTTGGCTTTGTCCTTTGTCCTATGGTTTGCGGGCACCTTTTTCTTTCTCTTCATTCATTGAACCAAAGTCTCGCTTCTTCTGCTTGAATTTCTGCTTAATCTTGGCAGCATACCAGTATGTCGTACCAAGCAATTAGTTTTCAAGGAACTCCACTTTCTCCTGAACGTATCTATGCAGAAAACTATGGTAGTTCAACAGAAAATGATTCTCTAAATATTTGATACCCAAATATATGCTTAGGATATGGAACAGATTCGTCAGCTCATGCACATCTTGATCCCTTTGCTGCTGCAGCATAGTCCATTGTATGTACTTGTCCTCATATCTCCCCATAGGATAATATTTTTCCTTGATGACATCTCGGAAATAATTCCAAGTCGGTACGGCTGAGAGCAGAGAGGGTTCCCCCTTGTCCTTTTTCTCACAGTAGGTTTCCCACCAGTCCTTGACATGGGGGACAACTTTGAGGAGTGCAAAAATAATCTTCTCCTGGTCAGAAAAGTGATAAACTAAGAAATATCATTCTAATAGGTTCAACCATATATCTATGGTGTCTACATTTATTTGGCCATCAATATGGGATTTTCAAAGCTTACTTGTACCTTAAAAGGGGTTGCGCCTCTAGAGTTCCTGCTAGATGTAGATGCGCCGCTAGTGGATAGTCATTGAAGGATGTAGGAAAATCTATCCATCATCGCGTTCCTTTGTTTTTCAAGGGCCTACCTCGAGCAATATCTTGATAGGATCTCCTTCTCCCTAATATTTCTTTTCATCCTCCGTGGGTGGCCGTTGAGGTTTGCGAGGCTGATCTTGCAAAGGTTCAACTAGTTTGAGCCCTAACTCATTATACACCGAACTCATTGGGGGCATGCAAAGAAGCATCGAGAAAGAGAAAATCACTCTGATACCATTGATTTGAATTTATACAAAAATGCAACAGAATACACATATAACCATAAATACACAGATGCAGTAGAAATAACACTTCATTTATCTAATATCAAAGAACTGAAATTTGTTTACAGACTGAATGGAAATAAAATAGCTAGGGCACTGGTAGCTTATCCTCGAGAAGAGAAGTGATGGCTACAAGCCTTTTAACTTTGTGTTACAATGAGGCTCGAATGCCTATATATTATTTAAAAACAATGAAAAACCCTAAAAATCCAAAAACCTAGCCCTAGGAGATGAAACGCCAAACTATGGGCCTCATCGGGGTAAATTGGTACATTAATTTCCCGGGGTCATAACTTTGGCATACTATCTCCATTTGACACCCATGATACCTCATTAGAAATATCTATCCTAGGACTACAATTTTTGACATCAAATATTGAGTCTGGAGAAAAATCATATTCATCAAAGGTTTCATGCCCAAAAAGTGTCGTTTTGGGCCTCAAAATGGCTCCATAAGTTCAAGACTCAAAAAATTACCAAAAACAGTAAATTAGGCTACAATTAAGGAAACTGAAATACTGAAAGAAACAATGGTGGGGGTCGAAGTGGAATAGGCAGGTGGCCACCAATATCCACCTGGATCAATGGATGGTTTGAAGAATGACATCAAAGCTAAGATGGATGGTGCGGAAGTTAAGATGGATGGTATAGAAGGAAAAACGTAATATTTGAAGAAATACATGGAAGGTTTGAAGGAAGGTTTGGCAAAGTTTTTACAAGAAAAGCTTCCTAATGGCGAAAATGTAGTAGAGGAAACTCATGATGAGAACAGAAGTAATGTTAATCACGATTTCATACAGTCTAATGTTGGATTTAACACCCACCATATTGAGAAGATAGATATGAGGAAGTATGATGGCAAGGATGCGATAACTAAGATAATACAAATGGAGCAATACTTTGAGCTCTATAATACACAAAACACGAAAAGGTATGCCTTGCAACTTTGTATTTAGAAAAAATCAGTTTGTATGGTATCGATGCCTTTGTTCTCGTAAACCACTGGTCACCTCATCATTTTTTTACGGAGGATATCACATTATGACGATATAAAGAGAAACACCATCTTTATCCAATTGATAAATCTCAAATAAAATGGTTCAATGATGGAGCACATTGAGGACTTCAAAAATTTGAATATAAGGGTAAATAATATTCCAGAGTATCATAGGATTGATTTCTTGATAGGGACTCTAAAGGATCACATCCAACAGGAGGTTCACCTTTGGGAACATTATACATTGGAGTGGGCATTCAGGTTGGCAAGAAAAATTCAAAGCAAAATTATGGTGACATTGAAGCCTACCACACACAACTATAAAGATGGAAATGTTTCTACTCCTAGACTTCCACAACCTACAAGGTTGACACCAAAACAATTGGAAGAAAAAGGAGAAAAATGGATTTGCTATAGTTGTGATAAAAAATACACTAAAGGTCATAAGTGTGCTGAGAAAAAAATATTTTTCATATACTGTGAAGAGGAGGAAGGAAAGGAACAACAAAATCCGAAAGAAGAGGATATACACTAGGAACCAACCTTAGAGGAAGAATAAATTAATCAGAGCATATCTTGTAATGTGTTGGTAGGAATTACCACTCCTCAAACTCTCAACATAGGAGGACATATCAAGAAGAAAAATGTAATAGTGCTTATTGATTCGGATAGTACCCATAATTTTATTGATTTTAAGGTAACAAAGGAATTAAATTGCTTCGTGTACACAATGCCAGAGTGTCAAGTGACGGTGGAAAATGGAGGAACTATAAATTTCTATGGAAAGTGCCATAATATCAAGCTAACCATGGGGGAATATGTATTGAAGAGTCCAAAGCTTTAGATTCCAATGGGTGGTGTTGATGTTGTACTAGGAGTACAATTGTTACAATCTCTAGGGATGGTATCTTTTAATTTTCAAGAAATTTTCTTGAATTTTTTTTGGAAGGAAAGGAAGTCAAATTATGGCGTATCACAGGATATATGGGAAATATAATAAGCTATAATTTTATGACAAAGCTTTTGAGGACAAGAAAACAAGGTGTCATTGCAAAATTATGCTCAATAGAAGTTCCAACATCAAAATCATCTATTTCTCAAGATCTCCAAAAAGTCTTGGACAGTCATTCCAAGTTGTTTGAAACTCCCAAAGGACTCCCACCTATTCGTGATCATGATCATGCTATTCATTTGATTCTATGAAGTATTCCTCCAAACATCAGGCCTTACAAATATCCTTAACTCCAAAATCCTAAAATTGAACGTATGATTGCATAAATGCTAGAGGCTCGTATAATTCATACTAGTCAAAGATATTTCTCTTCTCTAGTATTATTAGTGCACAAGAAGGATGGATCATGGCGCATGTGTATGTATTATAGGGAGCTCAATAAGCTCACTATTAAAGATAAATTTCCCATTCTCGTGATTGATGAATTATTGGATGAATCACATGGAGAAAATTATTTTACCAAGTTGGATCTCCATTCAGGATATCATCAAGTTAAATGAAGACTAGAGGCATTCCAAAAAGAACATTTTAAACTCATGAGGGTCATTATAAATTTTTGGTCATGCCTTTTGGCCTTCTCAATACACCTTCTACATTTCAAGGTTTGATGAATTACATTTTCAAACCCTTCCTTGGAAAATTTGTGTTAGTATTTTTTAATGAAATACTAATATACAAGAGGTCTTGGAAGGATCATGTTCAACATGTTGATAGGGTGCTCAAACTAGGAGGAGAAACAATTATATGAAAAAGCCTCCAAATGTTTCTTTGGAGTAGAAGACGTGGAAAATCTAGGTCATATTGTATCTTAGGGGGGTGTAAAGGTAGACCCTAACAAAATTAAAGCTATTAAGGAATGGAAAGTCCCCACAACCATAAAGTATTTATGAGGGTTTCTCGGCTTAAAAGGGTATTATCACAATTTTTTTAATAATTATGTGAAAATAGAAGCACCTCTAACAACATTATTGCAGAAAGATGCATTTTCATGGACTCCTAAAGCAACTAAGGCCTTTGAACATCTTAAAGAGGCAATGTGCCAAGCACTGGTCTTAGCTATGAGACACTTCACAAAAACCTTTATTGTGGAATGTGATGCCTCAGAAAATGGAATTGGTGATGTTTTAATGCAATAAGGAAGACCCAATACTTTTGAAAGTTTTCCAATCAAAGGAAAGTATTTACAGAAGGCTATTTATGAGAAGGAAATGTTCATAATACTACATGAACTAAACAAATGGTGACCTTACCTAATGGGAAGACACTTCAAGTTAAAATTTGATCATGGTAGTCTTAAATAATTTTTGGAACAAAGACTATCTTTAGAAGAGCAGCAAAAATGGGTCACAAAGATGTCAGGTTATGAATTTGAAATCATCTACAAAAAAGAGAAGCTAAATGTTGTTGCAGATGCACTCTCAAAAAAGGATGAGGATGTGGAAGCATTGATTTGTTTCGTTTCTATTATCCAACCATATTTGATAACCGAAGCAAGGGAGAAATGGAAGAATGATGAAGAAGTATGGAAATTGATTCAAAGGTTTTATCAAGATCCTAGTACATAAGATACATTTAGTTGTAAAAATGATTCCTTATGGTAGAAATATCGCTTATATCTCTGTAAGAATTCCAAAATAAAACAAAATATTCTTTTCGAATTGCACACCTCTCCCTTAGAAGTCACTCGGGATTTAAAAAAACTTACCACAGGGTGAAGAAACAAGTTTTTTGGGATGGCCTTAAATCTGATATTCAAAATTTTGTGGCAAAATGTTTGGTTTTCTAGCAAAACAAAGTTGAGATAATTAAAATATTGAGTCTGCTACAGCCTTTATCCATTCCAAATCAACATTAGGAGGAGGTTTCAATGGATTTTATCACATTTTTTCCTAAAACTGAAGGAAGGAGTGTCATCATGGTGGTAGTTTATAGGCCTACCAAGTATGCACACTTTTGTGAATTATCTCATCCATTTAAAGCGAGTACAGTTGTTATTGCATTTATGGAAACAATTCAAAAGCTACATGGAAAACTAAAGATTATTGTAAGCGATAGAGATCCCATTTTCACTGGAAATTTTCAGATGGAATTATTTTCTTGTTTGAGTACTCAACTAGCTCATATCTCATGTTATCATCGTCAATCCAAAGGGAAAAATGAGATAGTGAACAAATGTTTGGAAGGATATCTTCGTTGCTTTATATATGATAAACAAACACAATGGGTCAATTGGTTACCTCTGGCTGAATGGTGGTATACAAATTCCTTCCACATTGCAGCAAAAATGAACCCATTTATGGCACTTTATGGATATCATCTGTCGTCCATCGAATCATATTTAAGAGAAAATTATAAGGTTCAAGTGGTGGAGATCACATCAAGCATCAACAACAAGTTCTCCAACTCTTAATGGATAACCTAAATTTGGCACTGAATCGAATGAAACAACCGGGAGATCAACATTGCAACAAGAGAAGTTTTGATGTAGGCGACTGGGTATTTTTACAGCTACAACCATATAAACAAATGTCCCTCAAGTAAGCTAGGAAGGATAATAAATTATCACCAAAGTACTATGTTCCTTACAAGGTGTTGAAAAATAATGGTACTATGGAATACAAATTGGAGCTTCCCACATCTTCCTGAGTGCACCTAATTTTCCATGTTCCATGCTTAAATAAGGTTATAGGTGACAGACTTCTGGTTCAAAAAATATTGGCAAAACCTAACGAGGAAGGAAAAATCATATTGGAACCTGAAGAAATCATAGAAACAAGAACTCCACAACTACAAAATCGATCAATTTCAGAGTATCTCATAAAGTGGAAGAACTTACCCATTGAAGATTCCACATGGGAGGATGAGAATTTTATACAAAATCATCCAGAACTACTGAAGCATTGAGGACAACACTTTTTTGAATGAGAGGGGCATGTTAGGGTTCTCTATTACTAGTGTAGTCCCTTATTGTTGTTAGTGTAGCCCCCTTATTGTTATTTTTGTACCTCTGTAGTCCCCATAATATTATTATTGTGCCCTTACATTACTATTGTTAGGTCAGCTAGGATTATATTATGACCCAATGGAATCCTATATATAGAAAGGAGTTTTTTTCATTTGTATCATCCAAGAATTTTTCATTTATGTAATGTAAAGGAAGTTTCCCCCTCAAAGAGGATGATTTTTAAGGCATTGATCTATCTTTTCTTCTATTTTGTGAATTGGTTTCATAATAATACAATAATTCGTTTATGGAGCAGTTTTTGTGCTATTGATTATGTAGAGGCAAAGGCACTATATGCAACAGATTTCCTAGTTGATATCATTTCAAGGGCCACTCTTTGATCACATGTTGCACAATTCAATGGTTAACAATCATCGTCCCTCTTACAATAAAATTCCTCATCTCCTGATTGTGATTTATGCGACGTAAATCTCTATAGTGTGGAATGAGGGCCTCTGTTCCAGACTCTGGAGTAGTGGATATATGCAATGAATTTATCCACAAGATTTTCCATAGAAAATTCATTGGGAGGTGATAATAAGCGCCTATCACACAGGAAATGGCTGAAAATTTTGAGTACGAGTTGTCCTAGTTCTTCTAAAAAATAACACAGTAAATGGTGACTCGGTGAGAAATTATTTTCCAACAAAATCCTTCTTGAAAAATAAAAATAGAAAGGTGCTAAAAAGGTGTCTGATTTTTAGCCCTCTTCCATTTTTAGTTTTGTTTCATATGATTCTTTCATATTCACCTCATGATTCATTTTACCACAAGATAGCATCAAGATCTGTAAGATAAGAAGAGTGATCATCAAGTATGACACCGTTGATATGGATTTGAGATTAGGTTGTTGGATCTAATATATTCCTAGCCGAGCAACGTTAGAAGTGTTGTTATTTTTGGAGAGGTCAACAACACGTTTGCACCTACACACATTGTGATTGGGTCAACTTCTCCTAGATTCGCATGTAATATCTCTTGAGTAATCATTTAGAATAAAAATATAAATAAAATCAATGTAGCTCCAATCAAAGGTAATATTTAAAAAGGAAATTGAGATGCTTGTGAAATATGGAATTTTTTCCATGGGAAAATTTTAATGGGCATAACTACCATACATGGAAAGTTAAAATTCAGTTGAAAATGATGAATAAAAAATTACAAGGCCTTGTTAATGACATTAAAAATCACCTATGAATTCGGCTCAATTACTCGTTTGGCAGAATAAGGAAAGAAAAATAAAATTCTATTATTGGTCTCTCTCTTTCAAATTCTTAGTTTCACTTAATAGATTTAGAAAAAAATTGTAAAGAAATTTGGGAAGAATTAAGTCAAATATTTGGAGAGAAAGTTGTGAATGGAAAAGTCACCCTAAAATTACAACTATTCAAACTGAAAATGCATGATGACACATCTTCGGCTAATCATATAAATGAACTAAAATCTCTGATAAGGTAGCGGGCAAAAAATTTCTCTAAAGTATATGATAAAGATGCAATGACTATATTGTTGAATACCTTATATTCAAATTATGAAAGTATTATTTTTACTTTAAGACAATTATGTTTTAAATCTATGGATGAAATGATAACAACACTCCTAGCTGAAGAAAAAGAGAATGAAAGAAGAAGACATTGAAGACAATTTACAAAGTTGAAGTGCACTCTTTTCAAAAGGGAAGAAGAAAAGCACAAGATCGGTTGAATTTTTCTACTATCTAAGATAAGGACATACAATGTTTCAAAACCTGTGCCAAATATCTTCTCAAAAGAAAACTATAAGAGTCATCAAATTTAGCTAACACTTAAGATATGTCAGTTTCTATGTCTTAAAATTCTGTAAAACCTGAGATTGAAGAAGAAAACACCCCTACGATTCTCAAACTCTTATAATATTTATGCATCTATATGCACTATTATTGTGTGGCGTGTGTTGTAGTTTTATAGTGTGTTATTGTCCAAGTGTAATGTGAAAAAAAAATGAAGAACCAATTATAAAACCTATTAACATATTTTTGAATTGGAGGTTCTTGATGCATATGGTGACACAAGAACATATGATTAATTTGATGATGTATAATATGTTATAATTTCGTGGCATTGTATGGAGCCAGGAACATCGGCTTATAGGTTAATTTGATTATGTGTTTAATTTTATTAGGTGTTTAATTTACTTCTGAATATATTTATTACCCATAATTCATTCTTGGATAACTTTGGAATATAACATAAGACCATGTGTTCAACAAATGGAGGTATGTCTATAGGATGGTTCAATATCAAGACTCGCCGTTCATGCCTTGGGAGGTTGAGAAGTGTCAATTTTGCATAGTAAGTCAAATATGGTCTGAAGTGGTTATGTATTAAAGGGATCAAGTGATAGCTCAAAGATGTGATAGTAAAGAAACAAAGGTGTTTGCGACATTTCAAAGTGGGTGTCATTGTTGATGAAGACCATTCACACAAATATTAATATTATTGTTGTAATATGTTTTTTCAATATTTTCCATGTAATAAATAAGGGTTTGTGTTGGAAGTACTGCTCCCATGATATGTTTAATTGTCATTAGGAGTTACCAAGAGTCAATCTAGATGTTTTTGTTTCCAAGGCATTAATTTTAGTCATGATCTATATGTGTCGAAGTCAACAATTTATGTCCTATATATTTCTACTTGTGGTGATCAATAAAGGTATCATGTGTGTTTGGTTGTGTGTTTAATAGTGCTCTTTATTCTCTCTCTTTTCTAAAATTTCTAATATAGGGTGTTTAATATATATGGTTTATATTATTAAGGTTTAATATTAGGTTTAAAGTTTTAGGTTTTATAAAATTATGTTTAGAGTACAAGGTTTATAATGTTAGGTTCGAAATATTGGGTTTTAATATTAGGATTTATAATAATATCTTCTCATATCAGACATTATAAATATCTACCATAGACCTAAAAATAATTAATGTGGTTGTTTGTATATAAACACCTATATTTTAATTGGAGGTAAACTCTCCTCCTCCATCACAGTTATGGTTGGGTTTGAGACAAACCACTCCTGAGAGATTGCATAGCTAAGGAGAACCATGACCTAAAACCCTACAGTTTCTCTCGCCCCTGTTGTGGGCACCGTTAATGATCTTGACCAACCCCATCCACCTTGTTGCATGAGATATCTCATTATGAAGAAGAATAGTGATATGGAAACTGCGACCCCGGGGGGAACCATTACCACCAACCTCCCCCTCACACCTCTGGAGGCACTAACAAATCTGCCAATCTCAACAAATCTGGCATTCCCGAATCGACATAGCCTGAGCAGTCTGGTGCTGTCAAATCGGGAGAAATCCCTGCAAATCAAGTAAAAGAAGGCACTGGTGGAAATAAAATGCACACTAAGACGTCCTCAACATGTATTCCAATCGAGCCCAAGAGGCCCAAGATCCATTTCCCTGCCGAGTGAATCAACGAAAAGATTTATTTCATGCATGATCATGCTCTCATTCTCAAGTTCATCAGATTTTGGCCAACTAGAAAATCCCTCTATGGCTAGATAAATGCCGAATGGAAACCAAAAGGCCAGGTCTCCCTCCAACTCAATGCCAAGGGTTTCTTCAACATCATATTTACCTTCCTTGAAGACAAAAATTGTGTTATGAAAGGAGGTCCTTACTTCTTCAATGCCGCAGGTCTGTTCCTTCAAGATTGGGTAGAGTGCTTTAACCCTGACAAAGAATATTTCAACTAGGTGCCAATCTGGATCTACCTCTATTCTCTGCCACAAGAATACTGGGAGGAAATCACTCTCAAAGAAATATGCAACAACCTAGGATCCTTCATCAAGATTGCGGAAGAAACCAAACATAATAGATATATTTCCTATGCCAGAATTTGCGTCTACATGCATCTTGCCAAATCTCTCCCATACTCTGTAATTTTATGTCATGATGAATTTGAATGGATTGAAATGATTGATCATGAGCATGTTACTTTTTGTTGTTGCAAATTCCACATGCACGACCATCTCTTCAGACATTTCCCTCAGAATTCTCCGTCCAAGGGCACCACTAGCCCTACCTCCACATATCAAGATGGCTTTACCAAGGTCACCCCTCAAAAAAGGAATGCAAAAAATAATACCACCAACCCCGGCACTTCGCAGCCCTCCACTAGCAATAGCTTCCATCTCTTGGCTAACCAAACCCCTGAGGAGGACCCCCCTATTGTATCCTCGGAAGCTACCCCTTGCACTACCCCTACTTCCAGTTCCAATCCCCCTATTAGTTCCACCTCCCCGGTCCCAAATGCTCAGAATAGGTCTGAAGCATCCAAATAAGGACAAACAAAAAGAGATCCCGATCCCTAATTCTACCCAGATTCAAGCTCAGCTCCAAAAACTCAGATCTGATATCGAAATCAACTCTCAGGCCACTCCTCGTTAGGAGGAAGCTCAAGAATATGACAAGAATCACACCCTCATCATCTACATGGATGAAGAACCTAAATCCATTGACTTTGGGGAAATGGACATCAAAGGGTTGGAAAAGGCCTGCGAATTCAAGGAATATCATACCATCCAGGAAAGACAAATTGATAGTCTGGAGGAAGCTCTTCTGAAAGCCCAGCTTCTAAAAGGAAGCTAGAAGCTGGGAATCCAAGGGTAACATATTCCAAGGTAAAATATCAACATCATAAGGGAATCAAGGAAACGAGGGAAGCCAACAGATCTGTAAAGACTGATAATTCTGGGGGATCAACTAGTTGAATCTGGCTGATACCCTGAGCTGACGAAGTTCTTCAAAGCTCTAAACTACCATCCTAAATGATGAAGCTCACATCTTAAAATATAAGAGGGATCAATATCCCCTCAAATATTTGTATGATAAAAAATTGTATTAGGCATGACAACCCTTCCATCTTCTTCATGCAAGTAACTAAATTTTCAAGTACCACATTTCATTCTATTTTATCCAAACTCTGGTCTAGCTGCAATACCATTGCTGTTGACGCTATAGGGGCCTCTGCAGGGCTAGCCATAGCCTAGAATCTGTCCATCATCTCCCTCTCCAATCATAATTCTTCTCTTCACTTCACCCAAGTGTCCTTCCATTTCATTGGCACTAGTATTCGCGGTCTCCTCACCAATGTATATTTCCCCCAAACCTCTACCTACAAACTTCAGCTCCTAGATGACATTGCTTCCCTCAATGAAAAATTCTCCCATCCCCTATAGATTTTGGGAGGTGACTTCAACATGATCACCAACCTCAGAGAAAAGCGAGGTGGCCACATGCACTTGGAAGTCAAAATTCATAGGTTCAAATATTTCATTCTCCACAATCAACTGATCGATATTCCTACTTCCAATAGGCACATCACATGGAATAATCGCATATGAGGATCTCAGCAAATTTCTTCTCTTTTGTATCAATTTATCATCTTTGAAGCCTTCACCCAAGCTTGGGGCGACATCTTTTCCACCATCCTCCCTGCAGCTAGCTCAGATCATTGGCCTATATAGCTGCAATGGGAGAGGACATGCAGAGGCCTCCCCAAACCCTTCTGGTTTGAACAGTTTTGGCTACCCCACTCGGGCTTTAAAGAAATGGTAGTCGAATGGTGGTGCAACATCATCCCCCATGAAGGCTTAAAAATGTACCAGGTTCAACAGAAGCTAAACACTATTAAAGCTAGACTAAAGTATTGGAATGAGCATACCTTTGGAAATATATTCAGAGGCCAAAGGGATTTGGATACTCGCATGGCTACCCTCCAACGAACTCTCATAATGTCTGGCCACACGGAGGAATTGGATAGACAGGAACAACTTCTCATGAATGTGATCGAGGAGAGGGAAGTGCAGGAGGATATTCTATGGAAACAGAAGTCCAGATTTCGATGGCTCAAAGAGGGAGAGAAGAATATAAAATTCTTTCATCGCTCCACTATCCTAAGGAGGTTGTTCAATCGAATCTCCACCTTAAAAAATGATCAAGGTATCAACCTGGAATTGCATGAGGGGATCGAACAGGAGCTCCTCAACTACTTTAAGGAGACTCTGGCTGAACCTCAATTGGATTGTCAGGAGGCCATCAACACCATAACTCAACACATTCTTGTCCTCATCACGGAGGACCATAACCAAATGATGTTTTGACCAGTTCAATTATAGGAAGTGGACCAGGTTATGGCTCAACTTAAGGCTGGGAAAGCTCTAGGTCCAGATGGGTTTACAACTAACTTCTTCCACTTTTTTTGGGAAGACAACAAGTTGGAGATCTAGGATTTGTTCGACGAACCTAGAACAATGCATTGGATGCTCCCAACCCTCAACGCCACCTTCCTCACTCTCATCCCCAAGGACAAGTAGGCGACAACACCTAGCAATTATATACATGTCTTAAGCCTTTGTTGTCCCTTCTAATATCTCCGAAGAAAAATGGCTATGTTGAGGGTAGGCATATTCTCGACAGAATCTTCCTCACCCATGAGGTTACCCACTCCTCGAAGACTTGCAAAATTCCAGGTATGCTCCTCAAGATCGATCTTTCAAAGGTTTTTTTTAAACTCAGGTGGTCTTACATTCAACAAATGCTATTAGCCTTCAGATTCAGTCCTACCTAGATTCGATGGATCATGAGTCTCATTTCTTCCCTGATCTACTCCATTTTTCTCAATGGTTCCTCCTCTCCACCTTTCTCACCTACCAGAGGCATTCGTCAAGGTGATCCTCTCTCTCCCTTTCTCTTTGTTCTTATGGCTAAGGGCTTGGGCAGGCTAATCAATTATCATGTCAGGATGAGGTCCCTCAAAGGGCTGTGCATTCATCGACACCCTCCCATCACCCGCCAGCAATTTGTGGATGAAAACATGCTCTTTGGTCGCCCTTCAGTGTAGGAAACCAATTCAATCAAAGCCATTTTGGATTGTTTCTCCCTCGCTGCTCGTCTCTCTATAAATTAGTCTAAATCCCAAATTTTCTTCTTCAACACTCCTCTGCTCACCCAATGCAATATCACCCATATTCTGGGGTTCTTAATCTCCTGTCTCCCCTCTAAATATCTGGGCACCCCCCTTGTTGACTCCGATATCAAGCATGCCTCCTGGAAATACCCTATAGATAGCTTCGAGACCCGACTCTTGATCTGGACACATCGTTCCCTCAACCTAGCTAGTCGCCTTGTCCTGGTCAAATATTTCCTCCAATCCATGCCTCTATATATTTTTTCAATGTTATCTTCCCCTAAATGGGTTCTTAAATCCATCAGAAACCTTCAACACAATTTTCTGTGGGAAGGCAAGAAGGATATGAGAAAATGGGAATTGGTCAATTGGAAGGATGTGTGCGCCCCTAAAGCCTTTGGTGGGCTAGGCCTCAGAGATCCTCAACATATTAATGAAGTTATGGGAGCCAAAATCTAGTGGCAATGGATTTCCAATCCGGTGGTCCCTTCGGTGCATCTTTGGCTCTCTAAATATGCAACTAGCCAATTAGGGATATCATTCAACTGGACATGGAGACGGATGGTTCACTCATCTGGAAGGCTGTGAAACAACACAGGTATATAGTAAGAGATAAAAACTTTTGGGAAGTTCAATCAGGAACCCAAGCCAAGTTCTGGAATGACTCTTGGCAACAAATGCCCAAATTGGCCACTCTCTTCCCCAACTCATCTTGGCAGGGAATTCTCGCTCATCAGGATAATCCCTAGATCAATCGTTTTTGGACACTGCAGACCAATACTCAAATCAATCCTCAATTCTGCCAATGGCTCTTAGCGGATCAGCTCTCGGAGATGCATGGTATTTAGCTAACGGATGGCATCAAACAGGAACTTGCCAAAAGAAGAATACTCCTTGCAGAAGGGGATGATATTGTGTAGTGGGGATACTCCTCTCAAGGGACCTTCACCACCAAATATTCCTATCGCCTACTCCTCCCCAATCTTTCGGATCTTCAAGGTGCCATCTGGTCCAAAATTTAGCATCCCAGAATATGGCCAAAACTTTCCACTTTTCTCTGGCTTCTAATCAAAAGGTGCATCCTCACTTGGGATAATATTTTCAAGAAAGGATTTGAGGGCCCTTCTAGCTATCGAAACTATCGTAATGTGGAAGAAAACATTGAGCACCTTTTCAACTCATGCCCCCTTGAAAAAACTCTTTGGGGAAAAGATATGATGCTGAGCAGAAGGTCGGACAGAATTCCAGGTGACATTCTCAACACCATCCGATCTTGGCCTACCACCCCCTTCCTTTGTGATATTCTGAACTCCCTCTGGATTATCCTCCCCGGGCACATCCTCTGGGCTATCTGGAAAGAAAGAAAACACCGATATTTAGGGATCAAACCACTCCTCCGGAAATTCTCTGGACCTCCATCTGCAGCAATTCACAAGAAACCTTAGCCCTTCAATGTTGGCAAGACTCTGATCTCCCCTCACATCCATGGGAGAAAATCATATGGTCCAATTGGAATCTCATGCTTCACTCATTTCCGATCTTTGAGCCCCCTTCAAACCATTGCCAAAATTCCCCCTGTTCATGGTCTCCTCCCCTGCCTAGCCTCTTCAAGCTCAACTTTGATGGTGCATCCAAAGGCAATCCGGGGGATGCAGGCTTTGGTGGGATCTTTAGAAAATCCAATGGTAATGCTATCATGATTTTCTTTGGTTCTATCGGGTGGGACACCAACAATTCAGCAGAGCTTGAGGGTTTGTTTCAGGGGCTCCTCTTAGCCCAAGAAAACAACTTCTTCCCTCTAGAAATAGAAGGAAACTCCCAAATCATCATTGAAGTGGAAAAACGCCTCCAGGTGGGGTCCTCAGCTTTAAAATTCCCTATGAGTTGGTGATTATCAACCTGCTTCAAGCTCCTGCAAAATTGGCTCCAAAACCACTCAACAGTTGACTTCAAGCACATTGGAGGAATGGCCAATGTGGTTACTAACCTGTTAGCTAATAAAGGAGTCTTGCACAGTGCTTCTCTTACCTCTATCACTCTTCCAAACCTAGATGATGAAGCTCTGAAACATGACTACACTCTCATGGTGCACAAAGACCTCCACCACCTCGATGCAGGTGCTCTCTAGTAAGACGAGGGGTCTCATGGGAGCATGTGGCAAGACACTTGGCCATCCCATGTGCCCGCACATGGTTTCTAGCACAGATTTTATTTCCCAAGCAAGAATGTCTTAAATTCTCCCTCATCTACCTTCATTCGGACGTCCTCTGGTTGCAGAGCATTAAAAACTCTTGATTATGTCACCATGGCTATTAAGCTGGCTACCCCTACTCATTCGACCTCCATTCGGCTCTCCCTCCTATTATATGTGCATGCCTCTTGTTCTTCCCATCAACCTCTGAGTTTTGGCCCTACCCCACTACGTCTCAGCCTTCCCTCAGCGTGCTCTAGTGGAGGCTCCTCTCCCTTGCTTTCAAGAGAGCCCTCTTGGTCTTGCAATTATGCCCATTTGACAATTATGCCAAGGCATCACCGTATCTGATGCAGAAGAGCGGAAGGCTATGGCCTCCCATCCAGACCTCCTCTGACACAAGCCATGGGCAGAGAATTGAATCTTTCATTAGGCTGGGAGGAGCTGAGCAGGTTCGACCCTGTAAATATTTTAGCCTATCTTTCGTTGCATCTCCTTGTTCCTCCTCTGGCATCTTCTAGCATCCACATCAAGAAGCATCCGTGAAAATCGACCATTTTGTCAGAGCCAGACTTTAGCCCTCACAAAATGAAGGCTCTCCCTGTGCCGATCGCCTCTAGTAGTAGCCACTGCACCAGAAGAAACACAAGGTCCAACGATGGCCACAACTCAAACAGTGACGCAAAAGAAAAGACTGATAACACTAGTCAGCCAACTCCCTCCTCCAAGAATCTTGACACTCCAACATCACCATGGCTTCAGGCCACAATCCACGCGCCAAACAAGGAGTGCAATGATGAGTTCTATGTTTACAGGATCAAGGAAGAAGACCCCAACTCGAGCAAGAAGAATGAAGGTTCTCTCTAGTTTCATTTGTAGGGTGCTTTTCTGTCTTTCTAGTTTTTTAGTAGTGTTATCTAGTTATACCATGTTTTGAAAGATTCAGCTCTCTCTATATAGTTTAATTTTTTCTACTGTGTATGCCAGTTTACCTTTCTCAGCAACATTTCCTATGTGCTATGGTTCGACTAGTTTCCCCAGCTGGGCAGGCCAATTTCTGATCTCAAACACTTGATACTTCACTCTGGAATTGGCATGCCAAGTACTAAGGAAGAGAATTGTAAATTTTTTCTTTGTATGATAAAATAGATATTGTCTAACTTAGAAAAAAAATTAGCTATATTGTAAATAGAGTATTATAAACTTAATATTATAAACCATAATATTATAAGCGTAATATTATAAACCAAAAATATAAAACTCAATATTATCAGCCCTTTACATTAAAGAACCTATATTAAGAACCTCATATAATAAATCATAATATTATAAACCAAAACCTATATCATAAACCCAATATTATAAAGCCTAATATTAAACACACTACTCTAGACCTTAATATTAAACCCATAATTATAAACCTTCTTTTCCCTTTCGAAGCGAAAATCTTAATTTTCCATTTTAGAATTGAAAATTACATTTTGTATCTGCACCGGGGTGCATTCAAAAAAGTTATTTTGAAATAACCTTCCAGCCAAAAAGACAAAAGTAGAAGATAGTATTTTACATAGTAATGTTTCATGATCTCACTACTAAAAATAAATAAATATTTCAAAATAAAGGGCATATTTCCATCAAGAAATTTTCTCAGAAGGAAACCACTCTCGAAGTTACAGATGTAAAAGCATTATCTGAGATCTAGCTTCATATCTTCTATACAATTGATATGCTAGAAGTCATAATGTGTGTCTCTTATCTATTCCATGATATTCCATGAGCCCATGGATTGTTTTGAGCCATCCTTGGAAAGGGCATCAGTAAGGGTGTTTCTCTCCCTATAGATATCACAACATGGAATATGATCAAAACCCTGCATTAATTCCATGATCTCATGAAAAATGGGAATTAGTGTGTGCATGTGACATATGGTGACGAATTTAAACCAATTTATAATGACCATAGAGTCCCTAAAAATTGGAAGCTTCATGCAACCCTTTTCAGTGCCAAAAAGAAGTAAAATATTTACACTGTATAATTCAGTAGAAATACTTGTACCCTTGATGCTTAAAGAAATTATTTCCAATTATGTAAAGAATTGGATGCTACCCCCTCAATCCACAATTTCACTCAACAAGGGAAGTGTTGTCCAAGTGTGGCCAAGGATGTGTGCTCTTCCCCGCACCAGGTGTGATAACCCATAGGATCTAAATAGAAATAACATAAAAGGTTAGTTCAAAAGTGGCTAATGGTTGAGATGCCACCTTTTCATTGATTATTTCTTTAGTTTGGAAGATGGAATTATTTTGAGCAATCCAAGTGCCCAATTTTGTCATAGGAGGAAGGTTTCGATGATTGTTTTAGCCTTCCTCATTCCACCATAGTTTCCAAGCTTCTTTGCATGAGATACCCTCCCACATATAATTTTAACATTAATATTGAGACACAATATTCCACATAGTAACAGAGGGACATAATAGAAAAAGGTCTTTCATTCATTAGGGGAATTTTGAGGTCTAAAATAGGCCTCCTAAGAAAAATGTACAACCAAAATAAACTTTATAAGAGTCAATAAGATTCAATATGATGATGTCAACCATGGGGGATGAGTCACCATTTTTTCAAGTAAAAGGGTAAAAATATTAAAAAATAATAAAATAATAAAACTACTTTTTCAACTCATATTTTCAACTTATCTCCCAAAGTTTTTACTCAAATTTTGAGCGGGAGTACTCGTTGGATGCAAAATTTAATTTCTCATCCAAGGAGTACTGATGTTGCATACTTTTGATGGACCTTGCAACACGAAAAATGAGAAATACATGAAAAAACGTGATTGTAATGACGTTTCTCATGTATTTCTCATTTTTTATGTAGTAGGATCTATAAAACGTATGCAACATGGGTACTCCTTGGATGAAGAATTAAATTTTGCATCCAACGAGTACTCCCACTCGAAATTTGAGTAAAACATTTGGGACATAAGTTGAAAATGCGAGTTGAAAAAGTAGTTTTTTATTTTCTCCTTCTAAAATTTGATGATGTAATCAAATCTTATTTTATTATTTCCACTATTGTTTTATAATATCCTTAGGTGGCCCATTTTAGACTGCGAAATTTCTCTATTTATTTCCTCTACACATTTACATAATGTACGCCATGTTGAGAAACAAATGTTTATAGGGATTAAGGTTTGATCCCTCCTTGAAAATTACATGTGATTTATGTTGAATTATTTTACTTCTATGTTAGACTATCTTTCATTAAGAAATTACCATATTAAATGTATATGAAGACTATAAAAACAAGAGACAAAAGAAATAGGCTGCAAGAAAGGTCAAAACTCCTCCAAGGGGAAAACACAGTCTAACTCTTCCACTAGTAGATTAAAATGAAGATAAGACAATCCAAGACCTTTAGACCTAGAAAATCACCTCTTTCAATTACCAAGTCATTCATTCCTTCCAGTATATGATCCTTTTCAAAGTCTCCATGTGTCAGCTTCTTAGATGAAACTTCAATCCAAAATGTCAGCCTTCTGTTACAAAATTTTAGACTTGTATTTGATTCAAAAATTATGGACCCAACTTCAGTATAATAAATTCGCACGTGCGAGAGAGAGATGCTCAAAAACATACTTTTTTTCTTCCTGAACTTCTTGATTCTTTCTCCTGAATTGCGCTTTTTTTTCTTCCTCTTTCTCTTGTAGATCAGACTTGTTGAGTGTGTCTCTCAAATGAGTCGAGTAGCCTCTCTATATTAACTCCTCTTGCATCAAATAGCCCTAACGCATGTTGACTTGGCGTCGACGTGACAAACGAAAATTTTTGACTCAAAATAAATCTTTTTACATGATACAAAACCCTAAGAAGGGTATAATAAAAATGGCAATGAATTTATTGATTAATGACAAAACCTAGAAGCATCCAATGGAGGCTTTCATCTAGAAATGAAATAAAAGAGCATGAAACCAATGCTTCAAGGTAATTTTTCTTTCACAATAAATTTCTTTCCTTTTTCTTTTCATAAAATAGAATTACAATGTCTCAAAATAGTTACATTCTTCAACACTACCTCTTAATTGGGGAAATTATTTCATTCTTACATGGACAATCATGACAAATAAAATATTTCAATGTTTATATTAAGTAAAATGCTTTAACATTATATATATATATATATATAGTCAACCACAGGCTCAACTATCTATAGGCAAGAAATTTGTAGTGTATCAGGCAACCTAGAGTTAGTCCCTCTCATTCTTTGCACCGCGTGCCTTACTAACCTGGGTAACTGCATCTGGAACTTTTGTAACAACACAGTCACTGCTGATGTTGAATACGGTGACTGTTTTTCCATCCTCTACGCTATTATTCAATCCTTTACTCCCTGACCACTACATCTTTAAGTATCAAATCTAATATGTTTGTTCAGTTAAAACCAATCCTCTACCCTACATCGGTGCTCACGTACTACTTTTAGTTACCAACATGAATGCATCTAAGATCCCTTCTCTGTTTAGATAAAACTCAAAGGAATTTGTAGTGATACCGCTTGTTTGGTTCGTTTGATGAGGTGCTATGCCCCTGGAATTTACCTCCTTTTATGATTGTTATAGTTTTTAAGTAAGATTATGGAATGTATGGTTTTGCAATTCCTATATGGAATATGAATCATTATCCTCCAAACTATTGTAGTTATTTTTATAATCTATGTTATCAACTACAAATATTATATAATAAATTATCAGTATTATTCTTTTTAAGGAATATTTAATTTTGGGTTTTCTTTTTTATAAAATAACTAATACTATATATATATATATATATATATATATATATATATTAATATTTTTGATAGAAAGATGTATTTACTTATTTTTTATAAATAAGCAAACTATTGCATAGTGATTTATTTCATTTGTATTAAGTGATTCTTTTTTTTTTCATCTTATAGATAGCTCTAGCCAAAAATGAAATGACTTTTAAGTATAAACAAGTATATTTTATTGGGGTTTAATAAATGGGAAATTCAAATTTCATAAAAAAAAAATTAGTTAACCATAAAATATATATTTAATTTATGTTTTTTTTTTCTACTATATATTGCAGTAAATATTTCTATTTCCATGGAGTTATCCTACAATTGTAAAATTATTTCAAAGGATAACCTTGAGATTCAACTATTTATTTAAATTTTTCACATGTTATACTGTCTTAATGTTTTTATATAAATCTTCACCGGTAATATCACATACCTTATTATTTTAAAATGAATAATCATTTTTTTGGAGAGAAAACAAATCATTATCCACCACATTCCTCATGTTGCAAATCCATTTGATTTTGATTTCATTTTATATATGTATACCAATATGATATGATACAAAGTATCACATACTTTATTAATTTAAGTTGAATAATAGTTTTTTGGGAGAGAACAATCATTATCCACCACATTCGTCATGTTGCGAAGTTATTTGATTTTGATTTGATTTTATGTACATACAGAAATATGATATGATACATAGTATGAGATATGAGACTTCCTTTTTATATCATGTGTAATATCACATACTTTGTTAATTTAAAATGAATAATGGTTTTTTTTAAGAGAGAACAATTGTTATTCACCACATTCCTCATGTTGCAAATCTATTTGATTTTGATTTCATTTTATGTATATATATAAAAATATGGTATGATACATAGTATAAGATATGGGGCTTCCTATTTCAGTCTATAGATGATAACTTGGAAAAAATAAATAAAAATAAAAGAATAAATAGATATAGTTTGTTCTCAACTTAATCTTTTTATGGCATAAGTCTTTCAAGAGCTGTGATTTCAGTTAATTGTTTTATATTGTATATTAAAAATGAGTTTAATAATAATTCTGTGTGATGAAACTTCAACATTATGAGACCTCGACACTATTAGAAGTGATTGACTTTCATGTTAGTTACAACACTTTACTGTTAGCAGTGATTGACTTTTCATGTTAGTTTATAACAAGTTACTGTTAAAAGTGATTGGGTTGTCGTTTTAGTTTACACGAGGTTAGGAGAGGGGAATGAAGTAAAATATTAATGTTAATAAAAATTAACATGACAAATTTATTTCAAAATGCATCAAAAGTAGATAAAGAACTTCACCCTATGGAAATTCTTTAGACATCATAAACATATCCATAAAGTACTGAACCTTAAATATTAATGAATATTAGATATCATTTTTTGGGATTCAACTCAGTTAAGTAAGTCATTCATATATGACCATTTCCATGAGAGGTAGTAGTAACTAACTAAGGTTTTGAAAATGGGGTACAAAGCTAAGTGGGCTTGATTGTGGGGAAAAAGCCACAGTTAAGCACGCTTAAGCCAAAGAATTTTTGGGATGGGTGACCTCCCGTGAAGTCTCAAGAAGTCCTGGTTATCTGGTGCAAGCCCCAAAAGTGATGATTGATGCTATGTGATTCATTTCACTAGTTTCAATCCCACTTCTTTAGTGCTAAGTGGAATGTTCAAAAATCATGAGAAGTTAGTTAGTTACGACTACCTCTCATGGAAATGGTTATAGATGAATGACTTACTTAGCGCAGTTGATGTTGAAATTTTTGAATGCAATCAGACAGAGGAAATGTGTTTCCCCCAACATAGAGAATACAAGAAAATGTGAAACTAAAATAGTAAATACACACAGACAGTGTATAACATAGAAGAGGAACAAAATTCAGTTTTTCTATTCAATCACTCTCTCTCTCTAGAAAAAAATGAACTTACATTAGTTATACAAAACATCCAAAGCCTGTAAAACCTAATCTAATCAATGCAATTCAATTTCTGAATGAATGTTCAACAACCAATTGTCCTTGGGCTGTCAAAAGACCCATATCTTCATTTAATCACCACGCAGGCCGTATTTCTACTTATACACTAAAAAACGCAAAGAAGCCTTCAAAACATAAAACTAGTGGATCTCAAATATCATTTGTTTGGGCTCTGAGTCCTCATTGCATCCAGCTTCTCATCGCAGATCGCAGATCGACAGTCTTAACATTAACTGGTGTGAACACGAGTAAACATAAAAGGTTGTGGCCACGATGTGCGATGGCAAGATTGCATTGCAAATCAAACAACATATGTTGTGGCACTTTATGGGAAAACATAAATGGTTGCGAATGCGATGTGCAAAAGCAAAATTGCATCGCACAGAAAATAAATTAACTTGTGGCTGCGGAAAGGTAATTGGTAAACTTTGCAAAGTGTGCTTTGTGGTGCAGCTTAAATGTTGGGAAGTGCAGTAAGGAAGTATAAAGGAAATAAGGCACAAAACAAAGTTTTGGCTTATATGGTAAGGTTAATGTACGTCCCGCCCAATATCGCATCGGTGGTTGAATAACATATGGTGAAAGGGCATAAATGATAAATAAAAAGACTTGCGATTACATGCTATGGGAAAAAGGTAAGCCAATGCGGTAGATGGAAATAAATGCAGAGTTAAAGGCTCGGGCACTCTGTTGATATTTTACATGGATTGCGTGAAGATGCCTCCGGCTTCCTTGATTTGCTTGTCCTTTCTCTGCACAAAATATAGGAAATTGTGGGTTGTTTCCGCTTCTCATCCATGGCGGTGGTTGCGAGTAAAATTCCAATACTTCCCTTAATCACAACTTCCAACATCGGTCATTCCAAGAAATTTGCTGAGATACTCAAAACTCTTTTGTGCTAATGGCTTTGTGAGGATATGAACAAACTATTCCTTTGTCCTGCAATGCTGCAAAACAATATCAGCAGTGTTAACCAATTCTCTTATAAAGTGATACTTTTCATCTATGTGCTTTGCTCTCTTGTGGAAAATAGAATTCTTTGACAATGCAATTGCTGAGCTATTATCACAATAAATTATGGTTCCTTTGTCTTTCTCATGATACAAATCTCTCAGCATCCTTCTTATCCAAATAGCTTGACAGACTATTGCTGTTGTTGCTACATACTCTTCTTCTATTGTCGATAAAGCAACTATTGGCTGCTTCTTGGAGGCCCATGAAATGTCTCCCAATCCCAAATGAAGCACATACCTAGGTGTGCGCTTTCTGTCATCTAAACCTCCATCCCAATCACTGTCAGTGTAACCAATCAACTTAAAATTATCAGTTGAGGAGTATAGAACACCATAATACTTTTTTCCATTCACATACCTCATAATTCTCTTGGTTTCTTGCCAATGTGTCTCCTTTGGTGTCTCCATGAATCTGGAAATTAAACTTACAACATACATAATATCAGGCCTAGTTGTATTCAAATACATGAGGTTTCCAACTATGCTCTTATGCAATGTCAAATCAACATTCTTGCTGCAATATTCCTTACTTAACTTCAAACCCATGACATTTGGAGTTATTGCTGCTTTTTAGTTCTGCATGTTAAACATCTTCAAAATTTCTATAACATATTTTTCTTGGGAAATAAAAAATACATTTTCGTTTTTCTTTACTTCTATGCCCAATAATTATCTCAATAAACCCAAATCAGTCATTTCAATTTCACTCTTCATGAATTCTTTAAAATCAGTAATGAGAGAAACTTCATTGCCAATAAAAATTAAATAATATACATATAAAACAACAATAAGAATATTACCGTCATTTTCTTTAATGTATAGTGTGGGTTCACCATCACATTTTTCAAACCCATTTTCTATCAGGTAAGCATCAATTCTGTTGTACCATGCTCTTGGTGCTTGCTTCAGCCCATAAAGGGATTTCCTCAACTTGCACACTTTGTGCTCTTGGCCTTCATTCTGATAGCCTAGAGGTTGTTCAACATATACCTCCTCTTTCAACACTCCATTCAGAAATGCTGATTTCACATCCATTTGGTAGACTTTCCACTTTTTCTATGCTGCAATGGACAACACTATCTGCACTGTTTCCATCCTTGTGACTGGTGCAAAGGTTTCTTCATAATCTCTTCCTTGTTGTTGCTTATAGCCTTTGAAAATAAGTATTACTTTATTCCTTTCTATTTTACCTTCAGCATTGCTCTTGGTCTTATAAAACCATTTTACTCCAATGACTTCTTTACCTTGTGGGAGGTCCACTAACTCCCATGTATCATTAGTTTCTATTGCACCAATCTCTTCATTCATTGCTTCAATCCATTTTTCTTCTTTTAATGCATCTTCAAATGAATTGGGTCATCAACATGACAAAACAAAGCAAATAAATAATTCAAGCCATTATTATTATCAGCTTCTTGCTCATAAATTTCAGTCAAATTTATGAATCTTGATCTTCTTGGTGTGCTTCGAGTTCCACTTGAACTCGAGGGAGTTTCTGATCCCTGTGGTGTGCTTGGAGAAGAACTTCCTTTATTTCTCAAGGTTGTTATGTTTCCTACTTGTGGTGTGCTCTGTTGTGCTTGTGTATGTGGAGGGGGAACCACCATGGAGGAATTATTTTCAACAATCAATTCCTCTTGCTCTTCGTGAGACAAACATGTCTTCATGTTTTTTCATTTTTTCTCTAAGCTTCCATCCCATGCTTCTTCTTCAATGAAATTCACATATTTGTGGATTATAACTTTCTTGGTGGATGGATTATAGAGTTTGTAGGTCTTGGACTCATCACTGTATCCAAAAAATATACACTTCTCCCCCTTGCTGTCCAACTTCTTCCTTAGTTGATCCGGGACATATACATATGCCACACATCCAAATACTTTCATGTGAGTGAAAAACTTATTTGTTCCAATCCATGCTTCTTCCGAAACTCTGTTCATAATAGATTTGGTTGGGCATCTATTCAAAATATACACTACACAATTGACAGCTTAAACCCAATACTCATCTGGCACATGTTTTTCCTTCAACATACTTCTGAGCATGCCATGATGGTCATGTTCTTCCTTTCTGCAACCCAATTTTTTTGTGGTGTATATCTTGTGGTAAACTTCTTGTGTATGCCATTCTCCCTATAGAAACGTAGGAAACCATATCTTGTGGTAAACTTCTTGTGTATTCCATTATCCCTACAGAAACGTAGGAAACCTTTGGACATATATTCTCCACCTCTATCAATTCTCAACACTTTTATGTAGTTCCCACTCTACTTCTCAACAAGAGCTTTGAAGTGGTAGAATTGTTCAAAGACTTCACTCTTCTATTTTAAGAACTACACCCATGTCTTTCTGGTGTAATCATATATGAATATCAAAACATAAACAACGCCAGCTAAAGATGGTGTTTGCATTGGTCCACACAAATATGTGTGGAAAATATCCAAGGGTGCTTTTTCCCTTATACTCTTTCCTGCTAGAAAGGATTCTCTGTGATGTTTTCCCAAGATGCAGCCTTTGCATAAGTTGTCTAGTTTCTCTATGATTTGTAATCCTTTTACCATTCCTTTTCTATGCAAGAGGTTCAAACCTCCAAAATTGAGTTGTCCAAATCTCAAATGCCATAACTAGTTTTTGTCTTTCACTTCTTCTTGAAAGACTTATTGTGTAACTGCTGCTACCACACCTCCTTCCTTCAAGTCTATTTTGAGCTTGAGAGGAAACATCCTATTCTTTTTCATGTGCACTTCTGCAATGACCCTTTTACTTGGAGGCATGTCCATGATAGTACACAAATTATTCTTGAAAAACACATTGTAGCCCTTATTCACGAGTTTTCCAATACTCAGAATGTTACATTTCAGGCCAGGTACATAATAGACATCTAGCACAAACTTCTTTTCTCCCTTGTCAATATACTGACTCTTCCTTTTCCCATGACATAGACTTTTCTTTCAGTCCCCGTTGTCACTTTATACTTCAAATTTTCATCTAGATTGGCAAACATTGCTATGTTTCCAGTCACGTGGTTACTACAACCTGAGTCTAAGAACCATACATATTCTTGTTTTTCTTGTGCTACATTACATGTTAAGACCACATTACTCTAGTTCTAACTTTCTTTTGTAAAATTAACATTTTTCCTATTATTCATGTCATTTTGTTTCTTTCTACATTCATTGGCATAATGCCCATACTTTTTACAATAATGACATTGGACTTGGTATTTTTCATAACTTTTACCTTGTGATTGACTCTGGCTTGAGCCTTCGATTTGATTCAGGTTGCTTCCCCTTCCTTGGAGGGTTGTTTCTTCCACCTTGTTGTGGGCTTCTTCCTCTTCCTCGGTAGTTTGATCTTGCTTGACCTCTACCTCGACCAAAATACATTTGTGTCTTGAATGCATGCTCCAATGAGGAATTTTTTGTTCTGTTCAGTCTGTGTTCATGAGACATCAGGGCTGCACAAATCTCATCCACTGAAAATTGTGAGAGATCCTTTGTCTCTTCTATTTCTACCACTATGGCATCAAATATTGAGGGTAGACTTCTCAAGAATTTCTCCACTATTCTTATTTCCTCAAGTGTCTCTCCATGATACCTTATCTGGGTAACCAACCCAATCACATGTGTGAAGAATGAGTCTATGTTATCATACTCTTTCATACAGAGAGTTTCAAAATATCTCCTCAGCATTTGTAGCTTTGTTGTCTTCACCTTCTCCATGCCTTAGTAGGTTTTTTTGAGAATATCCCATACCTCCTTAGACTTTATTGTTGCTGCAATCCTTTGGAATATACTCTCGTGTACTACTTGAAAGAGATAGAAGAGGTCTTTGGAGTCCTTCTTCCTATTATCTCTTAACAAGTCTCTTCCTGTTGCTGTCAAAGCAGCCAATGCTATTACATATGTTAGGTCTTGGAAACCTTTTTCCACCAGCTCCCATACATATTGGGAAGAAAACATGGCCCTCATTGTAATGGCCCAATAATAATAATTTTTATCATTGAACTGTGGTAATTGTGGATTTGTCAGGATTGTGCTTGTTGCTTCCATTATGAATGTGTTAAACAAACAATATTCTTTATTTTGTAAAACATAAGATTTCTCATTTCCGAAGAAATCTGCTTCTCAAACCAATCTTACAACTTCTGCAGTGAAGAGTGAGCTCGTGCTTCTTTCAGTGAGAGCCTAGACCAGCTCTGATATCATGTTGAAATTTCTAAATGCAATCAGACAGAGGAAACGTGTTTCCCCCAACACAGAGAACACAACAAAATGCGGAAGTAAAACAATCAATACACATAGGCAGTGTATAAGCACAGGAGAGGAACAAACTTCAATTTTTCTATTCCATCACTCTCTCTCTCTGAAAAAAAATGAAATTACATTAGTTATACAAAACTGTTGAAGCCTATAAAACCTAATCTAATCAATGCAATTCAATTTTCGAACAAAGGTTCAACAACCAGTTGTCCTTGGATTGTCAAAAGGCCCATATATTTATTTAATCGGTACATAGGCCATATTTATGCTTATACACTAAAACACGTGAAGACGCGTTCAAAACATAAAACTAGCAGATCTCAAATATCATTTGTTCTAGCTCTGAGTCCTCATCGCAGATTGGCAGTCTTAACTTTAACTGGTGCGAACACGGGTAAACATAAAAGTTTGCAGGCATGATGTGCGATGCCACACTCGCGTTGAAAATCAAACAACATATGTTGCGGAACTTTATGGGGAAACATAAACGGTTGCAAATGCGATGTGCGATAGCACAATCACATTGCATGACAAATAACTTAACTTGCGGTTGCGGAAAGGTAAGTGGTAAACATTGTGAGGTGCACTTTGCGATGCAGCTTAAATTTTGGTAAGTGCAGTAAGGAATTATAAAGGAAATAAGGAGCAAAATAAAGTTTTGGCTTATGTGGTAAGATTAATGTAGGTCTTGTTGTATATCGCATCAGTGGTTGAATAACATAGGTCGAAAGGGCTTAAATGATAAATCAAAAGACTTACGATTGCGCGTTGTGGGCAAAAGGTAAGTCAATGTGGTGGATGGAAATAAATGTAGACTTAAAGGCTCAGGTACTCTGTTGATTTTTTGCGTGGATTGCGTGAAGACGCCTCTGGCTTCTTGGATCTTCTTGTCTTTTCTCTACACAAAATTTATGAAATTGTGGGCTGCTTCTGCTTCTCTTTCATGGTTTTTGTTGGGAGTAAAATTCCAACAATTGACTCCAAAAAAATGATATCTAATATTAATGAATAATATGGTCAAGTGGCGAGGAAAATCTAACCAATGTGCGTTAGAATTTGAATATGAGAGTGCGTTTGAATTCCAAGGGGCTTCATTGACTTCAGTAAAGGGTACATGCAACGGGGTTGGCAAGTTTGCATTATGATTACATTAAAAGGAATTTAGTAAAATGGTTTTACGGAGTAATCTCGTAAGTCAAAAAGTTCTTTTTTGATAGCCGAAGTGATGCCCCATACAATCTCAGTTTTATACTATTAAGCATACTATAAGGGAAACTCCAAAACCTTTTTATGTCCCAAAAATTATTATGTTATGAAAAAAATATCAGAAATTAAAATGGTCAAAATATTTCTTGGAATGAAATAAAGTAAAAAAAAGAATGGCTGCGGAGCAACAAGTTCCTGCCAAGAGGTAGTGGACTTTATTCTTTAATGTAAGAAAAGCCTTTATTGCAATATTCCATTGAAGGAGCTCAAAGGAGATCATAAATAGGTTCTGTAATCTTTACTGATTTATCTAACCTGTGAGTGAACCATTATGGCATGGTATTGTTAAAGTCATATTCATTGGGGTTAGTTTAAGTTGAACTAATTCATACTAAAGTGAAACACTTTGAATACCACAATGATTACATCTATGGCTCATGTAGCATTTATTTAGAAAATTCATTTGAGATTTTGCATGTTCACCATATCGACACTTTTAAAATGTTCAGAGATTCTACTCTTCATAACAACTGGTGACTTGATTCTATTTTGCATAGATTTGACTGAAGAAATGTCAAATTGTTAGTGAGTGATTCATGCCAAAACCATAAAACCATAATCATGACAAACTGAAGTTAGGTATCAATCAAAAGAAAACGTTATCTTGATGATGAAGACAAAAAATTCGAAAGCATAGTTTGATGAAAGGGATCTCATTCAGCTGGGCCAAAATTGGAACGCTTTAAACAAATAAAGATAGTAAATTTTTTTCGAGAAGATATGGCTAGAAACTGGATAGTGAGATTAACATCAACATAGTGAGATTAACATCAACTATTCAAGTGAAAGTTTCAAATAATGATTAGGAACTTAGAATATGCTCACTGAAAGATGGAAAGACTGAATCGAAATGTACATTGCACTGAAAATATCTCCTTACACAAATTCTTATTTTTCTTTTCACTGCAATATTTTCAAAATAACCACAAATCGTTATCTCGTGTAAATTAGATTAAGACAATGTTGGAATTTGTTTTATTTTACTTTTTACATTAAGGAATTTATATAAGTATATGATCAAGTTATTAGTATTGGTTCATCTCAGTTGCTTTTTCAAATAGCTTTTTGTTGTTTTCAAGCCTTATGCTATTAAACATGTATCCTAGCAAGTTTAAGTCCCCTAAGAGTATTGTTCCTTATGCACTATTTGACATTCAGATAATAATTCCCAAGCGAGATGTTGTTTATAAATATTTTTGCAACATAATAATGTCCTCTACCATATCGGTAGCACGTCATCCACACAAACTTGTAAAATGTGCGGAAACTGTCATACCTGCACAAAGTTAAGGTTTAATTCTATGAGCATAGACATGAAAATTGAATCCTAACATAAGCCAAGTAGTGTTTTCTAAGTAAGAAAATCCAAACTGCAATAAGTCACAACTTAGGAAATAAATGCATTCTGAGCCATAAGCTTCATGCCAAAAATTTCCTAGCATTTAGAGAAACATCACGTTAATATGTCACAACATTAATTTTGACAACAGATTATAGGAATGACTAGTGTAATAATGGATATTCTTGCACCAAAAACCACTAAAAGGATCAGCTTTCACTTGATTTTACAAGAACCATAACAAAAAGGGCAAGTTCCGGATTAAATTGACGATAATAATCACTGAAAGGACTAGTTTCCTCTTAAATAATTGATGGTAATAACAACTAAAAAATTTAGTTTTTATTTATTAAATGAATATTTGTAAATGTATAGTTAGTTTATGTAGGTTTAGCTTCTCATTAATTCAAATTTTTTCGTGAAGATATGGACCAATTGTGGCTATAAAAATTGTGTGACAGGGATTCAGGATGGATTGGATGATAACATGACATTATTCACATTATTCTTTCATTTAGACTTAATAAACATGAGAAGGATGAGTTACGGCTTCATTTTATTGTAATGAATTTAAATTTACAACAATTTTCAGCAACAACACAACAATAAATTCATTAATATGAAAATGACGCACCTCGAAGAGCGGAAGCGGCACCCGTCCGACCAGATAATATTGGAAAAATGCCATAGAAGCATAGGTATTTGGAACAATGAGAAAGGCAAGAGCATCTAATCTCGTGGCATCCCTCCCAATTCTATACCCCGGAGCATCCCTTCCAGTTATTGTTCGAGAGCCAGAAGCATTACACGACCCAGACCCATTTTATTCTTGGAATCCTGTTGTTTAATTAATTAATCCATAGCTAAATAACCCATTTCAGAACCAATTGATCGAGTCATTGACCTAGTGGCATACCCTCCCTTTTGATAGCTAGAATAAGCGAAGAGCATCAACGGTGGGCAGCGATAGAAGTGTGGCAGAGTCCATTGTTGTTGCGGAAGCCATGGTGAGCACAAGTCCGCATGACACTCCAAGCTGAGCTTCCTACGCCAGTGATCAAGGTAAGCCAATAAGTATCTTGAGTATCTTTTCGAGGTTCAACTCCTTAACAGTGAAGTATTTTTAATCATAAACCTGCCCAACTGAATCTTCAAGTCTTTAATATTTTCGAGAAAAATCTTGAAGTTTTTCTCGAGCATATATGGCGAGTTGTATAGCATAATTTATGGCAAATCTTCAAGTCAAGTCTTTATCAAGCAAATATAGCGAGTTGCAGAACACAATTTCCCTGGTTATCTCTGCTACCTCCAATTTCCTATTCTTTCCAGACTCAACTTGTTTTGACCGGTGGTCAAGCAATGCAGTGACAATACATGAAAGTTGCCACAGTTTTTTCTTGACAGGTGGACAAGCCGTGTCGAGCCGTATCAGTGTTACTACATGAAAATATATTATTTGGTTAGTTTGCCTAGCTCATTCCCATGGAATACTTAATGCCTTGAACTAATGCTAACATTAGTTTGGCAATTAAAAATGCTAATGAAATATGAAGGCAATAAACGAATATAAAATATGGTTCTGGCTCGCTGCCTCGGAAAGAGGCCATAACTATGAATTTTAATTTTATGAAATCTGATTGGTTGTAATATGGTGAGCAGGAAAAAAATTTGGATTATCTATCATAAAACTAATGCTATCTCATCATTTCCCATTACTATAGTCTCATCGCTGCTCAACAGGGACTAATAAGGAGAAGCGTGAACCAAAGTTAATGTTTATTTCAATATGAGCGTTGAATAAAGTGAATGTGAAAGAAAAAAATAAGTTGGAGTCAAGAGTCTTTTGGGAGTTTGAACAAAGTAAATGCTTTTGTAATGTTTGAGAATTCCAAAACAATAAATGGAGAATAAGACTCCCCTCTTCAACATAGAGAAAATATTTAAAATTGCATTCACAGTGACAGAGTTTCCACATAAAAAAAACTTCTATTCCATAAAAAAAACTGATACAAATTCTTCCTCAACACAGAGGGATTACAACTGTTGGACTGATTCTAAGCACAATGCCAAAATAACACACTCTTTCATTTACAAAACATACTCTGTCCCTCTAAAAACATACTCTGCTGTATATCCTCTGTTTTTTTTCTGAAACACTCTATTGTGTTTTTCATTTACTGTCTTGTGTAATAACAAAACAAATACACACTTGCCTCACGGGCTTCCTACCTTTTATATGAAACTTTACATAATATATATATTATAAATATCATATATTTATAATATATATTTAACCAAAGTTAAAACTTTAAAATATACTGCGGTAATAACACATTTACCCAGCGTAAAAGTCAAAACGACATTGTCGTGAAATAAAACAATTAAATATACATTATAACATAATGTTTAAAAACATTATTTCCCTTTTGTTTCTTTTTATTTATATATTCCGGAGACTTCGTGGAGTTCATCCTCCCCATCTCTCATACCCCAGCAGAAAATCTTGCCGCCTCAACTCTGTTGTATTAAATGTGTTCGGTGGGTTTTTAATATGGTTGTTGTTGGTGATAAGGATGACTCTTCCACCACTTCTGCATTCATGTCCCAGCTCTTCAGCTTCACATCAACCATTACTTTGCCTCCTTTCAATCCTTTCACAATTAAATTCTGCTGTCCTGCAAACTTATACGGGCAGTTGGAAATTAAATTCCAACACTCCCCCTTAATTTCAACTGATGGGTTTTCCTGCATACCCAGGCATTTCCTGAAATAATTAAAATTGTTTTGTGCTAATGGTTTTGTGAGGATATCAGCAAATTGATCCTCTGATCTGCAATGCTACAAAACAATCTCACCATTGCTAACCAATTCACGTATGAAATGAAACTTGGTGTCTATGTGCTTTGTCCTTTTATGAAAAACTAAATTTTTAGATAAAGCTATCGCTGAGCTATTATCACAATAAATAAATGTCCCTTTTATCTATTCTTGGCATAAATTTTCAACTTTCTTCTCATCCAAATTGCTTGACATGCTGCTGCTGTAGCTGCCACATATTCTGCCTCCGCTGTAGATAATGCTACAATGGGTTGTTTATTAGAAGCCCATGAAATGGCTCCTAAACCCATATTAAAAACATAACCAGAAGTACTTTTCTAGTCATCAATACTTCCAGCCCAATCACTGTCAGTATAACCAATTAATTCTTAATTTTCCGAAGTAGTATATAAAATGTCTGGCCACATCTTAGTTCCTTTTTTACATACATAAATTCTTTTAAGCACGATGTGTGCACAGCACTTTAAATATGGAAATCTGACTAAGCATGTATTCATACTCCAGCCTAATTCAGGTCATCAAATACATGAGGCATATGCCTCTTATATAATTAGGATCAAAATCCTTGCTGCTGTCCTCTCTGCTGAGTTTTAATCCCATCACTGTGGGAGTGATCGCTGCCTTGCTCTCCTGCATATTAAATATTTCCAGCACTTCATTAACATATTTTTCTTGTGAGATAAAAATCCCATTTTCATCTTGTTCTACTTCTATTCCTAAGAAGTATCTCAACAAACCCATGTCGGTCATTTCAAATTCTTCTTTCATGACTGTTTTAAAATTTTCAATAAGGTAATCATCATTACCTGTGAAAATAACAT
>CM076573.1:220396977-220461840 GCA_034641835.2 Pinus albicaulis
ACACATCAGACAGTTTGATTGGTACTTGGTCATGCATGGAATTCAAGTTGATCTTGCTAAAATATTTCACCCCTTTGATTGGTCCAAAAGGTCATCAATAATATTGTTCCCTTTATGATTCTCCTTCTTAGTTTTTGATTCAAAATTAGAGCATGCATCTCATTTAGAAGTCTTGATCTTGGCCACGAGTGACTGCTTGGCCCGACACTCACTTGTGTTGTGAGCGGAGCTCTTATGGAACTCACACCACTTTCACATGTCCTTCTTCGTCTTTGCAGTGTTTTTATTTTCTTGTGGCTTTGGCACATTGTCTTGGGCCACCATGCCTTGGCTTTGTCCTTTGTCCTATGGTTTGCGGGCACCTTTTTCTTTCTCTTCATTCATTGAACCAAAGTCTCGCTTCTTCTGCTTGAATTTCTGCTTAATCTTGGCAGCATACCAGTATGTCGTACCAAGCAATTAGTTTTCAAGGAACTCCACTTTCTCCTGAACGTATCTATGCAGAAAACTATGGTAGTTCAACAGAAAATGATTCTCTAAATATTTGATACCCAAATATATGCTTAGGATATGGAACAGATTCGTCAGCTCATGCACATCTTGATCCCTTTGCTGCTGCAGCATAGTCCATTGTATGTACTTGTCCTCATATCTCCCCATAGGATAATATTTTTCCTTGATGACATCTCGGAAATAATTCCAAGTCGGTACGGCTGAGAGCAGAGAGGGTTCCCCCTTGTCCTTTTTCTCACAGTAGGTTTCCCACCAGTCCTTGACATGGGGGACAACTTTGAGGAGTGCAAAAATAATCTTCTCCTGGTCAGAAAAGTGATAAACTAAGAAATATCATTCTAATAGGTTCAACCATATATCTATGGTGTCTACATTTATTTGGCCATCAATATGGGATTTTCAAAGCTTACTTGTACCTTAAAAGGGGTTGCGCCTCTAGAGTTCCTGCTAGATGTAGATGCGCCGCTAGTGGATAGTCATTGAAGGATGTAGGAAAATCTATCCATCATCGCGTTCCTTTGTTTTTCAAGGGCCTACCTCGAGCAATATCTTGATAGGATCTCCTTCTCCCTAATATTTCTTTTCATCCTCCGTGGGTGGCCGTTGAGGTTTGCGAGGCTGATCTTGCAAAGGTTCAACTAGTTTGAGCCCTAACTCATTATACACCGAACTCATTGGGGGCATGCAAAGAAGCATCGAGAAAGAGAAAATCACTCTGATACCATTGATTTGAATTTATACAAAAATGCAACAGAATACACATATAACCATAAATACACAGATGCAGTAGAAATAACACTTCATTTATCTAATATCAAAGAACTGAAATTTGTTTACAGACTGAATGGAAATAAAATAGCTAGGGCACTGGTAGCTTATCCTCGAGAAGAGAAGTGATGGCTACAAGCCTTTTAACTTTGTGTTACAATGAGGCTCGAATGCCTATATATTATTTAAAAACAATGAAAAACCCTAAAAATCCAAAAACCTAGCCCTAGGAGATGAAACGCCAAACTATGGGCCTCATCGGGGTAAATTGGTACATTAATTTCCCGGGGTCATAACTTTGGCATACTATCTCCATTTGACACCCATGATACCTCATTAGAAATATCTATCCTAGGACTACAATTTTTGACATCAAATATTGAGTCTGGAGAAAAATCATATTCATCAAAGGTTTCATGCCCAAAAAGTGTCGTTTTGGGCCTCAAAATGGCTCCATAAGTTCAAGACTCAAAAAATTACCAAAAACAGTAAATTAGGCTACAATTAAGGAAACTGAAATACTGAAAGAAACAATGGTGGGGGTCGAAGTGGAATAGGCAGGTGGCCACCAATATCCACCTGGATCAATGGATGGTTTGAAGAATGACATCAAAGCTAAGATGGATGGTGCGGAAGTTAAGATGGATGGTATAGAAGGAAAAACGTAATATTTGAAGAAATACATGGAAGGTTTGAAGGAAGGTTTGGCAAAGTTTTTACAAGAAAAGCTTCCTAATGGCGAAAATGTAGTAGAGGAAACTCATGATGAGAACAGAAGTAATGTTAATCACGATTTCATACAGTCTAATGTTGGATTTAACACCCACCATATTGAGAAGATAGATATGAGGAAGTATGATGGCAAGGATGCGATAACTAAGATAATACAAATGGAGCAATACTTTGAGCTCTATAATACACAAAACACGAAAAGGTATGCCTTGCAACTTTGTATTTAGAAAAAATCAGTTTGTATGGTATCGATGCCTTTGTTCTCGTAAACCACTGGTCACCTCATCATTTTTTTACGGAGGATATCACATTATGACGATATAAAGAGAAACACCATCTTTATCCAATTGATAAATCTCAAATAAAATGGTTCAATGATGGAGCACATTGAGGACTTCAAAAATTTGAATATAAGGGTAAATAATATTCCAGAGTATCATAGGATTGATTTCTTGATAGGGACTCTAAAGGATCACATCCAACAGGAGGTTCACCTTTGGGAACATTATACATTGGAGTGGGCATTCAGGTTGGCAAGAAAAATTCAAAGCAAAATTATGGTGACATTGAAGCCTACCACACACAACTATAAAGATGGAAATGTTTCTACTCCTAGACTTCCACAACCTACAAGGTTGACACCAAAACAATTGGAAGAAAAAGGAGAAAAATGGATTTGCTATAGTTGTGATAAAAAATACACTAAAGGTCATAAGTGTGCTGAGAAAAAAATATTTTTCATATACTGTGAAGAGGAGGAAGGAAAGGAACAACAAAATCCGAAAGAAGAGGATATACACTAGGAACCAACCTTAGAGGAAGAATAAATTAATCAGAGCATATCTTGTAATGTGTTGGTAGGAATTACCACTCCTCAAACTCTCAACATAGGAGGACATATCAAGAAGAAAAATGTAATAGTGCTTATTGATTCGGATAGTACCCATAATTTTATTGATTTTAAGGTAACAAAGGAATTAAATTGCTTCGTGTACACAATGCCAGAGTGTCAAGTGACGGTGGAAAATGGAGGAACTATAAATTTCTATGGAAAGTGCCATAATATCAAGCTAACCATGGGGGAATATGTATTGAAGAGTCCAAAGCTTTAGATTCCAATGGGTGGTGTTGATGTTGTACTAGGAGTACAATTGTTACAATCTCTAGGGATGGTATCTTTTAATTTTCAAGAAATTTTCTTGAATTTTTTTTGGAAGGAAAGGAAGTCAAATTATGGCGTATCACAGGATATATGGGAAATATAATAAGCTATAATTTTATGACAAAGCTTTTGAGGACAAGAAAACAAGGTGTCATTGCAAAATTATGCTCAATAGAAGTTCCAACATCAAAATCATCTATTTCTCAAGATCTCCAAAAAGTCTTGGACAGTCATTCCAAGTTGTTTGAAACTCCCAAAGGACTCCCACCTATTCGTGATCATGATCATGCTATTCATTTGATTCTATGAAGTATTCCTCCAAACATCAGGCCTTACAAATATCCTTAACTCCAAAATCCTAAAATTGAACGTATGATTGCATAAATGCTAGAGGCTCGTATAATTCATACTAGTCAAAGATATTTCTCTTCTCTAGTATTATTAGTGCACAAGAAGGATGGATCATGGCGCATGTGTATGTATTATAGGGAGCTCAATAAGCTCACTATTAAAGATAAATTTCCCATTCTCGTGATTGATGAATTATTGGATGAATCACATGGAGAAAATTATTTTACCAAGTTGGATCTCCATTCAGGATATCATCAAGTTAAATGAAGACTAGAGGCATTCCAAAAAGAACATTTTAAACTCATGAGGGTCATTATAAATTTTTGGTCATGCCTTTTGGCCTTCTCAATACACCTTCTACATTTCAAGGTTTGATGAATTACATTTTCAAACCCTTCCTTGGAAAATTTGTGTTAGTATTTTTTAATGAAATACTAATATACAAGAGGTCTTGGAAGGATCATGTTCAACATGTTGATAGGGTGCTCAAACTAGGAGGAGAAACAATTATATGAAAAAGCCTCCAAATGTTTCTTTGGAGTAGAAGACGTGGAAAATCTAGGTCATATTGTATCTTAGGGGGGTGTAAAGGTAGACCCTAACAAAATTAAAGCTATTAAGGAATGGAAAGTCCCCACAACCATAAAGTATTTATGAGGGTTTCTCGGCTTAAAAGGGTATTATCACAATTTTTTTAATAATTATGTGAAAATAGAAGCACCTCTAACAACATTATTGCAGAAAGATGCATTTTCATGGACTCCTAAAGCAACTAAGGCCTTTGAACATCTTAAAGAGGCAATGTGCCAAGCACTGGTCTTAGCTATGAGACACTTCACAAAAACCTTTATTGTGGAATGTGATGCCTCAGAAAATGGAATTGGTGATGTTTTAATGCAATAAGGAAGACCCAATACTTTTGAAAGTTTTCCAATCAAAGGAAAGTATTTACAGAAGGCTATTTATGAGAAGGAAATGTTCATAATACTACATGAACTAAACAAATGGTGACCTTACCTAATGGGAAGACACTTCAAGTTAAAATTTGATCATGGTAGTCTTAAATAATTTTTGGAACAAAGACTATCTTTAGAAGAGCAGCAAAAATGGGTCACAAAGATGTCAGGTTATGAATTTGAAATCATCTACAAAAAAGAGAAGCTAAATGTTGTTGCAGATGCACTCTCAAAAAAGGATGAGGATGTGGAAGCATTGATTTGTTTCGTTTCTATTATCCAACCATATTTGATAACCGAAGCAAGGGAGAAATGGAAGAATGATGAAGAAGTATGGAAATTGATTCAAAGGTTTTATCAAGATCCTAGTACATAAGATACATTTAGTTGTAAAAATGATTCCTTATGGTAGAAATATCGCTTATATCTCTGTAAGAATTCCAAAATAAAACAAAATATTCTTTTCGAATTGCACACCTCTCCCTTAGAAGTCACTCGGGATTTAAAAAAACTTACCACAGGGTGAAGAAACAAGTTTTTTGGGATGGCCTTAAATCTGATATTCAAAATTTTGTGGCAAAATGTTTGGTTTTCTAGCAAAACAAAGTTGAGATAATTAAAATATTGAGTCTGCTACAGCCTTTATCCATTCCAAATCAACATTAGGAGGAGGTTTCAATGGATTTTATCACATTTTTTCCTAAAACTGAAGGAAGGAGTGTCATCATGGTGGTAGTTTATAGGCCTACCAAGTATGCACACTTTTGTGAATTATCTCATCCATTTAAAGCGAGTACAGTTGTTATTGCATTTATGGAAACAATTCAAAAGCTACATGGAAAACTAAAGATTATTGTAAGCGATAGAGATCCCATTTTCACTGGAAATTTTCAGATGGAATTATTTTCTTGTTTGAGTACTCAACTAGCTCATATCTCATGTTATCATCGTCAATCCAAAGGGAAAAATGAGATAGTGAACAAATGTTTGGAAGGATATCTTCGTTGCTTTATATATGATAAACAAACACAATGGGTCAATTGGTTACCTCTGGCTGAATGGTGGTATACAAATTCCTTCCACATTGCAGCAAAAATGAACCCATTTATGGCACTTTATGGATATCATCTGTCGTCCATCGAATCATATTTAAGAGAAAATTATAAGGTTCAAGTGGTGGAGATCACATCAAGCATCAACAACAAGTTCTCCAACTCTTAATGGATAACCTAAATTTGGCACTGAATCGAATGAAACAACCGGGAGATCAACATTGCAACAAGAGAAGTTTTGATGTAGGCGACTGGGTATTTTTACAGCTACAACCATATAAACAAATGTCCCTCAAGTAAGCTAGGAAGGATAATAAATTATCACCAAAGTACTATGTTCCTTACAAGGTGTTGAAAAATAATGGTACTATGGAATACAAATTGGAGCTTCCCACATCTTCCTGAGTGCACCTAATTTTCCATGTTCCATGCTTAAATAAGGTTATAGGTGACAGACTTCTGGTTCAAAAAATATTGGCAAAACCTAACGAGGAAGGAAAAATCATATTGGAACCTGAAGAAATCATAGAAACAAGAACTCCACAACTACAAAATCGATCAATTTCAGAGTATCTCATAAAGTGGAAGAACTTACCCATTGAAGATTCCACATGGGAGGATGAGAATTTTATACAAAATCATCCAGAACTACTGAAGCATTGAGGACAACACTTTTTTGAATGAGAGGGGCATGTTAGGGTTCTCTATTACTAGTGTAGTCCCTTATTGTTGTTAGTGTAGCCCCCTTATTGTTATTTTTGTACCTCTGTAGTCCCCATAATATTATTATTGTGCCCTTACATTACTATTGTTAGGTCAGCTAGGATTATATTATGACCCAATGGAATCCTATATATAGAAAGGAGTTTTTTTCATTTGTATCATCCAAGAATTTTTCATTTATGTAATGTAAAGGAAGTTTCCCCCTCAAAGAGGATGATTTTTAAGGCATTGATCTATCTTTTCTTCTATTTTGTGAATTGGTTTCATAATAATACAATAATTCGTTTATGGAGCAGTTTTTGTGCTATTGATTATGTAGAGGCAAAGGCACTATATGCAACAGATTTCCTAGTTGATATCATTTCAAGGGCCACTCTTTGATCACATGTTGCACAATTCAATGGTTAACAATCATCGTCCCTCTTACAATAAAATTCCTCATCTCCTGATTGTGATTTATGCGACGTAAATCTCTATAGTGTGGAATGAGGGCCTCTGTTCCAGACTCTGGAGTAGTGGATATATGCAATGAATTTATCCACAAGATTTTCCATAGAAAATTCATTGGGAGGTGATAATAAGCGCCTATCACACAGGAAATGGCTGAAAATTTTGAGTACGAGTTGTCCTAGTTCTTCTAAAAAATAACACAGTAAATGGTGACTCGGTGAGAAATTATTTTCCAACAAAATCCTTCTTGAAAAATAAAAATAGAAAGGTGCTAAAAAGGTGTCTGATTTTTAGCCCTCTTCCATTTTTAGTTTTGTTTCATATGATTCTTTCATATTCACCTCATGATTCATTTTACCACAAGATAGCATCAAGATCTGTAAGATAAGAAGAGTGATCATCAAGTATGACACCGTTGATATGGATTTGAGATTAGGTTGTTGGATCTAATATATTCCTAGCCGAGCAACGTTAGAAGTGTTGTTATTTTTGGAGAGGTCAACAACACGTTTGCACCTACACACATTGTGATTGGGTCAACTTCTCCTAGATTCGCATGTAATATCTCTTGAGTAATCATTTAGAATAAAAATATAAATAAAATCAATGTAGCTCCAATCAAAGGTAATATTTAAAAAGGAAATTGAGATGCTTGTGAAATATGGAATTTTTTCCATGGGAAAATTTTAATGGGCATAACTACCATACATGGAAAGTTAAAATTCAGTTGAAAATGATGAATAAAAAATTACAAGGCCTTGTTAATGACATTAAAAATCACCTATGAATTCGGCTCAATTACTCGTTTGGCAGAATAAGGAAAGAAAAATAAAATTCTATTATTGGTCTCTCTCTTTCAAATTCTTAGTTTCACTTAATAGATTTAGAAAAAAATTGTAAAGAAATTTGGGAAGAATTAAGTCAAATATTTGGAGAGAAAGTTGTGAATGGAAAAGTCACCCTAAAATTACAACTATTCAAACTGAAAATGCATGATGACACATCTTCGGCTAATCATATAAATGAACTAAAATCTCTGATAAGGTAGCGGGCAAAAAATTTCTCTAAAGTATATGATAAAGATGCAATGACTATATTGTTGAATACCTTATATTCAAATTATGAAAGTATTATTTTTACTTTAAGACAATTATGTTTTAAATCTATGGATGAAATGATAACAACACTCCTAGCTGAAGAAAAAGAGAATGAAAGAAGAAGACATTGAAGACAATTTACAAAGTTGAAGTGCACTCTTTTCAAAAGGGAAGAAGAAAAGCACAAGATCGGTTGAATTTTTCTACTGTCTAAGACAAGGACATACAATGTTTCAAAATCTGTGCCAAATATCTTCTCAAAATAAAACTAGAAGAGTCATCAAATTTAGCTAACACATATCATATGTCAGATTCTATGTCTTAAAGTCCTGTAAAACCTGAGATTGAAGAAGAATACACCCCTAAGACTCTCAAACTCTTATAATATTTATGCATCTATATGCACTCTTATTGTGTGGTGTGTGTTGTAGTTTTATAGTGTGTTATTGTCCAAGTGTAATGTGAAAAATAAAATCAAGAACCAATTAAAACCTATTAACATATTTTTGAATTGGAGGTTCTTGATGCATATGGTGACACAAGAACATATGATTAATTTGATGATGTATAATTTGTTATAATTTGGTGGCATTGTATGGAGCCATGAACATCGACTTATAGGTTAATTTGATTATATGTTTAAGAGGTCACCTTGTATAATTTATCTCTGAATATATTTATTACCCATAATTCATTCTTGGATAACTTTGGAATATAACATAAGATCATGTGTTCAACAAATGGAGGCATGTCTATAGGATGGTTCAATATCAAGACTCACACTTCATGCCTTGGGAGGTTGAGAAGCGTCAATTTTTCATAGTACGTCAAAGATGTTCTGACATGTTTATGTCTTAAATGGATCAAGTGATAGCTCAAAGATGTGATAGTAAAGAAACAAAGGTGTTTGCGACATTTCATAGTGGGTGTCATTGTTGATGAAGACCATTCAGCCAAATAATTGTATTATTGTTGTAATATGTTTTTTCAATATTTTCCATGTAATAATTAAGTGGTTGCATTGGAAGTACTGCTCCCATGATATGTCTAATTGTCATTAGGAGTTACCAGGAGTCAATCTAGATGTTTTTCTTTCCAATGCATTAATTGTAGTCATGATCTAGATGTGTCGAAGTCAACAATGTATGTCCTATATATTTCTACTTGCGGTGATCAATAAAGGTATCAAGTGTGTTTGGTTGTGTGTTTAATAGTGCCCTTTATTCTCTCTCTTTTCTAACATTTATAATATAGGGTGTTTAATATATATGGTTTATGTTATTAAGGTTTAATATTAGGTTTAAAGTTTTAGGTTTTATAAAATTATGTTTAGAATATAAGGTTTATAATGTTAGGTTTGAAATATTGGGTTTTAATATTAGGATTTATAACAATATATTTTCATATTAGACATTATAAATATCTACCATAGACCTAAAAATAATTAATGTGATTGTTTGTATATTAACACCTATATTTTAATTGGAGGTAAACTCTCCTCCTCTGTCACAGTTATGGTTGGGTTTGAGACAAACAAATCCTGAGAGATCGCATAGATGAGGAGAACCATGGCCTGAAACCCTAGGGTTTCTCTCGCCCCTGCTATGGGCACTATCAAGGATCTTGATCGACCCCATCCACCCTGCTGCACAAGATATCTCAGTCTGAAGAAGACTAGCGATATGGAAAATGCGACAGGGGGGGGAACCATTACCACCAACCCCCCCCCCCCGAGCACCTCGGAGACGACAACTCCACCACCAATTGCGACAAATATGGAATTCCTAAATCGACCCGACCTAAGTAGTTTGGTGCTATCAAATCGGGAGAAATCCCTGCAAATCAAGCAAAAGAAGGCACTGGTGGAAATGCAACGCACACTATGACTTCCTTCACATGTATTCCAATCAAGCCCAAGAGGCCCGAGATCCATTTCCCTGCCGAGAAAATCAACGAAAAGATTTAGTTCATGCATGATCATGCTCTCATTGGCAAGTTCATCGTATTTTGGCCAACTAAAAAATCCCTCTATGGCTGGATAAATGCCGAATGGAAGCCAAAAGGCCAGGTCTCCCTCCATCTTGGCCCCAAGGGTTTCTTCAGCATCATCTTTACCTGCCTCGAGGAAAAAAATCACGTTATGGATGGAGGGCCTTACTTCTTCAATGCCGCAGATCTGTTCCTCCGAGATTGGGTAGAGCGCTTTAACCCTGACAAATAATATTTCAACTAGGTGCCAGTCTGGATCTGCCTCTATTCTCTGCCGCAAGAATACTGGGAGGAAATCACTCTCAAAGAAATATGAAATAGCCTAGGATCCTTCATCAAGATCGCAGAAGAAACCAAACATAATAGATATACTGCCTATGCCAGAACCTGCGTCTATATGCATCTTGCCAAATCTCTCCTGGACTCTGTAATTTTATGTCATGATGACTTTTAATGAATTCAAATGATTAATTATGAGGATGTTCCTTTTCGTTGTTGCCAATTCCACATGCATGACCATCTCTTTAGAGATTTCCCTCAGAATTCCTCGCCCAAGGCCACCACTAACCATGCCTCCACAGATCAAGATGGATTTATGAAGGTCACCACTCACAAAAGGCATGTAAAAAAGAATACCACCAACCCTGACACTTCACATCCCTCCTCCAGCAATAGCTTCCATATCTTGGCTAACCAAACCCCTGACGAGGACCTCCATATTGCATCCTCGGAAGCTACCCCCTACACTACCCGTACTTCAAGTTCCAATCCCCCTCTCAATTCCACTGCCCAAGCCCCAAATTATCAGAATAGGTCTGAAGCATCCAAAAAGAAGGACAAACAGAAAGAGATCCTGATCCCTGATTCTACCCAGATTCAAGATCAGCCCCAGAAACCCAGATCTGATATGGAAATCGACTCTTAGGCCACTCCTCATCAGGAGGAAGCTCAGTAATATGGAAATAATCACACCCCATCATCTACATGGATGAAGAATCTGAATCCATTGACTTTGGGGACTTGGGCATCAAAGGGTTGGAAAAGGCCTACAAATTCAAGGAATATCATACCATCTGGGAAAGACAAATTGACAGTCTAGAGGAATCTCTTCTGAAAGCCTAGCTTCTAAGAGGAATCTAGCAGCTAGGAATCCAAGGGGAACATATTCCTAGGGAAACTATCAACATGGTAAGGGAATCAAGGAAATAAGGGAGGCCAACAGATCTTCAAAGACTGATAATTTTGGGGGATCAACTAGTTGAATCTAGCTGATACCCTAAGACGACGAAGTTCTTCAAAGCTTTGAACCACCATCTTAAATGATGAAGCTCACCTCCTGGAATATAAGAGGGATAAATATCCCCTCAAAGCTCTGTAAGATAAAAAATCATATTAGGCATGACAACCCTTTCATCTTCTTCATGGAGGAAAATAAATGCTTAAGTACCATGTTTCATTCTATTTTATCCAAGGTCTAGCCTAGTTGCAATACTGTCACTGTTGACGCTATAGGGGCCTTCGAAGGGCTAGCCATAGCCTGGAATCCATCCATCATCTCCCTCTCCAATCACCATGCTTCTCTTCACTTCATCCAAGCGTCCTTCCATTTAATTGGCACTAGTATTTGTGGTCTCCTTACCAATGTATATTTACCCCAAACCTCTGCCTACAAACTTTAGCTCTTAGATGAAATCGCTTCCCTCAATGAACAACGCTCCCATCCCCTCTGGATTTTGGGAGGTGACTTCAACATGATCACCAGCCTCAGATAAAAGTGAGGTGGCCACATGCACTTGGATGTCGAAAGTCATAGGTTTAAATATTTCATTCTCCATAATCAACTGATCGATATTCCTACTTCCATCAGGCTCCACACTTGGAATAATCATAGAAGAGGATCTCATCAAATTGCTTCTCTTTTGGATCGATTTCTCATCTCTGAAGCCTTCACCAAAGCTTGGGGCAATGTCTTTTCCACCATCCTCCTTGCAGTTGGCTCAGATCATTGGCCTATACAGTTGCAATGGGAGAGGCCAAGTAGAGGCCTCCCCAAACCCTTCCGGTTTGAACAATTTTGGCTACCCCACTCGGTCTTTAAGGAAATGGTAGTCGAATGGTGGCGCAACATCATCCCCCATGAAGGCTCAAAAATGTACCAAGTTCAGTAGAAGCTAAAGACTATCAAAGCCAGACTAAAGTATTGGAATGAGCATACCTTTGGAAATATATTCAGAGGCCAAAGGGATTTTGATACTCACATGGCTACCCTCCAACAAACTCTCATAACATCTAGCCACACGGAGGAATTGGACAGACAGGAACAACTTCTCAAGAATGTGAATGAGGAGAGGGAAGTGTAGGAGGAGATTCTCTAGAAACAGAAGTCCAGAATTCGATGGCTCAAAGAGTGAGACAAGAATACAAAATTCTTCCATTGCTCCACTATCTAAAGGAGGTTAGTCAATCGAATCTCCACCTTAAAAAATGATCAAGGTATCAACCTGGAATCGCATGAGGAGATCGAATAGGAGCTCCTCAACTAATTTAAGGAGACTCTAGCTGAACCTCAATTGGATCGTCAGGAGGCCATCAAAACCATAACTCAACACATTCCTGACCTCATCACGGAAGACCATAACCAAATTTTGTTGCGATCAGTTCAATTGTAGGAAGTGGACTAGGCTATGGCTCAACTTAAGGCTGGGAAAGCTTCAAGCCTAGATGGGTTTACAACTAACTTCTTCCACTTTTTTTGGGAAGACATAAAGTTGGAGATTTGGGATTTGGTTAAGGAATATAGAGAAATGAATTGGATTCTCCCAGCCCTCAATGCCACCTTCCTCACTCTCATCCCAAGGATGAGCAGGTGACAACTCCTAGCAAGTATAGACCTATCGCTCTTTGCAATGTCCTGTACAAGCTTGTCTCCAAGGTGATTTCCAACTGTCTTAAGCCTCTACTGCACCTTCTAATATCTCCAGATCAAACTGGCTATGTTGAGTGTAGGAATATTCTCAACAGAATCATCCTTACCCATGAGGTTACCCACTCATTGAAGACTTGAAAAATTCCATTTATGCTCCTAAAGATCGAACTTTCAAAGGCTTTTGATAAACTCAGGTGGTCTTACATTCAAAAAATGTTGTCAACCTTCAAATCTAGTCCTACCTGGATTCGATGGATAAGGAGTCTCATTTCTTCCTCGATCTACTCCATTTTTCTCAATGGTTCCTCCTCTGCGCCTTTCTCACCTACCAGAGGCATCCGTTAAAGTGACCCTCTCTCTCCCTTTCTCTTTATTCTTATGACTGAAGGGTTGGGTAGGCTCATCCATTATCATGTCAAGATTAGGTCCCTCAAAGGGATGTGCATTCATCGACGCCCTCCCATCACCCACCAAAAATTTGTGGATGACAACATGCTCTTTGGTCACCCTTCAGTGTAGGAAACCTATTCAATCAAAGCCATTTTGGAGTGTTTCTCTCTCGCTGCTCGTCCCTTTATCAATCAGTCTAAATCCAGAATTTTCTTCTTCAAAAATTGTCTGCTCACCTAAGGTAATATCACTCGTATTCTAGGGTTCTCAATCTCCTCTCTCCCATATAAATATGTGGTTTCCCCCCTTATTGACTCTGCTATCAAGCATGCCTCCTAGAAATACCCTCTAGATAAGTTGGAGACCCGACTCTCACTCTGGACACATTGCGCCCTTAACATAGCTAATCACCTTGTCCTAGTTAAATATGTCCTTCAATCCACGCCTCTATATATTTTTTCAATGCTAGCTTCCCCCAAATGGGTTCTTAAATCCATCAGAAACCTTCAAGGAAATTTTCTATGGGGAGGCAAGAAGGATAAGAGAAAATGGGTGCTGGTCAATTGGAAGGAGATGTGCGGCCCTAAAGCCTTGGGTGGGCTGGGCCTCAGAGATCCTCAGCATAGTAATGAAGTTATGGGAGCGAAAATCTAGTGGTAGTGGATTACCAATCTGGAGGTCCCTTGCGCGCATATTTGGCTCTCCAAATATGAAAACAACTGGCCAATTAGGGATCTCATTTGATGGACACTGAGACAAATGGGTCATTCATCTAGAAGGCTGCGAAACAACACAGGGGTCTAGTAAGAGATCACAGCTTATGGGAAGTTCGATTAGGAACCCAAGCCATGTTTTGGAATGACTCTTGGCAAAAAATTCCCAAATCGGCCACTCTCTTCCGCAACTCATCTTGGCAGGACATTCTCACTCATCACGATAATCCCTAGATCAATAATTTTTGGATACTGCAGACCAATACTCAGATCAATCCTCAATTCTGCCAATAGCTCTCAGCAGATCAACTCCAGGAGATGCATGGTCTCTAGCTAATGGATAACATCAGACAATAACTTGCCAAATGAAGAATACGCCTTGAAGAAGGGGAAAATATTATGTGGTGGGGATACTCCTCTCAAGGGACCTTCACCACGAAAGAGGCCTATCACGTGCTCCTCCACAATCTTCTAGATCGTTAAGATGCCATCTGGTCGAAAATTTAGCATCCCAGAATATGGCCAAAAATTTCCACTTCTCTCTAGTTTCTAATCAAAAGTCGCATTCTCACTTGGGATAATCTTTGCAAGAAAGGATTTGAGGGCCCTTCTTGCTATCAAAACTATGGTAATGTGGAAGAAAACATTGAGCACCTCTTCAACTCATGCCCCCTTTCCAACACTCTTTTGGGAAAAGCTGTGATGCTGAGCAGAAGGTCGAACAAAATTCTAGGTCACATTCTCAACACCATCTGATCTTGGCCTACCACCCCATTCCTTTGTGATATTCTGAACTCCCTCTATATTATCCTCCTCGGGCACATCCTCTGGGCTATCCAGAAAGAAAGAAACCGCCGAATCTTTAGGGATCAAAACACTCCTTCAGACATTCTCTGGACCTCCATCTACAACAATTTACAAGAAACCTTGGCCCTTCAATGTTGGTAGGACTCTAATCTTCCCTCACATCCATGGCAAAAAATCATATGGTCCAATTCGAATCTCATGCTTCACTCATTTCCAATATCTGAGCCCCCTTCAAACCATTGCCCAAATTCCCCTTGTTCATGGTCTCCTCCCCCGCCTGGCCTCTTCAATCTCAGCTTTGATGGTGCATCCAAAGGAAATCTGGGGGATCTAGGCTTTGGTGGGATATTTAGAAACTCAGATGGCAATGCTCTCATGATCTTCTTTGGTTCTATGGGGTCGGACACCAACAATTTAGCAGAACTTGAGGATCTAATTTAGGGGCTCCTCTTAGCCCAAGAAAATAACTTCTTCCCTCTAGAAATAGAAGGAGACTCCCAAATCATCATTGACATGGAAAAACGCCTCCATGCAGGTTTCTCAGCTTCTAAATTCACTATGAGTTGGTGATTAGAAACCCGCTTCAAGCTCCTACAAAATTGGCTCCAAAACCACTCAACAGTTAACTTCAAGCACATTAGAAGAACGACCAATGTGGTTGCTGACCTCTTAGCTAATAAAGGAGTCTTTCACAATGCTCCTCTTACCTCTAGCACTCTTCCAAACCTATATGATGAAGCTCTCAAACATGACTGCGCTCTCCTTGTGAAGAAATACGTCCACCACCCAGATGCAGGTGCTCTCCAGTAAGATGAGGGGCTTCCTGGGAGCATGTGGCGAGACACTTGGCCATCCCATTTCCCTGCACATGGTTTCCAACCCAGAGTTTATTTCCCAAGTGAGAATGTCTTAAATTATCCCTCCGCTACCTTCATTCTGACGTCCTCTGGTTGTAGAGCATTAACAACTCTCGATTCTATCACCATGGCTATTAAGTTGGCTACCCCTGCTCATTCGACCTCCATTTGGCTCTCTCTCCTATTATTTGTGCATGCGTCTAATTCTTTCCATCAGCCTCTAGTTTTTGGCCCTACCCCGCTAGGTCTCAGCCTTCCCTCAGCATACACTGGTGGAGGCTCCTCTCCCGTGCTGTCAAGAGCACCCTCCTAGTCCTGCAATTCTGCCCCTTCGACAATTATGCCAAGGCGTCATCGTATGAGATGCAGAAGAGTGGGAGGCCATGGCCTTCCTTCTAGACCTACTCTGACACAAGCCATGGGCATGGAATTGAATCTTTCATTAGGCTGGGAAGATCTGAGCAGGCTTGACCCTGTAAACCTTTCAGCCTAGCTTTCCTTACAGCTCCTTGTTCCTCCTCTAGCATCTTCTAGCATCCGCATCAAGAAGCGTCTGCACAAATCGACCATTTTTTCAGAGTCGACCTTCATCCCTCACAAAAGGAAGGCTCTCCCTGTGTAGAGTGCCTCCAGAAGTAGCCAATACACCATCATAAACACGGGCTCCTGCGATGGCTGCAGCTCAAATAGTGACGTAGAGTACAAGACTGAGAACACCAGTCAGCCAACTGCCTCCTCCAAGAAGCTTAACACTCCAGCATCGCCAGGGCTTCAGGCCATAAGCCACGCGTCGAACAAGGAGGGAAATGACGAGTTATATGTTTATAGGATTGAGGAAGAAGACCCCAACTCCAGCAAGAAGAAGGAAGGTTCTCTCTAGTTTCATTTGCAGGGTGCTCTTCTATATTTCTAGTTTTTTAGTAGCGTTATCTAGTTATACCATATTTTGGAAGATTCTGCTCTCCCGATACAGTTTAATTTTTTCTACTGTGTATCTCGGTTTCCCTTTCTGGGCAGTATTTCTTATGTGCTATGGGTGGACTGGTTTCCCCAGCTGGGGCAGTCCAATTTCTGATCTCAAACACTTGATACTTCCCTCTGGAATTGGCGTGCCAAGTCCGAAGGAAGAGAACTGTAACTTTTTTATTTGTATGATATAATAGATATACTCTAACTTTGAAAAAAAACACCTATATTGTAAATAGAGTATTATAAGCTTAATACTATAAGCCATAATATTATAAGCATAATATTATAAACCAAAAATATCAAACCTAATATTATCAACCCTTTACATTAAAGAGCCTATATTAAGAACCTCATATAATAAATCATAATACTATAAACCACAACCTGTATCATAAACCCAATATTATAAAGCCTAATATTAAACCCACTACTCTAGACCTTAATATTAAACCCATAATTATAAACCTTTTTTTCCTCTTTCCAAGCGAAAATCTTAATTTTTCTTTTTAGAATTGAAAATTACATTTTGTATATGCACTGAGGTGAATTCAAAAAATTTATTTTGAAATAACCTTCCATTGAAAAAGACAAAAGTAGAAGATATTATTTTCCATAGTAATGTTTCATGATCTCACTACTAAAATAAATAAATATTTCAAAATAAAAAGCATATTTCCATCCAGAATTTTTCTCAGAAGGAAACCACTCGCGAAGTTATAGATGTAAAAGCATTATCTGAGATCTAGCTACATATATTCTATACAATTCATATGCTAGTAGTCATAACGTGTCTCTCTTATCTATTCCATGATATTCCATGAGCCCATGGTTTGTTTTGAGCCATCCTTAGCGAGGGCATCAGTAAGGGTGTTTCTCTCCCTATAGATATCATAACATGGAATATGATCAAAACCCTGCATTAATTCCATGATCTCATCCAAAATGGGAATTAGTGTGTGCATGTGACATATGGTGACCAAATTAAACCAATTTATAACAACCATAGAGTCCCTAAAAATTGGAAGCTTCGTGCAACCCTTTTTAGTGCCAAAAGGAAGTAAAAGATTTACACTATATAATTCAGCATAATTACTTGTACCCTTGTCAAGCGCACTTTTATGTTTAAAGAAATTATTTTCATTTATGTAAAGAACTGGATGCTACCCGCCTTACTCCACAATAACACTCAACAAGGGAAGTGTTGTCCAAGTGTGGCGAAGGATGGGTAATCTCCACCACACCAGGTGTGATAACCCATAGGATCTAAATAGAAATAACATAAAAAGTTAGTTCAAAAGTGGCTAATGGTTGAGATGCCACCTTTTCATTGATTATTTCTTTGGTTTGGAAGATGGAATTATTTCAAACAGTCCAAATGCCCAAGTTTTTCATAGGAGGAAGGTTTTGATGATTTTTTTAGCCTTCCTCATCCCACCATAGTTTCCAAGCTTCTTTACATGAGATACCCTCCCACATATAATTTTAGAATTAAGATTGAGACACAATATTCCACATAGTAACAAAGGGACACAACATAAAAAGGTCTTTCATTCATTAAGGGAATTTTGAGGTCTAAAATAGGCCTCCTAAGAAAAATGTACAACCAAAATAAACTTTATAAGTGTCAATAAGATTCAATATGATGATGTCAACCATGGGGGATGATTCACCATTTTTTTAAGTAAAAGGTTAAAAATATTAAAAAATAATAAAATAATAAAACTACTTTTAAAACTCATATTTTCAAATTATCTCCAAAATTATTTACTCAAATTTTGAGCGGGAGTACTCGTTGGATGCAAAATTTAATTTCTCATCCAAGGAGTACTGATGTTGCATACTTTTGATGGACTCTTCTACAAGAAAAATGAGAAATACATGAAAAAACATGATTGAAACACGTTTTTCATGTATTTCTTGTTTTTTGTATAGCAAGATCTATAAAAAGTATGCAACATGGCTACTCATTGGATGAAGAAATAAATTTTGCATCCAACGAGTACTCCCACTCGAAATTTGAGTAAAAACTTTGGGAGATAAGTTGAAAATATGAGTTGAAAAAATAGTTTTTTCTTTTTTCCCTCTAAAATTTGATGATGTAATCAAATCTTATTTTATTATTTTCACTATTGTTTTATAATTTCCTTAGGCGGCCCATTTTAGACCGCGAAATTCCCCGATTTATTTCCTCTACAAATTTACGTAATGTACGCCATGTTGAGAAGAAAATGTTTATAGGGATTAAGGTTTGATCCCTCCTTGAAAATTACATGTGATTTATTTTGAATTATTTTACTTCTATGTTAGAGTATATTTCATTAATAAATTACCATATCAAATGTATATGAAGACTACAAGAACAAGAGACACAAGAAATAGGAAGCGAGCAAGGTCAAAACTCCTCCAAGGGGAAAACATAGTCTAACTCTTCCACTAGTAGATTCAAATGAAGATAAGACAATCCAAGACCTTTAGACCTAGAAAATCACCTCTTTCAATTACCAAGTCATTCATTCCTTCCAGTATATGATCCTTGTCAAATTATCCAAGTGTCAGCGTCTCAGATGAAGCTTCAATCCAAAATGTCAGCCTTCTGTTACAAAATTTCAGAGTCGTAGTTGATTCAAAAATTTTGGACCCAACTTCAGTATACTAAATTCGCACTTGTGAAAGAGAGATGCTCAAAAACACACTTTTTTTCTTCCTAAACTTCTTGATTCTTTCTCCTGAATTTCACTCTTGTTTTCTGCCTCTTTCTCTTGTAGATCGGACTTGTTGAGTGTGTCTCTCAAATGAGTCGAGTAGCCTCTCTATATAGACTCCTTCTCTTGGATCAAATAGCCCTAACACATATTGACTTGTTGTGGACGTGACAAAAGAAAATTTCGACTCAAAATAAATATTTTTACATGATACAGAACCCTAAGAAGGGTATAATAAAAATGGCAATGAATTTATTGATTAATGACAAAACCTAGAAGCGTTCAACGGAGGCTTTCACCTAGAAATTAAATAAAAGAGCACGAAACCAATGCTTCAAGGTAGTTTTTCTTTCACAATAAATTTATTTTCTTTTTCTTTTCATAAAATACAATTACAATGTCTGAAAATAGTTACATTCTTCAACACTACCTCCTAATTGGAGAAATTATTTCATTCTTACATGGACAATCATGAAAAATAAAATATTTCAATGTTTATATTAAGTAAAATGCTTTAACATATATTATATATATATATCATAATTTTTCATTTTAATCTGTTTTCATATATATATAGTCAAGCAGAGGCACAACTATCTACGGGCAAGTAATATGTAGTGTATCAGGAAACCGAGAGTTAGTCCCTCTCATTCTCTGCACCGTGTGCCTTACTAACCTAGGTAACTCCATCTGGAACTTTTGCAACAATGCAGTTGCTCCTGAGGTTGAATATGGTGATTGTTGTTTCATCCTCTACACTATTATTCAATCCTCTACTCCCTGACCACTACATATTTAAGTATCAACTCTAATATGTTTTTTCAGTTAAAACCCATCCTCTACCCTACATCAGTGCTCACGTACTACTTTTAGTTACGAAAACGAATTCATAAAACTCAAAGGAATTTGTGGAATTTGTAGTGATACCTCTTGTTTGGTTTGTTTGATGAGGTGCTATGCCCCTGGAATTTACCTCCTTTTATGATTGTTATAGTTTTTAAGTCAGATTATGGAATGTATGGTTTTTCAATTCCTATATGGAATATGAATCATTATCCTCCAAACTATTGCATTTATTTTTATAATCTATGATATCAAATACAAATATTATATAACAAATTATCAGTATTATTCCTTTTAAGAAATATTTAATTTTGGTTTTTCTTTCTTTATAAAATAGCTAATACTATATTATTTTCATTTTTTAATATTTTTGATAGAAAGATGTATTTATTTATTTTTTATAAATAAACAAACTATTGCACAGTTATTTATTTCATTTGTATTTAGTGATTCTTTTTGTTTTCATCTTATATATAGCTCTAACAAAAAATGCAAATGACTTTTAAGTATAAACAAGTATATTTTATTGGGGTTTAATGAATGGGGAATTCAAACTTTATAAAAAAAAATTAGTTAACCATAACATATATATTTAATTTATGTTTTCTTTTCTTTTATATATTGCTGTAAATATTTCTATTTCCATGGAGTTATCTTACAATTGCAAAATTATTTCAAAGGATAACCTTGATTCTTTCAAAAGATAACCTTGAGATTCAACTATTTATTTAACTTTTTCACATGTTATATTGTCTTAATGTTTTTATATAAATCTTCACTAGTAATATCACATACCTTATTAATTTAAAATGAATAATAATTTTTTGGAGAGAAAACAAATCATTATCCACCACATTCCTCATGTTGCAAAACCATTTCATTTTGATTTCATTTTATGTATGTATACCAATATCATATGATACAAAGTATCACATAATTTGTTAATTTAAATTGAATAATAGTTTTTTGGGAGAGAACAATCATTATCCACCACATTCCTCATGTTGCAAAGCCATTTGATTTTGATTTCATTTTATGTACATATAGAAATATGATATGATACATAGTATGATATATGAGACATCCTTTTTATATCATATCTAATATCACATACTGTGTTAATTTAAAATGAATAATGGCTTTTTTAGAGAGAGAACAATCGTTATTCACCACATTCCTCATGTTGCAAATCAATTTGATTTTGATTTCATTTTATGTATATATATAGCAATATGATATGATACATAGTATAAGATATGGGACTTCCTATTTCAAGCTATAGATGATAACTTTGAAAGAAAAATTACATATAGTTTGTTCTCAGATTAATATTTTTATGGCATAAGTCTTTCAAGAGCTTTGATTTCAGATAAATATTTTATATTGTATATTAAAAATGAGTTTAACAATAATTCTGCATGATGAAACTTCAACATTATGAGACCTCAACACTGTTAGAAGTGATTGACTTTCATGTTAGTTACAACACTTTGCTGTTAGAAGTGATTGACTTTTCATGTTAGTTTACAAAAAGTTACTGTTAGCAGTGATTGAGTTTTAGTTTTAGTTTACACGAGGTTACGAGAGGAGAATGAAGTAAAATATTAATGTTAATAAAAATTAGCATGACAAATTTATTTCAAAATGCATCAATAGTAGATAAAGAACTTAACCCTATGGAGATTATTTAGACATCATAAACATATCCATAAAGTACCGAAGCTGAAATATTAATGAATATTAGATATCATTTTTTGGGATTCAACTGAGTTAAGTAAGTCATTCATCTATGAACATTTCCGTGAGAGGTAGTAGTAACTAACTAAGGTTTTGAAAATGGGGTAGCAAGCTAAGTGGGCTTGATTGTGGGGAAAAATCCACAGTTAAGCATGCTTGAGCCAGAGGATTTTTGGGATGGGTGACCTCTCGTGAAGTCTTGGTTACCACGTGCAAGCCATGTAAGTGATGATTGATGCTATGTGATTAATTTCACTAGTTTCAATCCCACTTCTTTAGTGCTAAGTGGACTATTTAAAAATCATGAGACATTAGTTAGTTATGACTACCTCTCATGGAAATGGTTACAGATGAATGACTTACCTGGTGCAGTTGATGTTGAAATTTCTGAATGCAATCAGATAGAGGAAATGTGTTTCCCCCAACATAGAGAATAGAACAAAATGCAGAACTAAAACAGTCAATACACACAAGCAGCATATAAAAACAGAAGAGCAAAAAACTTCAGCTTTTCTATTCAATCACTCTCTCTCTAGAAAAAAAATGAACTTACATTAGCTATACAGAAAGGCTGAAGCCTGACAAACATAATCTAATCAATGAAATTCAATTTATGAATGAACGTTAAACAACCAACTGTCCTTGGGCTGTAAAAAGACCCATATCTTCATTTAATTAGCACATAGGTTGTATTTATGATTATACACTAAAACACGCGAAGACGTGTTCAAAACATAAAACTGGTGGATCTCAAATATCATTTTTTCTGGCTCTAAGTCCTCATCGCATATCGTATATCAATGGTATTAACTTTAACTGGTGCGAACCTGGGTAAACATAAAAGGTTGCAACCACGATGTACGATGGCAGGATCGCATCGCAAATCAAACAACATATGTTGTGGCACTTTATGGGAAAACATAAACGGTTGAAAATGCGATGTGTGAAAGCACAATTTCATCGCACAGGAAATAAATTAACTTGCGGCTACGAAAAGGTAATTGGTAAACATTGCAAAGTGCACTCTGCGATGCGGCTTAAATGTTGGTAAGTGCGGTAATGAATTATAAAGGAAATAATGAGCAAAAAAATGTTTTGGCTTATGTGGTAAGGTTAAGGTAGGTCTCACGAATATCGCATCGGTGGTTGAATAACATATGGTGAAAGGGCTTAAATGATAAATAAAAAGACTTGCGATTGTACGCTGCAGGAAAAAGGTAAGTCAATGCGGTAGATGGAAATAAACGCGGAGTTAAAGGCTCGGGTACTCTGTTGATCTTTTGCATGGATTGCGTGAAGACGCCTCTAGCTTCTTGGATCTTCTTGTCCTTTCTCTACACAAAATATATGAAATTGTGGGTTGTTTCCGCTTATCATTCATGGCGGTGGTTGGGAGTAAAATTCCAATACTCCCCCTTAATCACAACTTCCACCATCGGTCATTCCAAGAAATTTGATGAGACACTCAAAACTCTTTTGTGCTAATGGCTTTGTGAGGATATCAACAAATTGTTCCTTTGTCCTGTAATGCTACAAAACAATCTCACCATTGTTAACCAATTCTCTTATAAAATGATATTTTTCATCTATGTGCTTTGCTCTCTTGTGGAAAACATAATTCTTTGACAATGCAATTGCTGAGCTATTATCACAATAAATTATGCTTCCTTTGTCTTTCTCATGATACAAATCTCTTAGCATCCTTCTCATCCAAATAGCTTGACAGACTACTACTGTTGTTGCTACATACTCTTCTTCTGTTGTTGATAAAGAAACTTTTGGTTTCTTCTTGGAGGCCCATGAAATGGCTCCCAATCCCAAATGAAACACATACCCAGATGTGCTATTTCTGTCATATAAAATTCCATCCCAATCACTGTTAGTGTAACCAATCAACTTAAAATTATCAGTTGAGGAGTATAGAATACCATACTCCTTTCTTCCATTCACATACCTCAGAATTATCTTAGTTGCTTTCCAATGTGTCTCCTTTGGTGCCTCCATGAATTTGGAAATTAAACTTACAACATACATAATATCAGGCCTAGTTGTAGTCAAATACATGATGTTTCCAACTATGTTCTTATACAATGTCGGATCGACATTCTTGCTGCAATATTCCTTACTTAAATTCAAACCCATGACATTTGGAGTAACTGCTGCTTTGTAGTTCTGCATGTTAAATATATTCAAAAGTTCTATGACATATTTTTCTTGGGAAATAAAAATTCCCTTTTCATTTTTCTTTACTTGTATGCCCAAGAAGTATCTCAATAAACCCAAATCAGTCATTTCAATTTCACTCTTCATGAATGCTTTAAAATCAGTAATGAGAGAAACTTCACTGCAAGTAAAAATTAAATCGTCTACATATAAAACAACAATAAAGATATTTCTACATATAAAACAAAAATAAGAATATTACTGTCATTTTATTTAATGTAGAGTGTGGGTTCACCATCACATTTTTCAAACCCATTTTCTATCAGGTAAGCATCAGTTCTATTGTACTATGCTCTTGGTGCTTGCTTAATCCCATAAATGGCTTTCTTCAACTTGCACACTTTGTGCTCTTGGCCTTCAATCTGATAGCCTAGTGGTTGTTCAACATATACCTCCTCTTTCAACACTCCATTCAGAAATTATGATTTCACATCCATTTGGTAGACTTTCGACTTTTTCTATGTTGCAATGGAAAACATTGTCCACACTGTTTCGATCCTTGAAACTGGTGCAAAGGTTTCTTTATAATCTCTTATCTGTTGCCGCTTGTAGCCTTTGACAACAAGTATTAATTTATGCCCTTATATTTTACCTTCAGCATTGCTCTTGGTCTTATAAACCCATTTTACTCCAATGCCTTCTTTACCTTGTGGGAGGTCCACTAACTCCCATGTATCATTCTTTTCTATTGCACCAATCTCTTCATTCATTGCTTCAATCCATTTTTATTCTTTTAATGCATCTTCAAAATGAATTGGGTCATCAACATGACAAAAAAAAGCAAATAAATAATTCAAACCATTATTATTATCAGCTTCTTGCTCATAAATCTCACTCAAATTTATGAATCTTGATCTTCTTGGTGTGCTTGGAGTTCCACTTGAACTCGAGGGAGTTTCTGAACCCTGTGGTGTGCTTGGAGTTCCACTTGAACTCGAGGGAATTTTTGATCCATGTGGTGTGCTCGGAGAATCACTTCCTTTGTTTCTCAAGGTTGTTATGTTTCCTACTTATGGTATGCTCTGTTGTGCTTGTGTATGTGGAGGGGGAACCACCGTGGAGGAATTATTTTCAGCAATCAATTCTTCTTGCTCTTCGTGAGACAAACATGTCTTCATGTTCATTGTTTTCTCTAAGCTTCCATCCCACAGTTCTTCTTCAATGAATTGCACATCTCTGTTGATTATAAATTTCTTGGTGGATGGATTATATAGTTTGTAGGCCTTGGACTCATCATTGTATCCAACAAAGATACACTTCTCCCCCTTGTTGTCTAACTTCTTCCTTAGTTGATCCGGGACATATACATATGCCACACATCCAAATAATTTCATGTGAGTGACAAACTACTTTGTTCCACTCCATGCTTCTTTCGAAACTCTGTTCATAACAACTTTGTTTTGGCATCTATTCAAAATATACACTACACAATTAACAATGTCAACCAAATACTCATTTGGCAAATGTTTTTCCTTCAGCATACTTTTGACCATGTCCATGATGGTCATGTTCTTCCTTTCCGCAACACCATTTTGTTGTGCTTTATATCTTGTGGTAAACTACTTGTGTATGCCATTCTCCCTACAGAAACGAGGAAATATTTGGAGATATATTCTCCACCTCTATTAGTTCTCAACACTTTTATGTAGTGCCCACTCTGCTTCTCAACAAGAGATTTGAAGTGGTATAATTGTTCAAACACTTCACTCTTCTGTTTCAAGAAATACACCCATGTATTTCTGGTGTAATCATCTATGAATGTCAAAACATAAAAAATGCCAGCTAAAGATGGTGTTTGCATTGGTCCACACAAATATGAGTGGACAATCTCCAAGGGTGCCTTTTCCCTTATACTCTTTCTTGCTAAAAAGGATTATTTGTGTTGTTTTCCCAATATGCAACCTTCACATAGGTTGTCTAGTTTCTCTATGAGTCTGAATCCTTTTACCATTCCTTTTCTATGCAAGAGGTTCAAACCTCCAAAATTGAGATGTCCAAATCTCAAATGCCATAACCAGTTTTCTTCTTTCACTTCTCCTTGAAAGACTTCTTATGTGACTGCTACTACCACACCTCCTTCCTTCAAGTCTATTCTAAGCTTGAGAGGAAACATCCTATTATTTTTCATGTGCACTTATGCAATGACCCTTTTACTTGGAGGCATGTCCATGATAGTACACACATTATTCTTAAAAAACACATTGTAGCCCTTTTTCACAAGCTTTCCAATACTCAGAAGGTTACATTTTAGGCCAGGTACATAATAGAAATCTGGCACAAAATTATTTTCTCTGTTCCTTGTCAATATACTTCAACTTTTCCTTTTCCCATGACATAGACTTTTATTTCAGTCCCCGTTGTCACTTCAGAATTCAAATTTTCATCCAGATTGGAAAAAATTGTTATGTTTCCAGTCAGGTGGTTACTACAACCTGAGCCTAAGAACCATATATATTCTTGTTTTTCTTGTGCTACATTACATGTTAGAAGCACATTACTCTGTTTATGACTTTCTTTTTCAAAATTAACATTTTTCCTATTATTCATGTCATTTTGTTTCTTTCTACATTCATTGGCATAATGCCCATGCTTTTTACAATAATGACATTGGACTTGGTATTTTTCATACCTTTGTCCTTGTGCTTGACTCTGTCTTGAGCCTTCGCTTTGATTCAAGTTGCTTCCCCTTCCAATTATGCTTATAGGTTTGTTTCTTCCACCTTGTTGTGGGCTTCTTCCTCTTCCTCGGTAGTTTGATCTTCCTTGACCTCTACCTCGACCAGAATACATTTGTGTCTTGAATGCATGCTATAATGAGGAGTTTTTTTTTCTGTTCAGTCTATGTTCATGAGACATCAGGGATGCACAAAGATCATCCACTGAAAATTGTGTGAGATCCTTTGTCTCTTCTATTTCCACCAGTACGACATCAAATATTGAGGGTAGAATTCTCAAGAATTTCCCCACTATTCTTATTTCCTCAAGTGTCTCTCCACGAGACCTTATCTGGGTAACCAATCCAATCACATGTGTGAAGAATGATTCTATGTTATCAGAGTCTTTCATACAGAGAGTTTCAAAATCTCTCCTCAGCATTTTTAGCTTTGTTGTCTTCACCTTATCCATGCCATGGTAGGCTATTTTGAGAATATCTTATGCCTCCGTAGAAATTTTTTTTGCTGCAATCCTTGGGAATATACTCTCATGTACTACTTGAAAGAGATAGAAGAGGTCTTTGGAGTCCTTATTCCTATTATCTCTCAACAAGTCTCTTCTTGCTATTGTCAAAGCAGCCAGTGCTATTATGTCTGCTGGTTCTTGGAAACCTTGTTCCACTAGCTCCCATATATCTTGTGAAGTAAACAGGGCCCTCATTGTAATGGCCCAATAATAATAATTTTTACCATTGAATTGTGGTAATTGTGAATTTGTCAGAATTTTTCCTCTTGTTGCCATCATGACTGTGTTAAACAAACAATCTTCTTGATTGTGTAAAACAGAATCTTTCTCATTGCCAAAGAAATATTCTTCTCAACCAATCTTACAAATTTTGCGATGAAGAACAAGCTCGTGCTTCTTTCACTCAAATCCTTGACCAGATTTGATACCATGTTGAAATTTCTGAATGCAATCAGACAGAGGAAACATGTTTCCCCCAACACAGAGAATACAAAAAAATGTGGAAGTAAAATAGTCAATAAAGACAGGCAGTGTATAAGCACAGGAGAGGAACAAACTTCAGTTTTTCTATTCCATCACTCTCTCTCTCTGAAAAAATTGAAATTACATTAGTTATACAAAAGCACCGAAACCTGTAATACCTAATCTAATCAATGCAATTCAATTGCTGAATGAACATTCAACAACCAGTTGTCCTTGGGTTGTCAAAATACCCATATATTCATCTAATCGGCACATAGGCCATATTTATGCTTATACACTAAAACACGCAAAGACACGTTCAAAACATAAAACTGGCAGATCTCAAATATCATTTGTTCTGGCTCTTAGTCCTCATCACATTCGGCTTCTCATCGCAGATTGGCATTCTTAACTTTAACTGGTGCAAACACAGGTAAACATAAAAGTTTGCAGGCGTGATGTGTGATGGCACGCTCACATTGAAAATCAAACAACATATGCTACGAAATTTTATGGGAAAACATAAATGGTTGCGAATGAGATGTGCGATAGCACAATTGCATCGCACAACAAATAACTTAACTTGCGGCTGCAGAAATGTAAGTGGTAAACATTGTGAAGTGCACTCTACAATGCGGCTTAAATGTTGGTAAGTGAGATGAGGAAGTATAAATGAAATAAGGTGCAAAACACAGTTTTGGCATATGTGGTAAGGTTAAGGTAGGTCTTGCTGTATATCACATCTGTGGTTGAATAACATATGGCGGAAGGGCTTAAATGATAAATCAAAAGACTTACGATTGTGCATTGTGGGCAAAAGGTAAGTCAATGCGCTAGATGGAAATAAATGCAGAGTTAAAGGCTCAAGTACTCTGTTGACCTTTTGCATGGATTGTGTGAAGATGCCTCTGGCTTCTTGGATCTGCTTGTCATTTCTCTGCACAAAATTTATGAAATTGTGGTTTGCTTCCACTTCTCATTCATGGCTGTTGTTGGGAGTAAAATTCCAACAGTTGAATCCAAAAAAATGATATCTGATATTAATGAATAATATGGTCAAGTGGTGAGGAAAATCTAACCGATGTGGATTAGAATTCGAAGACCAGAGTGCGTTTTAATTCCAAGGGGCTTCATTGACTTTGCTAGAGGGTACATGTAGCGGGGTTGGAAAGTTTGCGTTATGATTTCATTAAAAGTAAAATTTAGTAAAATGGTTTTACGGAGTAATCTCGAAAGGAAAGTTCTTTTTTGATGGTTGAAGTGATGCCCCATACAATCTTACTTTTATACTATTAAGCATACTATAATGGAAACTTAAAAAAAAAATTATGTCCCAAAACTTATTATGTTATGAAAAAATATCGAAAATTAAAATGGTAAAAATCTTGCTTGGAATGAAATAAAGTAAAAACAAGAATGGCTGCGGAGGAGCAAGTCCCTGCCAAGAGGCAGTGGAGTTTATTCTTTAATGTAAGAAAAGCCTTTATTGTAATATTCCACTGACGGAGCTCAAAGGAGATCATAAATAGGTTTTGTAACCTTTACTGATTTATGTAACCTGTGAGTAAGCCATTATGGCCTGGTATTGTTAAAGTCATATTCATTGGGGTTAGTTTACGTTGAACTGAGTCATACTAAAATCAAACTCTTTGAATACTACAACTTTTACAACTATGGTTCATGTAGAATTTATTTAGAAAATTCATTCTGAATTTTGCATGTTCACCTTATCGACACTTTTAAAACATTTAGTGATTCTGCTCTTCATAACAACTGGTGACTTGATTCTATTTTGCGTAGATTTGATTGAAGAAACGCCAAATTGTCAGTGAGTGATTCATGCCAAAACCATAAAACCATAGTCATGACAGATTGAAGTTAGGTATCAAGCCAAAGCAAACGTTATCTCGATGATGAAGAAAACAAATTCGAAAGCATAGTTTGATGAAAGGGATCTCATTCAGCTGGGCCAAAATTAGAACGCTTTAAACAAATAAAGACAGTAAATGTTTTTCGAGAAGATATGGTTAGAAACTGGATAGTGAGATTAACATCAACTATTCAAGTGAAAGTTTCGAATAATGTTTTGAGAACTTAGAATATGCTCACTGAAAGCTCGAAAGACTGAATCCAAATGTACATTGCCCTAAAAATATCTCCTTACAAAAATTCTTATTTTTCTTTTCACTACAATATTTTCAAAAGAACCACAAATTGTTATCTCGTGTAAATTAGATTAAGACAATGTTGGAAGTTGTTTTATTTTACTTTTAACATTAAGGAATTTATATATGTATATGGTCAAATTATTAGTATCGGTTCATCTTAGTTTCTTTTTCAAATAGATTTTTGTTTTTTTCAAACCTTATGCTATTAAACATGTATCCTAGCAAGTTTAAGTCCCCTAAGAGTATTGTGCCTTATGCACTATTTGACGTTCAGATAATAATTCCCAAGCTAGATGTTGTTTATAAATATTTTTGCAACATAATAATGTCCTCTACCACGTCGGTAGCACGTCATCCACACAAACTTGTAAAATGGGAGGAACTATCATACCTCACAAAGTTAAGGTTTAATGCTATGAGGATAGACATGAAAATTGAAGCCTAACATAAGCCAGGTAGTGTTTTCTAAGTAAGAAAATCCAAACTGCAATAAGTCACAACTTAGGAAATAAATGCATTCTGAGCCATAAGCTTCATGCCACAAATTTCTCAGCATTTAGAGCAACATCACATTAATCTATCATAGCATTAATTTTGACAAGATATTATAGGAATGACCAGCGTAAGAACGGATAGTCTTGCACCAAAAACCACTAAAAGGATCAGCTTTCACTTAAATTTACAGGAACCATAACAAAAAGGGTGAGTTGCGGATTAAATTGACAATAATAATCACTCGAAGGACTAGTTTCCTCTTAAAAAATTGATGGTAAGAACAACTAAAAAAAATTGTTTTTTCTTTATTAAATGAATATTTTTAAATTTATAGTTAGTTTATGTAGGTTTAGCTTCTCATTAATTCAAATTTTTTCGTGAAGATATGAACCAATTGTGGGTATAAAAATTGGGTAACAGGGATCATGATGGATTGGATTGGATGATAAAATGACATTATTCACATTATTCTTTCATTTAGACTTAATAAACATGAAAAGGATGAGTTACGGCTTCATTTTATTGTAATGACTATTAAATTTACAACAATTTTCAGCGACATCGCAACAATAAATTCATTACAACGAAAATGACGCACCTCGAAGAGTGGAATCGACGCTTGTCCGACCAGATAATATTGGAAAAATGCCATAGAAGCATAGGTAACAATGAGAAAGGAAAGAGCATCTAATCTCGTGGCATCCCTTCCATTTCTATACCCTGGAGCATCCCTTCCAGTTACTGTTCGAGAGCCAGAAGCATTACACGACCCAGACCCAGTTTATGCTTGGAATCCTGTTGTTTAATTAATTAATCCACCAGTTGAATAACCCATTTCAGAACCAATTGATCGAGTCATTGACCTAGTGGCATACCCTCCCTTTCGATAGCTAGAAGAAGTGAAAAGCATCAGCGCTGGGCAGCAATAGAAGTGTGGCAGAGTCCATTGTTGTTGCAGAAGCCATGGTGAGCACAAGTCCATATGACGCTCCAAGCTGAGCTTCCTACACCAGTGATCAAGCTAAGCCAATAAGTATCTTGAGTATATTTTCGAGGTTTAACTCCTTAACAACGAAGTATTTTTAATCATAAACCTGCCCAAATGAATCTTCAAGTCTGTAATATTTTCGAGAAAAAACTTCAAGTCTTTCTCGAGCATATATGGCGAGTTGCAGAGCACAATTTATGGCGAATCTTCAAGTCAAATCTTTCTCAAGCAGATATGGTGAGTTGTAGAGCACAATTTCTCTACTTATCCCCACTGCCTCCAATTTCCCATTCTTTGCAGACTCAACTTGTTTTGACAGGTGGTCAAGCGATGCGGTGACAATACATGCAAGTTGCCATAGTTTTTTTCTTGACAGGTGGATAAGCCGTGTCAAGCCGTATCTGTGTTACTACATGAAAACATATTCTTTAGTTACTTTGCCTAGCTCATTCCCATGGCATATTTAATGCCTTGAACTAATGCTAACATTGATTCGACAATTAAAAATGCTAACGAAATATGAAAGCAATAAACGAATATAAAATATGGTTCTGGCTCGCTGCCTCAGAAAGAGGCCATAACCATGAATTTTAATTTTATGAAATATGACTGGCTATAATATTGTGAGCAGGAAAAAACTTTAGGTTAGCTATCATAAAACTAATGCTATCTCATCATTTCCGATTACTATAGTCTCGTCGCTTGACGACAGGGACTAATAAAGGAGAAGCGAGAACCAAAGTTAATGTTTATTTCAATATGAGCGTTGAATAAATTTGTCATTTATAATTTCAACGCCTACGTGGGACCTATCATATTCCATAACTGCAAGTTTTACTCTGTGGCGTATTCAAAATCGATACTTTCATTGATGTATGGGGTTTCTAGTAAACTTCTCTGTGCAATTGCAGAGGCGTTGTCACATAATTCTTCCTCCTGATAATTACCCATAATTACCCAACTTCCTTTTTGGGGAAATTACAAGGATACTTACAGAGGGATATATACAGGATCTTTCTGGGATCAGTGTGAGGGTTTTTTTCACGTGCTGGTCCATTACGGGATTCGTTGCAGCGGCAAGGATTTGGCTTTTGAGGCTGCCAAATACCCACCTTCAAGTTGTCATTTTTGTCGCTGAGGGCTCAGTCCACTTGAGACAGCAGCAACATGTGATGATTTGTTTTCCTGCATGAGACCGAGCATGGAGAACTGATTTGAGGCCGAGAAGGATAGCTTGAGGACGTGCTGGGGTTGCCGTTGTGGGTGGTAGATGGCTTTGTGACAATGGCTGATGATTGGATATGACGAGGTTTTATTAACCTTCCATGGGCCGATCAGAATCATTGTCAGTGTAGACTGGTGTCAGCGTGATGGTTCTTTGGGCTACCTTTCATGAGGTTGGTCATTTCGTTTTTACTCTTTCTTCCTAGTGGCTAGTCTCGGCTCTTTTTTTGGCGTTGTTTCTGCTACCAGTCAGGAGTCTATATGTTCATTGGTCTTGCTCGAGACCCATAGTATTCTTGCGCTTGTATGCATAATACGTCTCCATCCTGGGTCTAGGTTGTCATTGGCTATGTCTATATGTTTTTATTGTTAGAGTCTCTATGACTTTTTCCGACGAAGTGGAGATTGGTTTTATCTTTTTCCTTTCTCTCATTGCTATTATCATTTTATCGGCTCTTATGAACCTGTTCTTTTCGAATGCTCGGAAACTCGGCTGATCCTTCGACTCCGCCTTCTTCCTCGGCATCCACACCTTATTGTGAAGTCCGTTACAATTGGATATGTCTGTGGCGGATCTGTTTTGCTTCCATTCACCTTACTAGACTTTGCAGAGGGTGTAGTTTCAGACTCTGGGGCAGGTGGTGGAATTGTCCAGGTTGCTTATGCTGTTGTTGCTACAGTGGGTAGTATCTACTTCGGCTCTCCTGTTGATCGCCTCCAGTAGCCCGGTGATCATCATTTATTTCTCTCTAAACAGTTGGTGAGGCTGCCAGCCGATGTTAATCTTTTGATTTATCTCGTATCCTATCGGATCGGGGAGCAGTATGGGACGTCGTATCAAGTATCCCCATTGTGATTCTGCTGCAGTGCCTTACTTCGTCTCTGCTCCATAGTATCACATGCCACGGCCCTCGCTCTTCAATTCCGGTGGTACTTTGTTTTTTTTTCCATATATTTTATTCATCCAGGCTACTACCGGGCCTCCTTTTTTGGGGTCTTTCGCTCATCATGTCTTGGGGACTGGAGCTCTGTTTTTAGACTTTTTTACACTTCTCCATACCTCAGACATTCTGTACCTCTTGCGGCTTGTCCTTGGATTTGCCTTCAGATCTTGGACTGTGATCTCTGCTTGTGATTGGGATTGGCTGCATTACATTCCACCTACTGTTTATGCTATGAGGTAACCTTGCTACCGGTTTTCGTCGTATCACATGGGTCCAGGACGTAGGAGACCGTTGGACTTCCGGGAGGACCACCTCTCCTCCGACCTTTCTGCCCAGGAGGCTTTTATTGCGGCTACGATACAAGCTAAATTACTTTGTGATGGGGTCAAGGAGGTCGGCTGTACTTCTTCCCGACGATCTCTGGGATCTCTGCCTGTACAGACTGTGGTGCTGGATGAGCCTCTTTCTGAGAACACCTCACACATTCCCGTCTCTGATCCCTCCCTTCCCAATCGAAGGCGAGACAGTAGAAGATGACGGGGGAAGAACGCTTCTATTTTCAGACAGGCACAGGAGGTCAGAGAGGTACTCTTGGATAATGATGACATAATTGACAGAGTATGTAGCCTTCAAAAATGGGCGCTGGTTGGCAGATGGATTTATGCTGACTCAAAGGAAATTGACATGCATGAATGGGCCCAAAGGTGTTGGACCAGAAAGGTGGGATACATGCCAAAGATCAGCATGCTTATGGGGAACTGGTTCACTGTACATTTCATGCACGAACAAGATCGCAGCAAGGTGATGGACAGGATATGGGTATCTGGTCGCAGCTATCTCCAGATTATGCCTTGGTATTTAGGTTTTGATCCTCTTGTAGATGCCCCGCGGGGCAAGTACATTTGGGCGAAATTACCTGGCCTTCCGCTTGAATACTGGACTGAAAAGGCTCTCACTGCCATTGGTAACTCAATTGGATCGACAAGATACGTTGACCCGCGGAGCGTTGGCGTCCCGGACAAACGTGTTGCGTGGATTTTGATCGAAGTGCCCACTATGCATCTGCTGGCGGGGGATGTTGAACTGGTCTGGGGCAGGAGGAGACACCTCCAATGGGTCGACTATTGGGGTATCCCCTTTAGATGCCTATGTTGCCACAAAACGGGCCATCTTAAGCGGGAATGCCCTACCAGATTCTCGAAGACAGCAAGGAGGCACAATTACATATTGCCTAAGGGTCAAGGCGACTCTTCTTCCTTATCCACTGAGGCGGAATGCTCGGATCAGTCGCTCTGCAATGCTATCCCGGATGGTCATCTCTCTTTTATTGGCAAGGCTGGCTCTGGGGTGCACACGCCTCCCCCCTCTAAAGCCTCTCCTCTTGCAGATCTCCCTTCCTGTTGTCGGTCGGCGAAAGTCGGTTCTACCTTTCGATATGGGGCCGCCCCTCCCTCCATCTCTGTTACCCACTCTTCACTCCCTCTCTGCACCGTGAATGTTCCTTCCACTAAATATGACCTTCACGATGATTGTCCCCTCGCTGCTTCCCCTTCCATGCCCGCCCTAGTATAGGCTTCGCCTCTTAATGGAAAAGCTAATAATGATGATCTGGATTGTGTATCGCTCAAAGATGCTGCTACACTTTCCGATCCCAGCCACCCATTTATTCCGCCCGCCTCTGAAGGCGACCCTAACACTAATCACGACCTCCCTGCGGATTGCCCTCTCTCTGCATCCCCTTCGATGCCTGCCCTGGAATGGGCATCTCCCTTCATTGATCGATCTACAGTCCCCGAACAGGGATTTGAATCACCCAGGAATGACGCTGAGACTGACCTTGAGGGACTTCTAAAGAATCCAACTCTGGACTTTGCGGAATTGACCGTCTTTGATAGGAAGGTCAGGGGAATCTCTCCTACCATTTCGCCGGGGTCTGCGGCAAATATCACTGTCCGGAAAACTTCGATAAAGGGCTCCAGACACTTCCGTGGGAGAAAAAAGATCAAAGAATTATACAGGGGTGAGGTTTTGAATCTACAGGAGATACCTGTTTTGGACATTGATTCGGATTGGGCCCTTAGAGCGAGCCGCCCACATGCAGGTGGGACATGACTACCATCTTATCACTCAATATCAGAGGGATTGGCGACCCCTCAAAGATTGTTCGCCTCAGGGATTTAGTTCGAAATGTCAGACCTTCGATCATTTGTCTTCAGGAGACCCTTTCTCGTCGTGTGGATGCGGTGAACGCTCTCTTAGAGATATGCCCGGGTTGGAAGGCTGCTGGAGTTGACGCAGTGGGTAGATCAGGTGGCACCGCTGTAGGATGGGATGTTCTACATTTCAACTTCACAGCATACAAATTCTTTGGGGGCATCTTTCTATATGGTTTTATCAGGGGACATTGCGAACAGGTGGCCATCATTAATGTTTACGCACCCTGCAACAGGAAGGTGGAATTCTGGGACAAGATGGACAATAGTGGGATCTTGGACCTGAAATACTTGATGATGATAGGAGATTACAATGTCGCCCTCTCTGTGGATGAATCGTGGGGCAAAAGAGCAAGGCTTGACCGGGCTGCTAGCAGAATTTTGCACATTCTGAACAATCGGGATTTGATTAACATCAATACACGGCCTGCTGTTCCCACCTGGTCAAACCACAGGTGCGGGGATGACTACATCGCCAAAGTTCTGGATCGTGCCATGGTCAGTGCTGGGCTGATTAACATCTTGGGACACATGCGCCTCTCTGTCCACGATTCTTCTCTGTCGGACCATAGGGCAATTAGCTTGTCGTGGCGTCTTGAAGCTATAAATATGGGAGCCCCATTCAAATTCAATAGGGTTTGGCTCTCCGACCCTGATTTCACCAATCTGGTATCGAATTTCTGGAATGGAGAGGCGGTGCTGCCCCCATATGCTGGTGGTTTAACTAGGAAATTGGTGGCATTGAAGCATATTGTCAAGAGATGGGAGCGTGAAAAGAAACGAGCGCAGAGGTTGGAATTGGCCGAAATCTCTGCACACATTGCCCGGACATATGAACTTTTTTTATCTCAGCCTCCTGATGCTGGTCAATATGAATTATTAAAATCGTTGGAAGGTAGGAAGACATAACTTCTTAAAATCGAAGAGCTCACGTGGAAGCTAAAGAGCAGGAAGCAGTGGCTCGATGAGGGAGACTTAAATACTAAGTACTTCCATGCCTGCGCAACTGGCAGAAGGGCTAAAAATGCCATTTGGAGCATTCGAGACAAGAAGGGATCCATCATCTCTGATGAAGTAGAGATTAGGAGATATGCTGTTGAATTTTTTGGTGATTTCTATAAACAAGATGTGGGTATCTCTTGTCACAGCCAACAGTGGGTTCTTAACCAAATACCGGTGATGTTTGACCAGCGCTCTGCTGGGGATCTCATGACCCCCATTACATTGGAGGAATTACAGCATGTATTGAAAAATTTCGCCAAGGACAGGAGCCCTGGGTCCGACGGGTGGCCGGTTGAATTTTTCATCTGCTTTTTTGATCTTATAGGTGCCGAATTGCTGGAGTTGATTGAGTCGATCCGAACAAAGGGACAGTTGCCGGGTGCCATTAGCGCCACCTTCATTGCATTCATTCCTAAGACTTCGGATCCTATATCTTTCTCAGACTTCTGCCCTATTTCTCTTTGCAATGTATTATACAAGATCTCTTCGAAGATTATTGCAAACAGGCTGAAGAAAACTCTCTCTAAGTGGATTTCGGATGAACAGTATGGGTTCCTAAATGGAATATCAATTCACGATGCCGTTGCCATTGCGCAGGAGGCTCTGCACACTATGCACGATAAGAAACAGGGTGGTATTATCTTCAAGGTCGACCTCTACAAGGCTTATGAATCCGTAGACTGGTCTTTCATTAGATTGGCTCTATACAAGATTGGTCTACAACTGCCTGCCATTCGATGGATCATGGCGTGTATATGCTCGGTGAGATATAGTGTCATCATCAATGGGATCCCCTCTACTTTCTTCAATGCTGGACGTGGGCTGAGACAGGGCTGTGCACTGTCCCCGCTCATCTTTCTTCTTGTTATGGAGGGTTTCAGTCGGCTGATCAATTGTGCTGCTCTGGAGGGACATTTTACAGGTATGCTGGTTTCTCCACAGGTCAGGATCACCCACTCACTTTTTGTTGATGATCTACTGGTTTTTGGCTGCATCCTTCGCGAAGACTGGGTCTTCCTTCACTCCTTGTTGGACAGATTTGGCACGGCCACGGGCCTTGTCATCAATAAACACAAGTCCAAGCTGCTTTTTGAACATGGTGAGGAGGTTGATATTTTTCACATTGCTGAGATTTTGGGAGTATGTGCTGCCAAAACTTCTGATGGCATCACCTACTTGGGGTTCCGCTTAAAGCCCTGCTCTTATCTGAACAAAGACTGGGAATGGTTAGTCGAAAAGTACAGGAATAAAATTGCGAAATGGACTAACCGTTGGCTCACTTTGGGAGGGAGATTCATTCTCACTCAAGCTGTTCTTTCGCAGCTCACTGTTTATTGGGGGCACCTATTCCTCATTCCTGCACTGATTTGCAACAAGATTTATGCTATCATGTCCCATTTTCTATGGGCTGGAGTGGGAGATAAAAAAAATATCACCTATGCAAGATGTCGGAGATCACCCTCCCAAAAGATTTGGGTGGTTGGGGTCTTCTGGATCTGAAGACTTTCTCTATGGCCTTATTAGCCAAATCCTTATGGAGGGCCCTGGCGGGTTCCGGCATATGGTCGAATATCATGCTGGACAAATATGTGGGCTCCAGGTCTATGGAATTTTACATCCTTGGTCCTACGACTCCTCTAAAGGGTGCTTCCATGATTTGGAGGAGTATATCTAAAAGCTTGGGGGCTGTCAAGAAGAACGTGAGGTGGAAACTTGGAGATGGGAGGAGGATACCTATCTCGTGCTCTTATATTTTGGGAGTATCTTCTGACCATGGCATTGACCCGGATTTATACCACAGGCTGTCCCATAGGGGGCATTTCTTCATCTCCGATTTTATCTCTCATTGGCATAACGACACTCCTGTATGGAAGACATTTGAGAGACTTGGTTTACAGGAGGAGGATAGGGATTCTTGGCAGAACATCATCAATGTTTTCCAGGGGGCTGGCTTCCTTTTTCATCCTTCTGGTGATAGGATCGTGTGGGGTGGGCTGCACAAGGGATCCAACATCAGTGTTAAGGGTTTGTATACTAACATGATAGCTGAAAGACCCACTTCCAACGTTATCCCTGGTTTCACTAAGGCGTGGAAGTGGAGAATTCCTCACAAGATCCTTCTCTTCAACTGGCTTCTTAGGAAAGGGAGGATCCTTACGTGGGAGAACCTCCAACATAGAGGTATGATCGGACCGGGGCGATGTACCATTTGAAAACAACAGCTGGAAACTGTCTCCCACCTTTTTTTTGAATGTAAGACTGTATTGGGCTTCTGGGGTATGATAGCTCAATGGGCTGGCTACCCATCTTGGAGGCCTCTGTCTCAGGCCCATGCTTATGATTTTTGGGCTTCTAACGGTGTTGGGAACAAGGCTCTGCCTTTCTATGTCTGCTGGGAGATTTGGTGCTCCAGGAACAATCTGCTGTTCAATGGGGGGTTGTGAGACCCCTACAGGATGTACCAGGGGATTCTGGAAAGGCTTCGTAGACACACTGCTCCGGATGAGGTCGTAAAGGACCTGTCTATCAGGTATAGACCACATGCGATCAATGTTCCTGCACTCTTTTTTGATGGGGCACAGCAGGATGGGGTATGTGGCTGCGAGGCCTGGCTTAAATTGCAGTGTGGGGATCGCTACCATATTTTCTGGAATGGCGGCCCGGGGACTAACAATAAGGCTGAGCTATTAGCCCTATGGAGCGGACTCCTTGTGGCTCTACACCTGGAAATCCCTTGCATTGATATATATGGGGATTCCCAGAAAATTGTTGATGGTGTCTCGGGCAGGGCTATTCTCCAAAGCTCTCATCTTAGCGGCTGGATTGATCATACTACCCACCTTCTCTCTCAATTTCAGAGGGCTTCTACCCACCACATTTACAGAGAGTTGAACAGCAGGGCGGATAAACTCTCTAAACTTGGGCTGGCACAGGTATTTGGATCCATTACTGTCATAAAATACAGTGATTATAGTGCTGAGGTTTCCTTCTCTTTCCCATTGTAGTTTCTCGGTTTATAGTGTCTCCTATAGGCCCTCGGATTTCTCTTCATACCGGATGCTATATTGCATTGGAGCTCTCCATCTGTTTTTGGTATTGTATAGCACATGCTGCCTGTATTCTTGCACATTCCCATTTTGCTACAGCGCTCAGGTAGCATTGCTTTTGACCTTTGGCTGGTTCCTCTGCCTCATCGGTTTTTCCACATGTCGTAGTTATGAACCATATCTACCATGCGGCCTGGTTTATTTTCTCTGTCTTTTGTTATATTGATCTATGTATCTCCGCATGGCTACTTCGCCTGGATGTTTTGTCCCATTGCTGGGTCCGAAATGCAGGTGTGTTCTCATATTGTGTCTCATTTTTGTCTGTTTGGGCACATATCTCTGTTTTTTTATACCACTGCCTGATTAGGACAACCTTTTCTCCTGTCGAGAATTGGTTTTTTTCCTCCTCAGATGCACATGTACAAGTTTGATGGACTGTTTTCCTTGGATTTAATATCAAAACAACGATTTTTCTCCTGTTGAAAAAAAAAGAAAGACAAAAATAAGTTGGAGTCAAGAGTCTTTTGAGAGTTTGAACAGGGACTAATAAAGGAGAAGCGTGAACCAAAGTTAATGTTTATTTCAATATGAGCGTTGAATAAAGTGAATGTGAAAGACAGTCTTTTGGGAGTTTGAATAAAGTGAATGCGAAGAAAAAATAACTTGGAGTCAATGTCTGGAAACGGACATTGATGTATTGTATAAAAAGGGATAGTGGTACCTCAGAACCAAATTACCTATGAGTTACAGGTGAGTTTAACACGATACGGCCACCATGATATCCATGCAGGACTCTAGCACCAATGACAGGTTCAGGTAAGTTTTGTAAACTAGAAGGGAGGTAAGGGGCTTCTAAGTCTCTGTGTGGGCTAAACATCCTTTGCCATTTATGTTCCCAATCCCTCCGAATTTGAAATATATTGAACAGGAAAGAAATAAAGTTGAAACATCGAGGGTTTGAGACGTGCCGAATCAACCATCGATCCCTCTCGAGATCGATCGAAAACTTCGACCTGTCCTACCTTGAAAACCCTGAACTTACCTTGAGAGGCGGAGCAATTTCTCCGCCTTTGGAGGGTGCATGAGATGTCACATGGACCCAGCCTCGTTGGATACCTGTGAATGAAGAACATGTCCGCTTAGGGGTACTTCCATGAGCCAAGCAGTAGTGGGCGTCGGAGCAAAAATTTAGTGATACTCAATAGTTGAATGGACACCGAATATGGAAATAAAACTCTTCACAACCATGCATATCATATTAAAAGGTTACGCAAGCCTTTAAGAACACGGGGAATGCCCTGAAAATAAAACCATATCCCCTTGGCGTGTTAATACAACGAACCACATGTGGTATAAAATATAAGTGATTGAAAGTTGTAAACGTTTCCATAAGTGCGACAACAATGGTGATGAACATTTATACATTAGAAAATGCTATAAAGGTTTCTATGAGTGGGACAACCATGGTGATGAGCATTTATACTTTAGAAAATCATAGAGAAGGTGGTGCAGGAACCAAGTAATTCAAAAAACAAAATTAGGTATGTTACACTAGATTCCCTTTGTTTCATTGTGGCATCTTACATTACTATTTATAGTAAATTTTGGCAACAATATCCAGTTATTGTATTTTATATTTTTTTATTTACATATGGATAAATTAATCTATAATTACCCTTACCCTATTGTTGATACTATGTATATTCGTTGGAACCTATTTTCCTTTTGTTTTAACTCCGCCTAAGATGTGGAGAAGCATATAAATTTTCTCTCCTGGTATATTACTATTTTTATAAATTTTCTGATCAATGTAACATTTATTACTTTCCTAATTGTGCATACTTATTATGTCCTTTTCATTCTGCCTAATTGTTTATAAATACCCTTTGAAAAATTCATAATACTTCAAATTTAGATATGGTGATCATATTATTTCCATCACTCTCGACCCTAGGTTTGGTTACCCATTTATATTGAACTCCTTCAATCCCTTCAATTATATGCATCAAATTACGAATAATGATTCGTGAGTCTAAAAAGGTTGGCATTCATCGATACACCTTGTAAATTGGCTTATACCACTTGTGGATAGGGTTTCGTTTCTATCAAAGAAATGCAATCATTTTTACCAAGTAGTAAAGTCAAATTCTGAACCAAATCTATTCAACTAACTTCATTACATGCAACTTTTTACTACCTTCACAATATGATGAATATATTACTAATTAAGTAAATCGTTAACATATTTACAAGAACAATATTCACTTTTCATAGTTCTTTCCTACTCAGAAAGAGAAAACAAGAAGGAAAATGAAATAAAAATAAATTTGGGAATATCACTAGTTAACCATCCAACCTTGAATTGTAACTCTGTAATTCACCCTTTTCCTAAGATATTTTTGCCAAAGTATCAATAATAATTCTCTCTATTGATTCATTTATAAGTATTTAATACTTTTTTTTCATGAATAATATCTTTTTTTAATGATTATTTTTCTTCAACACTTCTAGCTTTTGTGATATTTTTGAATGACTAGCCTAGTAATTTCCATAAAAGCCCATCTTTCTCTCTCACGATGCTTTATGATTTTTCCCAAGCTTAGCATCTTTCTACAGCTAAAAAACTCAATGGATTTTTCTCTCTCGTCTATTAAGCTTCTCTAGAATCTTATCTAGAGTCATTATCATGAAATGATTGTCCAAATATCTTTTACCAAAGATATTTTTATTTAGTTCCCTGTGAAAAGTGTCTCATATTCAAGTGTTTCATTCCCGAGTGCTTTCTACCCGTTTATTTTATCTATTAATAAAATAATTTACATTCATAATCATATCAATTTTCTTCATGACATTTTTACACCATGCATAGTGGCACAATTCCATGTTAAAAAAACCATTACATCCACAAAGGGATATTACACCAATTTTCAATTGACAAATGTGTAGTCAATCACTCTGAACCAACACTTAGGATTGAGGTACCAAGAGTTCAGAAACCTAGCTTCAAAGTGCTCCACAAAGATGTTAGAAACTTCCAAGGAAAGAAGTGAGCCCAAAGATGTACTTTTTATTTTTTTGCATATAGATGGAACCTTTGAAGGAGAAAACACTGGAGGTGAGCGAGATTTTGATAAGGTTTAATGTTCTAGCATATACTAAATGTGAATCAGGTTTAAGGCTTGAAGAACCAGTATCTTAGTGAAAAGAGAAACGATGTGAAAGTTGACCAACAAGTCACTCTGACCAATTTGGATGTTTTTTGTTTTTTTTGAACGAAATCAACTAAACATTTCATTTTAATAATAATAATTTTAATAGAGAGGATGGATATAGACTTAGCCAATAATGGTAGCCTATTATCCACTATATTTATCACTTATAATTTCCAATTAATATATTCAACTATCATTTATTAATTTAAACAATCAAATAATTTATTTACTCTCTCTTTCTCTCTCTCTCTCTCTCTCTCAATTATTCTCATTTCGTCAACTTAAAAATTTATTATTTTATTCATTTATTTATTTATATTTTTTAACTAATTTAATCCCATTTTATCACTATTTTTTTTGTCTAACCTCCTCTGTTTTATTACCATGTTTTTTTTTAATATTATTAATTATTTTTTTACATTAATTCTTATATTTTTAATTCCTATTTTTCACTCACTCTCAATGTTTCAAATATATATATATATATATATATATATGTATATATATATATATGTATATATGTATATATGTATATATATATATATATATATATATGTATATATATATATATATGTATATATATATATGTATATATATATATGTATGTATATATATATATGTATATATATATACATATATATATATATACATACATATATATATACATACATATATATATATATATATATATATATATATATATATATCTATATATATATATATATATATATATATATATATATATATATATATATGTATATGTATATATATAGTAATCTCGGTAGTACCTCCATTTTCATCAATTTTTAATTAACATGGTAGAGCCAAATGGATACTGTTTGGTGGGCTACAGTTTCCTTGAGCAGGAAGCTATGTCTGTTAGCCACCTGATGGTGTGGTATGCCATGAAAAAAAAATTCATAGTCTTTCAACTTAAGCTAGATATGACTTGATGTGCATACATATTCTCTCTTTTACTTGCCTATTGACGTGACTAACTATACATATAAAACTAAATTCTATTTTCATACTAAATTCTATCCACACATAAACAATAGACACAAATCATTATAACATTAAACATAATGTAAGCTAATCTCCTTCCTCGAACGAGGAATATTATATCGATGTCGGGTCCTAAACAATAGTTCCGTGGAGTTTAGCTAGATTAAGGATGCATGGGAGGTGATCTTCGATGAGCCAAAGGTGCTCATTCTACTTCTGCAGCTAAAACTTGTGTTTATCTAATTATTTTTGTAATCTAGAAAATCTTGTATGATCGTAGCTAGGATCATGGAAATATTTTCTAAGGCCTTGCCGAGGAATCCTTTCATGGACCAATAAATAAAGAAGGTTTTCTTGAACTACATTACTAGGCCATGAGTTTGGCAAGGGTCACGCACGAGGGCCCTCCATTAATCTACTTCTTTCTCCATTGAACCTGAATGGCGGTTTAAATATGCCTCCCATTTTTCTATTAACTTCTGGATTTCCTTAGCTTTTTTCTCATGGTATGCCTTTGCGGCATTTTTAATGATGCTAACATTGGGTATCTGACCTCTCAGCCTGCCCGAGGAAGAACTGGGTTTTCCCTTGGGCTCTTTCCTTTTGTTTCTTTTGTCTCACCCTCTCGTAACTTTGCTCTTGGAACAAGCCATATAAAAATTCCTACTCGCAGATGAGTTGTGTTGCGAATGAGAAATTGTCGAAGGGTTCCTGGGACGCAGGTAATTCAATTGATGGGCCCTATTTCCAAGTTGATTACCAGAAAAAGTAGAAAAAAATGAGTGTAATTGTAGATACTGAGATGGGATTCCTTTCCATTTATTGCAAAAACAATTAACCTCATTCCAACACTCATGCAAGGGGTCTTTCATTCGAACCCAGGACCAGTCCATGACATGCAGGAAGGTCGAGCCTCCCTTATAGGTCTTCTTGGATTTGTGGTTATTGATTCAGGTGCCCTAGCATGACTTCAACCCAGTGACCTAGGGAGGCCCAAACACATCCTTCTCAATATTTTTCCAAACAAGGATAATGGTAATCCCCGACCCAGACAGAGGTTCAACTAAGCCACCATCACTCATACCCTTTCCACTATCCCAAAATAAATTCCAAACAAAGGTCCATTTAAGGTTAAGATGCAACAAATTCATCAACCAAATCATAGAGGAAAGGTCACCCAGAATGTACCCACAGGGTGTGGTTCAGGCAAAATTAATTTTTTCAAAACCCTGGATAGATAGAGATAGAGCCATTCCTTCCCTACCTGACTCAACCAACCACATCTTGGTAATCCCAAACACTCCCAAGTTATCCCACTATCTACCCTATTCCACCCGAGGTTGAATGCAAGCTACAAGACCCGTCACAGTAATGAATAGGAGACACAAGCCACACCAAAAAATGACAGAGGTAATATCAACCCAATTAAATAGGGTCCCCCTACTATCAAACATCTTCATAGAAGGTTTCGAACGAAATCCCACATACCCCCTCGACTGTCAATCACAAGGGCCACAATTTCTTGCCCCAAAGACTACCATGGCAAGAAAGGTAGAGAGGATGGTACGACAAGCTACATAACAGTAATTCACCTCTATAGAGAGCTCAGGGAATGCTAGAGCCTACCTTCCACCTTCGTTGTGAACAAGGATTTTTGATCTACCAGCAATAGAGTGAACTGAGTGAGCCAACAATTGTTTGAGCATTCAATGGTTTTTTTTACCATCGTCCTTCTCCTTATCGCCCATCCACATGTCGAGGGTCTCCCTGCCATCCTTGCCACACTTATGGAAGGTGGTGGCCATGTACTTCGAGGCCTATGTCATTATTGTTGATGGGAGCGTCATTGATCCAACATGCACCACGATCGGGGGAATAATTTTATATATTAATTTTCAACCAATTTCTTATTTTATATATTAAATTATTTAATTTTCAATAGATTTGGTAAAAAATTTAATTATTATTTCGGAATAATTTTATTTAAATTTGACCCTTCTCCCAACAGATACTTGTTCTTTAACCCTATAAAAAGGCTTTTCATCTCTTGTTCTTCCTTATTCCTATAAAACGTTCATTACTCCTAAAAAGGATTTCAACCCTAGTTTACTCATGAAGATATCTAGCCCCTCATGATGGATGGAGTAACCATTTGAAACTTTGGACGAACAAAAAATCCATTACATAGTTCTCCTATAGAAACTCTAACAATATGAATAACTGTGAAAATAATTCATCCCTTATATTCAAATATATCTAATGTTAAATCAATAAATAGCTAATAATACTTATTTCAAGAATATATATAGATCCACGTAATTCCAAATCTACCATAAGACCAAATACCAACATGTAAAAACATTTTCTCACTTTCTACACTCCAAATAAAAGGTTTGCACATAGGAGGGTACATCCAGAGTTAGATTAATCTAGAGTAGTGATAACAAAAGGAATATAAAAAATACATTCGTCTTTAGTTCCTAAGATGACATATATCTTTGATACCTCACATAAAGGGACCTTATGTAAATATATGTAAGTATTCATGCCAAAGAAATCAATTAAATATTCACTTCAAATTTCTCTTTATGAGTCCCTAGAAAATCAATTATATGGGATTCCATTTTCATATTAGCTACTGTTAATTTATCATTGATCAATGTAGGTTACAATTTTTTAAGAAATTTTTCCAAGAAAATCATTTCTAGCTTTACTGGGAATGACTAAACTATTGTATGACACTTATTTAGTTTATGTGGCTACACTTATTATATATTTTACATGATGAATAATAAGATAATGGATTAAAATGTGACTATCTCCTTCTAACGTATGACATATGGATAACACAAATATTTCATTTATATTGAGGGTGAATTCATAATCCATTGTATTGTAACAAATATAATTTACAAGATAAAAAATTATTTGGTTAAGTAAGGGTAAATATTAATGGTTAAGAATATTGTTAGATGTTATTTAAACACGTATATATGTTTAATAGTAATATAATAATAATTAATTTCTATGTACTTATAATATTGGGAACGTGTATATATATGTTTAATAATAATAATAATAATAATAATAATATTTAATTACCTTTTATGTACCTATAATCTTGCGAACATGAAATAAATTGTGGAGTAACTTTTTTCATCATGGATTAATTCCTATAAGCATTTACCAAAGATTTAGCTAATATGGCTATGCTTTTTATATAAATAGTGAGATATAAAAAGAAGATAGTTTTTTTTATTGTCTTAAAAAGGCTCGTAAATTGGTCCAAAATTTGACTCAGCTCTATTATTATTATTATTATTATTATTATTATTGTGTGGTTCTTCCACTCACAAAAATGGTTTCCTGAACAAAATGAAATACATCCAATTCATAATATTAAAATCAAGTCTAGTTAACAAGGATGATTACACCACCAGGTGCATTCTACAACTCAATATATTAAAGTTCTTATAACAGAATATGAAAAAGATATAAAAATATTCCACATTCCATTCATTATTATTGATATTTTTTTTCTAAGTTGGTTTAATCTATTAATATGGAACGTAATATACAGAGCGAGATTCACCTTCAGGGTTGCAAAAATATCCAACTCCGGAGGGAAGCATGATAAAAAAAACATAGTATAGGCTACCCAGAACCAGGAAATCGACCCAAAAAATGTTGCCCTTAAATGAGAAACCAACATACAGAAAGTGTCCCAAAAAACTGAATTTGCAGAGGAAACTCTTACTTCTAAGATTAATACATTCAACGTGTCCTAACTTACACCAATTCATTGACAAAAATCCCAAAAAAAGAGGAAGAAGACCTATCATCATGCTAGCTGTCAATGTGGGGAGGAATATCTTCCACAATTGGGTAGCTGTAGTCATCCTCCATGTCGTCCTCATCTTTTTTGGAATGTTGGGCTGAGTTCTCAGAAGAGGAGGGAGAGCTTGTATTCTTCAAATCCTTATCCATGCGTACTGAGCTGCCGCTCCCTGTGCCTGTGCTGCTAGAAGTATGTGAGTGAGCTTTAACTAGGAGAGCTACAGATTTTCTGGTAACTGGAGGAGGAATAACCGAAATGGTAGACTTCCTTTTGCGTTTTCTGGAACCAAAGGCGAAGTCACCAGACTTCTCCTCCTGAAAACCTACCAAAATTGTCACTGTGACTCGTGGCTTATCCATGGTGTTGTTGAAGAGGAAGCGGGCTTCATTGCTGGCCAAAGGCTGGTAGTTGAAGTTTTCATAGACAGAATGGGGTGGATGAGAGCCACCGCCACCTGTTCCACCACCCCCCCCTTCCACTTCCACCCCTTCTGCACCTCATATGGTGTCAATGCGACATTATTTGCTTGCTGAAGGCGGAGAGAGAGCGTTGAGATTCTGAGCTAGGAGACATAGATGCAAAGTGAGATGAGAGGGAAGCATAGCAGGTGGATGAAGAGGGTTAAGCAAAGAGCTGAGACAAATTTCGAGTGGTGATGACTGGCGAAGACAGAGAATGGAAGCTATGAAGAGCCGAAGGAGCAGATTTGCTGCGAGGAGATGGAGTGCCTACTACTCTGGTGGATTGGGAGGCAAAACGGAGACAAAAGTGAAGCGGAGGACTAGAGCTTAGAAGTCGAGGCAGATTGAAGGCTAAGGCAAAGGAATGATGAATAGGGGGATGCGTCTCCATTGAATTCATCGAGCAGGCAGAGTAGATGTTGAGCAAGCGAATGTGGAGTGTAGAACGCGTTACCTCGAGGGCCTTTAAGGCGAAGGTACTGTGATTAGGTGCAGGCAGGTGGCCTGGCCAGATATCGCCATCGAGGCCCGCCACCATCAAACCATTAACAATCACCCGCATCAACACCATTATTATTGATATTACAATGTCATTAGAAATAAATTATTTGAATGTCTATGTCGAATAACTTAATTTTAAAAACATGAGTATTTTCAGAGTGCATAATCATAATGAAAAATGCTTTTTGGAGATCTTTATTGTACCTCAATTTTAGAGAAAGATAAAGTATTTAAGAAAAGGACAAAAAATTATGTTTTCACTTTTTAATATGAGAAAGATGCTTAATTCTTCTATTTTTCTTAAAATAGTTAGATATGAATGTATAGAAACTATTTGAATATTAGTCAATTAATTTATTTCAATATCAAGATAATATATATGGATATACATAAATACAAATTGAAATTATAAGAAAGTCAATAATTTTTAATAAGAGGGGATGAGTATTTCATTGAAGTCTTAATGTAAAATTAAAATGTGGTATTTAAAATCATGAATAAGTTTAATAATAAAAAAATTCAATGTAGGTTATAAATAAAAAAAATTAATATAGAAAATTAAGTAAAATCTATATGCACTTAGAATATATCAATAACAAAAAAAAGGCATGCACAACATCCATAAATAAAATATTTCAATGGTTATATAAAGTAAAATGTTTTGATCTCAATATATTTATATGGTTTAAAAAAATAAACAAAAAAAATTGATGATTTATAATTTTTCATTTTTATCACTTTTTGTTTTCATCAATTTTGCCTAAAATACTATGAATATTTAGTACACTTATAAGTCTAACATGTGTAATCTCCACAATGCAAATGCTCAATAAAATTTTCAAGTTGCTTAATTCATATATATATATATATATATATATATATATATATATATATATATATTTCAACTTTCATAGTTTAACAAATATGATTCCTCCCTCTACAATGTGCATGAAATCACCTATTCAAATTCAAAATTCCAATCAAAATAAAATAAAAAATGATTATCATATAAAATAAATATATCAATTTCATAATAAAATTGAAATAATTAATTTGATTTCTTAAATTAAATTTTAAAATATTCTTAAAATTTAAAATTCTATTGCGTCAAATAATATTGAAATATTGAGATCCTATAGAGTTGAGTATTTTTTAGCCTGCTTGACTCAAAACAACCATCATCGACGACGTCACTGAGGTTATCCTACCGCGAAACCATGTGACGTCACGGAGGTTATTTTTTTTCATAAAGAAAAAAACATTGTTTTTATATAGAAATATACAAACAATACATCATATAGCATAGAGTAAAAGTGCTAATGAAAAGCACATATCCCACTATAGATCAACATTGGGAACTATGATAAGATACGATTTATATCTAACAACATATACCCATCATAATTTGACGAAAACCAGCTACATACTCATCAAAGTAAAAGAGAAAAAACCCAAACATGTAGGCATGAAGACAAAAAGACATGAGAATCAAGTATAGACAACGTCAATTCATCACTCTACAACAGAGAATGTAGTTCATTTGGGATCCCACCGGAATCATAGTTGAAATCCTGCACAACTATTTATGAGGCCCCTTACCATTAGTCACCTAATAAATCAGGTTCGCTTGTTGCAAAGAAAAGACAGAAAACAGGCTCGCTTGCTGCAAAGAAAAAACAAAAAAAACACGCTCGCTTGAGGTAGGATAAAAAAGACTGAATATCAAAAATGTCATGGAATGGGAATGTTATTGGACCACACAATCTTTCTATCTCTGTAGTGAGTTACCTGCATAATACCGTATACCATACCAATACCGTTTTTGGATAAACCATCAGCCCTGGTATTTTTTTCCCTATAAATTTGTAGCAGAGGAGGGAAATTCATCTTTGTCTACAAATATTTTGTTCTCATGAACCAGCCATGGGATCTCAGAGAGGATAGGGATGAATGTCCCAAGATAGCATAAATAACAATTTTGGAGTCTCCATAGATGTAGACCTGATCCAAGCACAAATTACGCGCAACCAACAATCCGCATCAAAGAGCCATCAATTATGCCAAATTGTTTGTGCCTAAACCCCCATTCTAGCATATATGGATTCTATCAGATTGAGATAACTTGACCCAAGCACCACACCCATCACCCCATCCAAATGTGCTCCATCAAATAAAACCGCAGGGAGGGAGATGGGATGGGGCCTAATCCTTCTAGAGCCATCACATATCGAATCCGCTGCAGGCTCCCTGGCACAAATCCATCTCATAATAGTATTATATATGTGTGCGATCATAATAGGTTTACCATAAAAAATGGACAGGTTCCTCGCAAGCCATATTTCCAAGATGATAAAGAAATGAAAATATTGAAAATGCCCCTTGACTAAATCCCATCTATTAGCCACATCTTGGAAATTCACCAAGGACCAAGATGGGTTAAGATGATACTTACCGAATAGATTCTAGATTTGAGCAACCCTGGGACAAGTAAAAAATAAATGACCCGGCATTTCATCATTGTGTAGGCAGAAAACACACCTACCAGGACCATATAGTCCCCACCTGTTGAGGCCTTCCCATGTAAGAATCTTCATCTTCCACACCAGCCATCCAAAAAGAATAATTTTAGTTGGAATATTTCTGTACCAGAATCTCTCAAATCCGGAAGATGTGAAATCAAGTATGGAAAATATGTTAATATTGAAGTAAATTTTTTTCACCATCGAGGCATCATGCTTCATTTTCCCCGCCCATACAATTTTTTCCACGTCATTACAGAGGCATAAGTCTATCACCTGTATTTTAGCATTGAATTCCATCCATTCCACAACATCCCGACCCAAGAGACCCATCTGTGATTCCAATTTAATAATAGGAGCGCTATGATCCCAGTATTTAATCACCTGTGATAAATATATGAATCCTCTATGAGTCAATTAGTGTAACATATGATTACTGATGATAGGCACTTCAGACATCCCACAGATTTTGTCACCACTCAAAAGAATCAGATGCCCAATGCCAAAATTCCAAGCCAACCCCTCTGCAAATATATGAATGATCTTCTTGAAGCCAAGCCAAATAGTTGACATGGATCGTGGAAAATTGAATTGATGGCAATAAATTAGGTGCAGGGGGTCACCCAAGATATATTTTCACACTATGATTTTAGACCAAATACACTTTAGATTTATTGCACGCCACAGAGATTTTGTGATCAGAACCGAATTGAAAGCTCGGGTGTGTCAAATACCCCATCCTCCCATATTTTTTGGACAAACTAATATTTCAAGCTTACAAAGGTGATGCTTTTTCGCAAAAATTGGCCCACCACATAAAAACTGTGCAATTATGCCGTTGATCTATGTGATAGTATTCTCTAGAAAGTAGAAAAGATGAACCCAAAAAAAAAGTTAGGACAGAACCACCTGTATCATAATATAATGGCCCCCAAGTGACATCCAGTTATGGGTCCACCTAGAGATTTTAAATTTGAATTTCTCAACAAGATAAATCCAATCTTTCTCCTTATAACCACATGGTTTAATCGTGTATCCGAGATAAAGAAAACCATCTACTGCCGGTCTTGATTGAACACCCAGAAAACCAGCAATAAAAGAGATTTATCCCTCATCCCCATATTCAAAAATAAGAAAATATTTGGCCTTGTTTATACATAATCCAGAGGCAACGGAAAATCGAGTAAATAGTGAATATAGAACCAATGATTCCAATTGTGTCTCCCAAAGATAAGCAGATAATCAACAAATAAGGAATGATATATACTCATAGTATTGGAAAAGGAGAAATGTGCAATGTAGCCCGCATGCATAGCCATCTTCATAAGGTTTCTAAATCCATCCACGAGGAGAATGAAGATCAGGGGCAACAAAGCAGACCCCTGTCTTAATCCACGTTCAGCACCGAAGAAATAATTAGGAATCCCATTTACAATAAAAACATACCTGACCGACGAGATACATCCCATAATCCATCAAATGGGCCCAATGGGAGCTCTAGCCTTCAGCAGAAGAAGGTGTATATCATATGCCTTAAGGAGATCAATCTTCATGATGAGTGCTTCCTTTTTCCCAACGTGCATGAAGTGTATCAATTCCTCAGCAATAGAAATAGCATCATGTATAGAGCGGCCATTCAAAAAGCCATATTACTCTTGAGATATTGTCTTCGACATGGTCTGCCTGATCCTGTTGGCAATGATTTTAGACGAGATTTTATATATAATATTGCAAAGTGAAATTGGTCTAAAATCCAAGAAGACCATTGGATTAGAGGTTTTGGGGATAAGAGCCAAAAAGGTGGCATTCATATTTGATGGAATGTGCCCCAAAATCCGACCTTGCTCAACAAAAGAAGTGATTTCATCTCCCATAATATTAATAAAATGATTAAAAAACTCCGTTGGCCACCCATTCAGACTTGGGAATTTGTCATTGGAAAAATATTTAAAGGTCGATATCACTTGACTTTTTGTGACTTCGACACATAATACTCTGTTGGCCTCTTCATCAAACATATTGGGAATATGTTGAAGTATCCAATGTTGGCTATCTGGGTCGATATCTCGGTTTTCTTTATAGAATGATGAGAAATGCTTGAAGGCCTCCACCATAATCTCCTCTGTATATGTTTCATAACTCCCATCCTCTCTTTGAATATTCCATATAGTGTTCTTATTCCTTCTATAATTTGCACATTTATGAAAAAAATTTGTATTCATATCTCCTTCCTTCAGCCATTTGATCCTACTTTTCAGTTTCCATGTTAATTCTTCAACCCTCAATATCTCCATATTTCTATTCTATAGTTTCCCAGTTTGCTTATATGTCTCCTGATCAGGAACATTTATAACAAAATATGCATCAAGACTACAAAGCTTTTCATTTATGTTCTTTAATTATTTACGAAGACCCTCTTTCTTTTTTATCTCCCATTCTTTTGTCAGCCCTTTGATCCTTTGCAATTTTTTATGGAAACTTTCCCATACGAAAGAGCCCATTGAATGAGAATTATCATTCCAGCATTTTCATACCAGCATATTATATTATGGATCCTCCAGCCATGCACGATTAAATTTAGAAGCGATCGTCGTTCTATTTTGTTCCTCCTGCCATGTTAGATAAATGGGCATATGATCAGAAAGATCCGAGACTAGCACTCCAAATATTAAATGTCCCAACAGAGGAAGGATTGATTGGCTCACCATAGCCCTATCAAGTCTTTTACCAATGTATTCCCCATCCGCCTGATGATTAGTCCATGTTGGAATAATGGGGCAGGGTCTGATGGCCATAAGGAGAGCCATCTCCAATATCGATCCAATTTGGCTCACCATTGGAACCCGCCTTGCTTTAGCACCCCATGATTCATCCGAATATAGATTGGAATTATAGTCGCCAATGACCATGAGGTTGGCCAAGTTAAGAATACCCGATCTGTTTACACGATCCCAGAAAATATCCCTGCCTTGGCATAGAGCTTATAGATTTATAATGTTGAAAATGCCTTGGAGACCCCTTATACCTCCGGACAGAAGAATACCCTCGAAAAAGCTGTATGCTCTAAATTTGGAAAAATATGGGTTCCAAATAGCCAACAAACCACCGACATGTCCATCCGCATGGATAGCAGCCGCATACCATCTCGGGAATATAGAAAATACAGTACTGATAGCCTTATTTATATTACATAAACTCTCCAAAAAAAGAAAAATATCCGGCTTCATCTCACGCAACAATTATTCTAGGTAATGATGTAATTGATTTGGAAGCCCCAGGAGGGTTTCTTGATCTAAGCGCCCTGAGGTCCTATGGAGCAGAAATAAGCACATTCGTAAGGTCTAGGAGCTCATCACGAAAAAAGGATTTTTTCTTAAGCCTAACTCTGAAGTGTCTAGACCCAGACTTTGATTTTTTTCTCACCGTAATATTATTCCCCGAAGTAGGAGATATGGCAATATCAACATCTTTTGGGATATTATCAAACACAATCAATGCAACCAGGTCAAGGTTCAGGTTTCCTATTAAAGAGTCGATGTTACTTCCAAAAATGTTCTTAGGGGATTCAGAGATGTCCAAGTTTTCATTCAAATGCAGAGAGGGAGGTGAGGGTGGTGGGGATGCGCACTAAAAGGGAGGCATGGAAGGGGAAGTATATAATGGCGCAATAGGGGAATGACATAAAGAGGGGTCGATAGGAGACACAGACACAAAAAAAAAAATTATGGGCAGACCCCACCAAACGATCAACCATTTCATTATCAGCTAAAGTTTTATTCTTATCCATCGAAGGCCCCATATCATTTTTTGGAATAATCTCATTACTATGAGGCAAAAATTTATCACTGAGTGCACTAGCCTAGGAAAATATATCATCATTAGAAGACGAAGGATTATAATTACCTTAGAATCGAAAGTCCTCTAGTCGACCATTTGAATTCACATCATTCCTCGCGCCAACAGAATTATGTTTCGCAAGTAGGATACTTCTAAGCCACATTGAACAACTTGATTTTAAGTGGCCAGTGCGATGGAAAATAAGGCATCTAAATGGAACCCCCGAGTAATCGACCCTTTGCAAATATATTCTAAGACCCCATACCAGATCGACATCTCCAGGAAGCCCTCCCGAGAAACATACCTCCACTAAAATCCATGCAATGCATTTATCGCTAGCCCCAATTATACTAGGATCAATATACTTCGTGCTGCCGATGGAGCTACCTATAGCCCGTAACACCTTCAGCATCCAAAAATCCAAAGGAAGGCCCGAGAGCTTAACCCACATAGTTTTATTCTTGGGCGCCTACATGATCGGGTTAAAGCTGAGGTACCAAGGAAGAAGTTGCAAGAAGCTCTTCCCTCTAACCCAAGCCTTGTTAACAATCATAGCGATGTCCTTTTCATGCATGAAGTGTACACTAAACTAGTTTTTTAGAAGTAAGCTAACCTCTAGGGTATATCCCACAATGGGGCACCAAAATTTCTTTTCCAAATACATCATATTCACTTTGTTACCCTCAGCAAACATCCAATGACCTATGAGTGCACACTTCTGGAGGCTAGCAGCTCTTCCCCACAGGTTTTCGTATTCCAAAACCACCTCTTTGACGTCCATAGCAGGCTTGTAGTAGGATAATTTTGTCTGTTTTTGTTTGTGCCCTCTTTGGCGAGCAACACCTATGTACGCACCTTTCTGATTCCTCACAGCAGGATCATCTCATTTCCCATCCCCAAACCATGGGGGAGTGAATATGGTCTGTGCAATCAAATTGGCCTCCACTTCAAATTACTTCTACCGACGTTGTTCTGCAGCCACAGTTGCATCATTTAGAGCTTCATGTGCTGATGTGTCAGAGGATAAGAAATCGTGACAGTCAGCCATAATAATAATACCGATGATTGTTGACATTCTCAGTCGATCAAATGGAAAGGCCAAGTAGGTAGAGGTCTAATCCCACTCAGAAATCTCACATCGAGACAGTAATCCATCGGAAGGGAGAAGCCAAAGGTACAAACATAAAGAATGTTTGTATCCAGTGATAAATACCTCAACCACTCCCAGCCTATGGATTATAAGATGTCAGAGCATTTACTCATTCCTTGAGATAAGTGAGACCAAAAATTATAAAAAACGAGGCCTTGAATACATCCTTTGACAATCCTTAATTGGAAGTTGTCATCTGCATGTATCACAACCTCGATGAAACCTACCACGTGGAAGAAATACCTTAATGTGAGAAATCAGTTAGAACCTTCACAGTACATGCATACATCATCAGATAGTGTTGAGATCCCTGATCCTGACATGATCCACCAAGAAATCATCACCCCCCAAAAAATCCAATTTTACCCTTCGAATTAAAATTTCCAGGTGAAGAGAGCCGGATGGAAAAAAGGTGGTGAGAAAATATCCCCCGGAAAAACCAGACCAACAAAAATTTGAAGATTAAATATGGCAACAATGAGAGCAACAACAACCTGGGCACGTCCACCACCTTGAGAAAATTCGAAAGCCAAATTTTTTACAAGGTCTGGAAACAATAAAATATTCAACCCACTTATGCCATAGATAATACCACTTAGATGGGCAATGAGCAGCTTGGTAATCTGAATCAGATGTTGATTCCTGAGAGAGGCTGCTATCTTCGTGGTTTAACATTTTCCTTGCAGCATGTATTGTATATAGCCAGTAATAACATAATTGCAATGCACATTAAGGATATGATCAAGAACACTTCAACTGCCTCAGAAGGCCTCATAAAACATAGTAGGTAGAGTAGTATCAATAAAACAATGAAACAGATAAGAGCATACACCAAAAATTATCAATCTATTCTTATTATTCCCCATGGAGAAAAAGTCCATAGAAGACTGTTAATGGACCATGATGCTTCATTTCCTAAAAAAACCCTATACTAACAACCTGACATCCTAGAGTCGATATACCCAATCCCCTCAGAATTCCATTTATATAAAAACTACAACCAAACATAAAATAGAATACTCCATAACCTATCAAACTATTCTTAGTATTCCCAGTGGAGAAATAATCAATAGAAGACTTTCAATAGACCATGATGCTTCATTCCCGAAACAATCCTATACTAACAACACGACATTCCCAAAATTACTTCCATGGCCAACAAGACAGAGCAGAAACATTCCCCACCTCTGGTAAATGACTCCCTCTACTAAAACTAATTTCGTTTCTCCCACTACCATCCTCAGCTACCAGGTCCACATTACTGCCATGCAGGCTTGTTGTCAAGCTCTCTGCCTTGCAACCAAAATCCAACTTCTGGCCTACCTTACACATCCATATTTCATGCATACCAGAATCAGATGAACTCTAGGCTTACCCATATGTATTTCAATCCACCTCACCCAGATCCAAATCCACTCCATGTGGTCCTTAACGCAATCACCAGTTCAACATCACGGAGGTTATACTACCCACATAACAATGTGCCGTGAGGGCAATGCCATATGTTGTCAGTGCAGCAATTCTGTCGGTGCTCGGGTTCAACTCATTGACTCTTCCACTCGCTATGAGCATTATTTACTAGAGCATGGTTGTCAATACAAAATAAAAATTTAATGCTAAAATCTAGATATTCAAGTAAATGAATTTGATATAAAATGATTACATTAATTTATAATACAATTAAAATATATTTTGATAATTAACTTTATTTTTTAAATGGACTCATCCTAGAATATTATTAAAATTTGATTCTATTACATTTAATAAATTATGGATTTAGAACCCTAGGAAGAAAAACTCAGCAACGAACTCCATTTAAATGTAGAAACTAATAATTTAAACATGCAGAAAAAATAAATAACAAATTTTTTCCAACACATGTTTTTGGAACAGGGTCCTCTAAAGGCTGCGGATTGGGATAGTTTTGAGTATTTTTGTATAGTTTTGGCATATTTTAGTATAGCACAGGGGTTTTGGGGTGGTTCAAAGCCCTGAAAGCATTGTAATGGGTCAAAGGGTAGACCTAGAGTCTGCAAACCATGGTTTGTTGGCCACAGGAAATATTAGGCTAGATCGTTACAAATAGAAGGACATTTTGAGTCAATAGGTAGGCATGAATCAATATTGGTGCGAATTACGAATTAGTAGATCGGTTTAGGTTTTTGGGGAAAGGAATATTATTGGCCGTGTTCATAGAGATCCTCAATCCTACTGTGTGCGGACCCTACTGCTGTGTGTGTAGGTTGGGTTTTGGGTATTGTAAAGGATCTGAAGGATTAATGAAAGCGGAAGGTTGTTGGAACATCTGAATCTGTTAATGCAAATCTATGATATTTGTTATGTTATGCATGGTTCTACGTTAAACTACGAAAGTAATTGTGTTATTTGATTATGCTACATTAACATTTGATCTGGACCTGTCTGTTATACTTTATGCAAGGATATCTTTCATAGTTTCGTTATTGTTTTATGGATTTATGATATGTTGATTACTATGATTATAATTGGTATTGCGCACGTGGATGTAAAGGGATCTATAGATCTAGGTTCTAGATATATGATCTGGTAATTGTGAAGTTGAACACAGCTCTGCTTGACTTACCTACCCTCTCCCAGGGTGTAGAAACCTGGTTCCAGCACGCTCCCATACTGCTTTGGGTGAGACTTTGGCTTGCACAAGAAGGTCACTGCCGAAATGGACAGTAGTATAGGGGTTTTTTGGCAAACGTTAACATCTGAACCTGGGTTAGGACCCCTCAAGCCAAAAAATGGTTCCGTTGCTGGGACCAGGAGAATTTTGAGAGAGGGATCAGGTAATGTCAAGGCCATATTGGAAACCTGAAAGAAAAGAAATTAATGAATGGTTTGAGCAGCAAGTTTAGTAATTTGCATTAAAATAAAACCACAGTAAGATTTTGACCACAGAAAAGTGGAAGAATATGTATATTTTCACGGAGATATACGACATATTCTTTGTAACAATTGTGATCGAGCTCCAGGAGTGGCTCGCAAGGTTAGTCGAATTTCAGAAGCATTGGAAGGACTAGCGGGTCACACAGTGGACCCCTGACTTGATCTAGAAGCTAGAGAAGACTGATAACACCATCACTTGCATGGTGGACCACTGGGTGGATAGTTTGATAGGAGTATTCGTGAAAAAATTTGCCATCGATTAGTTCGTCCCCTACTCTGAAGTAGAGCGAAGATTCTTGAAGGGTTTCTGGGGTAATTTTTTGAATACCTTACCGTTGCTGATTAAGATATTACTGTGTGAAAAGAATATTCTGTGTAGCCACAGTGAATGAATGACATATGATCTAGATGGGAGTACGACACAAAGTGGAAAATACTATCGGACCAACCAAGAAGGAGATAGATCTGTCTACAGTCCGGTAAGAGAAGCTGCTGTGAAAAGTCCCCCCGGCCAGACCACTTTCAAACCAACATAGGGATAATAATTCACCTACACCTTTGCCACCATCAGAAGATGACATGGCTGTGCACATGAAGTTACCTACCTTTAAGGGTGTGGGAGATAAAGGCATGGATCAGTTCTCATTTGTCACAGAATCAGTATGGACTACGCAGAATGTAGCTAGTGATGTGGTGAAGAGGGAACAATTTCCCCTTGCCTTCGAAGGAAGAGCTTTGGACTCGTACATGGGATACATTGACCAACATGCGAACGTAACCATTGAAGAGGTTAACAATTCCTGGAAACAACAGTTCAAGAAGCGTAAGTCCTACTCTCAAGTAGTGGTTGATTGAAAAGATTTCAAGTAAGGGACTTCTAAGTCTATGTGGAAGGCCAATCATCGATTGAATAAGGTGATCAGAGAAGGAGGATTTCCACATGATGACAGACATCACACAGATTGGTTCATTGCTTTGTTGCTGCCCCACCTGCGTGTACCTATGGGTCACCAAACTTTTCAATCATAGGAAAAAGCTTTGGAGGTTTCTATGAAGTTAGGAGTTGCACCCAGAGATGATACCCAACTAGGCGTCCAACAGATCCAAGGACAATTGGAGGCGATGCACATGGAGATCCGAATCTTCGAAAGGAGCGAGGAGCAAAAGCTAGCCCCAAGAGATGGTGCATACGATGTAGGTCGAATGGTCACACCAAGGATAACTACCCTCTTTGAGAAGAATATATGTAGGATGAGGGACCTAGTCCGTTGCACCTGAGGTAAGTTGTAGGATAAAGTGGGCTAGTGCTATGGTGCGATGATTTTCGCGTCGTGGGGCTGCATGACACAAACCACTATCCCCGCCTTGCTGCATATGTCCCAGAAGTAAAGCAGCAATGGTGTAGGTTCTGTAGGTTGGTAGTACACAATGAACATAACTTTCAGACGTATGATTTGGTGATCGATCGAGGGAACCTCTATAGGGTACAGTCGGATCCATCCTCGCCAAGATCCCTCTCGAGCGCAGGTGGTTCCCCAGTCAGGGGTAGGGGAGGTGGAAGAGGTGGAAGCGAAAGTCAGGGATGAGGGAAACTAATTTGTTATAATTGTGTAGAAGTAGGACACTTTTCGAGGGACTTTCCAAACCCTACAAGGAAATCCTGCCAGTATTGCAGACAGTTGGACTATGCAATTGAAGACTGTCCAATATTGATAGTAAAATTGTAGGAGAAACAATTGAAACCTACGCAGAATGTGTGTTAAGGATGAACTGTGAGACAAAGATCCAAGCGTGAATGTCATAACACGTAGTGGGATGGCCACCGTGGGGCCTTGGGAGAAGACCACGACCAAACCTCTGATCCAAGAAGCAGTTATCAATTAGGAAGGTTTGGATCTAAGAAAGGAAAAAGAAACGTTTGTTGCAGCTCATAAAGAATTTGCTGAGGCAGAGGGATCTACTTCGCAACCACCAGGAGACCTCAAGGCAGATGAGGAGGTCAAACCCCTTTTTACAGGCATGTATGAAGCTGCTGCGCAACCCAAAGGTTGTGGAAAATATGTAGGCATTAATAGATAGTTGCGCAGCATGACCTAGCCCGCCTCTAGAAATCAAGGATGTACACAAACTATATAGATATAAGAAACACACTGGTAGGGAGATGCAATTGACTGTGCAGATCGGTGATTACGAGATGGATCAGGTTATTTTAGACCTAGGGTCATATGTGAATATATTACCTAAACATACTTGGAAATGAATGGGGGAACCTAATTTGGAATGGTCCACTATCAAGTTGTATATGGCCAATCCGCAGAAGATCATACCCTTGGGGAGACTATCGAACATCTTGGTGGATATCGTAGGGGTCAAGGTCTGGGCTGATTTTGAAGTCATTCAGATTGTAGATATGCGGACCCCTATCTTGTGCTTCTAGGGTTAGACTGGGCCATCAATATGGGAGGCATCATTAACTAAAAGAAGAGAAGCATGGTATTTGAAAATAATGGTACAAGGGTGATAGTACCATTAGATCCTGTGTAAGGCGAATGATACACAGAGCAGGTGCACGACGAAGAGGATGTGAATCACATCTATAAGTTGACTGCGCGAGACGAAGATTGGATCAACCCCATAGCGGATGGAATATTCTATTGGGAAAAGCACAATGAATGATTCTCTGACTCCGATGGGGAGATAGAGAATTGGAAAAACTGGTTACATGATGTCTCTGCGTTACGATATCTTCGGGTCACAAAGGATTTCCACTATGTTTCCTCAGAGGTAAGAAACCTACCTTATGTTGATGGTTTTGGTAATATTAAGGAATTTTTATGAGCATTTGAAGCTGAGGTTCCAAGGGAATGAAGGCTATGGGCCCTTAAGCTAGCCATGCATGGAACACTTACGTGATGGTGGGAGACACATGAGGAGGTGTTCCAGAATTGGGAGAGGTGTCGAGATATGATGACCCTATGATTTTAGGCCCTATTTGACGTACGATTCAAGATTTTCCTTGGGCCAGAATACCCACGCGAATATATATTCGCTTGGATAGAACAATGGTGCGACAGGACTACCAAAGAGTGGGTTCATCTGTTTATTCATGCCCTGGGACCACTTCCCACTGTGTGGTACTTAGATGCAGAGATACATCAATGCACCCGCCACTGGGAGACCTTGAAGGATGAATTTATAGGAACATTTGGGCTAGTAGGTAGGACAAAGGCACTTGACACAGCTCTGCAAGACATTTACATTGTAGCATGGGGTGAATCGCACCTGTATGTCACACCTGAAGTGCCCACATGGGAAACGCGGGTACCAAGTAAGGTCAACTGTCACAGCCTAGCCCCAAAAGAAGGTAAGGATGATCCAAAAGCTGTTTCTGACTCAAAATTGGACGGGATGCGTACAGTTACCAGACCACTCAGGTTGTGAATGGGTATCATTGAGACGCACCCACATTGGCTAATATTGGGGATGTGGATATAGGAGGCAGAGTTATCATATGTCTAGAAACACCTACAACAAGGGAATAGTTGCGTTCAATTCTTGGCCACGCAGGTTATTACAGAAAGCTTGTTCGGGGGTATGCATTGATCATAGCACCTCTGAAAGACTTGCTTATGAAAGAGGCCCAATTCTGTTGGGATGACATATGTCAGGCAAACACGTTTTTGGTTTTGAAGTACCTAGGGATCAAGCCTGTGTTGAGGGAGGATGTGCAGGAGGCGCTATTGTTTAACCCAAGCATAGCAGGTAGGCCAAGTGTATAGGAGATGTGAAAACTAGCCATTGGTACAATAACATTTGGTAAAAAGCAGAAGTTACCGTTGACAGGAGCGGCCCGTTGGCATTTAATGGGACATATTTTAGGGATTTTTTACCTTTTACCTGATGGTAAGTTCAAGGTGAAGTGTACCCTACCATTGGAAGACTGTAGGCACTATAAAAAGGGCATGATAGTTCAGACAAGGGTTCTGCCTCACTTTCATAGCTTGTACTTATCATCATGGTCTCAAACGAACCTGAGCTGTAAGATTTTTCGGGTCTGCACTGTTCCTTTCTTGTCTGATCAACCTCCTCCTTCTGAAAATAGCCACCCAAAGTTGGGATTCATTTTCTGTGCTAGGATGATGGCCACTAACCCTGCTAAAGCATCAGCACCTACAAACCCATAAATTGAGGAAGTAATGGAGATTGGGTCTGAGGATGAAGAAGTGCTCTCGATGTCGGTCACAAGGAAGGGAAAATAGAAAGCACAGGGCTCACGAAAGCTCGTGAAAGCTACGAAATGGGCTGCGGGGAAGCCTAGGACTTCCCCAAGGAATTCCATGTCCCTGCGAGCAATGCCTCAGACTTAGGATGCACAGGAGGAAGCCCTTCCTGCCAATCCGATCAACTGGTTACCTCCCTTCATCCGACCTCACATGCCCTCGACATGCACACCAAAGAATCTCGACAACTTGATTGCCTATCTACAGATGCCACTAACCCCAAGATAGGTCCCTATCCTTAGTGATGCTTGCAAAAGGCTCCATGAGGTCAAATTCGACGATCACGACTTGAAGAATTATGAAGCCTTCCGTGAGCTGGCCCCCTAGTTGTACTTTGACACGATCTATGCGAGTGATGGGGTCACAGTCATCCCTCAGCGCTGGGTATGTGGATTGGCTGGATCTGGGCTCTTGACCCTACTGCGGATGCCCCACTTTGGCCACTGCAACGTTACGGATCGGCTGGCTCGATAGTTTCTCGCCTTAATTCACAATGGTTGCCTATGGATTCGGGATAGAGTCCCCATTGACACTGCGTTGGTTCACAGAATTACAGGCCTTCCCATGAACGGGCCACACCCTCTGGAGCGTGTGGGAAAGAAATATGAGGGGGAAAGCGTTGAATATGTGCATCATACCTACCATGTGGAAAGAAATACGCAGGGCTTTATCATCAAATCTATCAGTGACCGAGCTATGCAGATGGGCACCATATTATTAGCATGCAAGCTAATGCGAAAGTGGCAGGTCACAACTGTCCCTACTTATGTCATTCGGCTAGCAAGTCAGTGTGCGAAGGGGGTATGCCTCAATTGGGCCCAATAATTATGTGATGATTTCTTGACCAACGTGTGCAAATCTCAGGAGTAGGGAAAAGCCTTTTGTTATGCCTGGATACTGTTCCTTATATCCCTAATCGCCTGGGAGGCCCCTAAAAAGTCGGTCATCCCCGAGCTCACCCCAGATATGTGTGAAGCAGCTCGGTATGCCCATTTGTGGGATTCCAAGGATGCGTAGCACATATAGGATAACCAAGTCTTCTGGGTCCTTTTCTGGAGTATCTTGGCAGTAGCATCAATTCTCGACCTTGGCTTTCCCCAAAAGTTTATGACAGATACAAAAGTATTGCAACATTCTAGGCTACCATGCACAACATTCATATCCGCAACCTCAAGGATAAAACATGGACATCACTTCCTTATATGGTAGCTGATGAGGAAATTGATAATGTGATTGTGCTATGACCTCCGTCCTGGAAGATAGGATTCAAAACCAGTGCAAGGGGCACCACAGGTACTAGAACGACGTAGGTGCTCCCACTTGTTATCATGATGGATACTAGAGGCCTGAGCAAGAGTACATGGAAATACTTAGGCACAGCTACGAAAAAGGACATGCAGCCAAAGCAGACCACCAAGAACGACACCACAGCCGAAACCTAGGTCGATTCGTAGCCAGATCTAG